>CM054815.1:21919890-21945116 GCA_028984105.1 Lavandula angustifolia | reverse complement strand
ATTGATTTAAATAAATATATATTTTTTTTATTTTGAAACTCTCATATCAAATCAAATACCTTATAAGTCATAACTAACAAATAAAATCGGATGAATATAAAACGAGTAGGGATATAGGCGAATAAGATAAAATCGAGAAAAATAGTTTAGAATACTAAAATGAAATTAAAAATTAAGAAAATAAAAAATGAATAGGATTTGAAATTATATCAAATGATCTTACGAACTTTACTTGGATTTTGAATATTCCGAACCTAATAAAAAAAAAGTACCTTGATGTGTTCCGAAATTTATGATAAGTTGGTCTATTAATGCTATAATTAATTGTAAGCAGGTGTGTAGACTTCAATTATTACTTCATTTGACTAAGATAAGAAAGATTGCTTAAGGTAAAATTAACATAATATTTATTACAGTATTGTATAGTAGAATAAACATAATCTGCATAATTTCGATTAATATACCCATGCTTATTATAATTAGAATAATCTATAAATAGTAAGGAAGGCAATGTCAGCGGCTTCTTGTTGCAACTGAATTATTCAGTTACTGCATTATTTAATTGTTTCACATCATTTAGAGCATCTCCAAGAGATGCAGCAGACTGGCGTTGAACGGCAGTTTGCCGTGGGAAAGTTCTCCAATGGAGGACTGTAAATGACAGCACACAGGCGTGGATCAAATTCAACACAGTACTACTACCGTGTTACTGTTCACACGGTAGTAGTACTACTATATTATTTATTTATTTTTTAATTAGTTAATTTAGATTAGTTTTATGGATAATTGTTATATTTAATTAATTATGTATTTAATGAAATGTAGATTATATTTTAATTTATTTGAGGTTTATTAATTATTGTTATATTGAAATAAAAATATAATAATGTAAAAACATAAAATTTAAAACAAGTTGTTACATAAATTAAACAATACTATTAAAATTACACTAGCATAAAAATACGATAACACTAAATTAAGGAGGAGTATTAATTGATCATATGTGGGAGGAGTATTCAAATTCAGAAAATTATGATATGTAATATTAGTTTTTATATTATATCATGTAATTGTTGGATTTGTGCTTTTAAAAGTGTTGTTTATTCTTAGTTTTATTATTTAGGAAATAAATTAATTGTTTTATATTTATTTAAATATATTTTTACTTATTTAATTTTTATTTAAAAATATTTTTAGTGAGATTAATATAAAAATAAATATATTTAAATATATATAATATTAGATAATTAATAAAATATTAATAAACATATTAGATTAATAATAAAAAGTATCAAAATAAAATATTACATTGTAGAGTTAAATGTAGAGTTGACGGTTGGAGATGAATTCGAAAAAACTCTACATTCAACTCTACAATAGTGTGGAGGAACTCTAAAATAGAGCTCCCTCCTTGGAGATGCTCTTATTACCCGAAAACTGAATCTTTAATTAATTCCAATGCCTTATCCTCTCAATTTTAAAATTTGTGGAAATGGGCAAGTGGTTAATCTTGAATTCATAACGGTATACAACTATCTAAACATTCTTCTATATTTTATTATTATGATTATTCCAATTATAGCAAAAACAGATCTCTAGGTGAGACAAAACCTAGGTGATTTCTTATTTTGGAAAGCACAAGGAATAAAGTCATGCAATAAGACTAATGAGGATATACCAATCTAGTGTCATAGTGAGCATTGTCTTGCGATCAAATATCACAAGTACGAATGTTTAAACTATATTCAGATTTTATATTTCGTGTAGAGAACATAATTGCAATAATTTTTTTTTTTTGATTTATGGAACCTATAGCCGCTACAAATCACATAGTGGTCTTGGTGGGAATTGAACCCAGGATCTATCGGTCTCGGGCCACCCACCTTAACCGCTACGCCATTCCATGAGACATAATTGCAATACTTATTGAATTAGGTAGACGTTGACTTACAAAGGTTATTAACTATTTTTTCCAAAATAGTGAAATCCTCTAGGAATAAAACAATTTAAACTCAAATTTGAACTTTATTTTAGCCCAATTAGGTAGCCTCATCGTACTGGCCCAAAACTTTTAGCCTATGTATGAGTTAAAAGCGTAAGCTCGTCACTGGCGGCCCTTGTTGGGCATAGAAGACCCAGAGGGAGAAAGATGGAGAATGTGTCATTGTAGTCTTTTATTGTGTTATTGGTATAATTTTGGTTATTTATCTTTTAAATGAATATGATTTGGTCATCCGATCGAGTTTGCCAATGGAATAATGCGTGTGTACTATACTCTCCGTCAAATAACTAAAGTCAGATTTATTTTAAAAGATAAAGGACCAAAATCGGATCATTTGAAGTTAAAGGACTAAAATCGGACCAATATAAAGTTGGATAACTAAAATCATGCACTGCCACATTATATGACCAAAGTCGGACAAAAAACACAATAAAGGACTACAAATGATATTTTCTCCAAAATTCAAAAATATTTTGAGAATTCCCCAACCACCCAAATTTTCGAAATTTATTTAATGAATAGGGATTTTACCAAATTATAGTATTGAAATTCCCACAGTTTTTCAAACTACCGAATCAGTATCGTGATACCATATGGAACCCAATTTTCTTCATCTTTTATAGTATATTTTATTTCTTCAATATTACTCCCTTCGTCCTACTCCATTGGTCTCATTTCTTTCCGGCACGGAGATTAAGAAATGTGTTTTTTGTGTGTAAAGTAAGATAAAATTGTGAGGTCCATTGAATATGTTAGAGGAGTATTTTAATTGAAACAGGAAATGAGATCAATGGAGTGGGACAACAAAAAAAGGAAAATGGGACCAATGGAGTGAGACGGAGGGAGTAATAAATATCATATGAACCCAAAAAAGATATACTACATCCGTTTTACTTGACTTGTCTTGTTTCTTTTCGGCACGACAGATTAAGGTGAGTGGTTGGTTGTGTGTAGAGAGCTAGGTCCCACAAAGAAAAAATGAGAGTTTGTATAGTAATTATTTTCTATTTTAGGAAACAGGACAAGTCAAGTGGGACTACTCAAAAAGAAAAATAAGACAAGTCAAGCGGGACAGAGGGAGTATCAAGCATAACACAAATAAACAAGATATGACTTTGAGTCTCCATACATGTATGATGACAGTATTGGGAAATTTTGAAAGTTTCTTACCCTTCCACCTTCAAAGCATGAAGCAAACACGTATATGAATTTAATTTCTTTTTGTTTTCATTTCCACAACATTTTATATGCATTCTGCCATTGTCATTCTTTTTAACTTTCAAATATCTTCTTGTCTTTGCAGCATGAGACTTGATAGCTTTACGGAGTACGGTCTTACTCAAAAATCGTTGTCCCGTTTCCTTTTTCGGTAAATTTTTTACTTACTAATTAAATTACATCCCTAACTTAATTAATGACCCTAATATTTAATTCATCTTTCTCTCCAACATAACATCTTCAAACCCCATCTCATAACATATGCGACACCTCTTTCTCTCTTTCTTGAACAGTAGCACCGTTGTTCTTCGTTTTCTTTATCTCTCTCGATCTCTCCAATTCCGGATTTGCGCCTTCCCCTCCCAAGTTATGAAAGAAGAGCCATGATTTTTTCCATGGTCCTCTGATTCTAAGCCCTAATCCAACAAATCTTGGCTTCATCTCTGTCAAGAAGCCAAGATCGAGTTCTCTGAGGCTCGGAAGGGTCGGCGCCGATGAAAAACCCACGATGATGAAGATTGCGGTGAAAACCCTCAGTTTCAAGGCTAAATCTGCGAGATCTACGATTGATACTACACTTGGAGGTTCTGTGACAATGGAACGCTGAAAACTGAGCGAGGAAGAGGTCGGCGATGGTGGAGAAGGCCAAATACGGCGGGCTGCTCTGTAGTCGTTTAAATGTGTCATTTTGTTCGCCCCTCATGATATTTTCGATGATGATTGGGTACGTCGCTGGCTGAGAATGATTGATGCCGAGAAATTGAGCGATAAAATATTGCGATTCTATACTATCGGTGAGACCTTTCCGAGCTATTTCTCCCACTGCTTTTTTAGATTAGTGCTGGAGCACTGTGTCGCTGATAGGTATTTAGGGTCTAAGATGATGAAATCTTGCTCACTATGCATTTTTGCATTGAAACCTATCTATGGTGATGGTTGTTTATGAGATTTGATTCTCAATATAATGATTTGTCTTCTCTTAATGTATGCTCTTGCTGCCTATCTATGATGATGGTTGTTTGTTGCATGTTATAGCTACGATGATTATATTGTTCTTAAGTTATATGCTGAGTTATTCCATGAAAGTCTTGCTCAATTGTTTGCTGCCTAATAGTCTGCCTAATGCATGCTCTAAGCTCCTCTTTTACTATGCAACTGAGTTATGTCTATTGCTTGCTGCATGGAATAACTATGATGATGATATGTGTAACACTCCGAAATTTCCTTATGATAAGATTAAATTTAAATAATAAATTCATTTGCATCTCATGCATGATATCTTGTGGTAAGTCCTGTAAGTCGCGCCCTAGAGTTTAATTAAACGTCAAGCATATATATATATATATATATATAAATATATATAAATATAAAACCTTAATACTATGTTTAATTATTATATAATAATATGACTACCTTGAGTTTAATTCACGGAATAGGTATTATATAATTTTTTTTAGGTTAAATTCCATATCCTTAAGAAAGAGACCTTTAGAGTCGTCAATTATTTTATTTTATTTATTTTATTTTTATTTTATTTCCTTCTTGGATAAGGAGTTTTTTTTATAACCGATAGGTTGAGATATTTTAGAAGATTTAATTAGTATCTTAATCAAGAGAAATCTTTTATACTATATCAATTAGGATTTTGGTTCGTATTTTTTTAACTCTCTTATTCTTCCTGCAACTTTTTCCGTTAGAATAGATCTCACTTAATTTTTATCCAAAGCCTATTTTTGATTACGATAGAATAGTATATACATATATGCCTGCGCCCTGCGATCATACCACACATCTCTTCCAATATATTTTGTTTTAACGCCGCCGACGGTTGACCCTCATCTCACTCGATTTTATTTCAAAATCCGCTTGTCATTATCATATTTACTCCATACCCAAAGCTTGCTCTAAGGCCATATCTGGTTTTCATCGTCTCCTTAGTTTCTTGAAATATCAAGGTATAAATCATGTCCTTTTTAAATCATGTAGAATTATATGTTTAGATATGAATTGGGAGTTTTGTGAAAAATTATTGATACTCGTTTAATTTTCAAATCATGCATCTTGGCCATGCACCAGTCCACGTTGTTGATCATGGGGTTCTTAAAATATTTTGCATGTTGGGTTTTTATCTCTTTATTTGTAAATAACCATATGTCCAATTAATGCGTAGAGGGCCAGGGGGGAAAGGTGTATACGTGTTGTTCCTTATCTGCTTGATAATTTAGCCTTGGTTAAATAGGATTAGGGAATCATGGAATTATTGTAGCTTCAATTATTTTATTTTTTTTTTAGAAGGGCCAAATCTCTGTTAATCATATTATAAAATTTGTTACATGAATTATAGATTTTTTTTTTATTTGCTCAGTAGATGTAACACTTGGTTTTCGCTACAGTAATAGGATGTTGTGGAAATATTAGGCCTTAATTAATTTTAATTATTATCTTTAGTTATTGGCATGTAAATGCTAATGAGATTACAAAAACAAATATTTTCAGATTCGTGCTACAGTTTACTTAGTTTACTTTTTATGAGTTTTACTTGTGAAGATGGAAGTATTTTTTTTAGGTGTCGGTCAAACAAGTAGAGTTAGCATCTGTGCACACTTAGAATACTTGTCAATTACAAGCATGACACACACGCGCATGTATATATATAATATATTTATTAAGAACAAAATTTTCATGTTAGGATTGGCGCGCAAGGCTTAATCACCGGATATACATTTTCATTTACTCAAAAAGGTTAAGGTGGGGTTTGTTTTTCATTATCCTTATTATACACTATACTGTTTTTCTCATGCGTTATTCGAAGAGAGCGGGCCTTCGGGCAATTCATAGCAGAATGACCTTCGGGTGTATCACAACAAGTATAACCTTCGGGTTAGCCTTCGGGCAATTCATAGCAGAATGACCTTCGGGTGTATCACAACAGTATAACCTTCGAGTTAGCCTTCGGGCAATTCATAGCAGAATGACCTTCGGGTGTATCACAACAGATTAACCTTCGGGTTAAGCCTCCGGGCTAGCATGTCTAATTTCTCATGTTAAATCCTTTATAGTTTATAGTTTGGATAATGGTTAACCCCACTGAGTAGTCGTACTCACCCCTAATATTTTCACATTTTCAGATCATGGACCGGCAGATGCTTGAAGTGGCGGATGGTGATGGTCATACACAGAAAAGGAATTATGAAACTTTCACGTTATTAATTTAGTTTTATCTTGAACTATGCAATTATTTTTATTTAATTCCGCGAACTAATAGGTGAAGATATTTTTTTGATTTAAGATTTCCGCTATTTTGAAATGCATTAAAACCTTATTATTTTTATAAATCTATTATTTTTGAAAATTAAATTGAGAAAATTAAATGTTATGCACGAGGTGACGTCCCCTTAAAAGTTATGAAAATTGGGGCGTTACAGATTGGTATCAGAGCAGGTCTACTTTCCTGTAGACTTGTTACATGTTATGCAGGAAATTGACCATCATCACTGCCACAGCATCGTGCCGGCGAGGTAAGAAAGATTTTTCTAAGTTAATTGTGAAGCATAATATTGAAAGCATGTTTTTCTAGAATGACATGAGCATGATTTTTTATGCATGTAAACGATGTAAAATATTTAAAGTCCTCGAAGATGTTGCCTTAAGAATATGAACCTATAGGCCTTACATAGTTGAATTTTATATGAACTATAGGGAGATGCCTCCGAGAAGACAACCCGGTAACAATGCTAGTGGAGGGACAGGAAATAACCCTCCAGAGAACCTTAGCAATGCACAACTGTTGGAGGCTATGAGGGGAATGTTCCCGCAACGCCAAGGAGGAGACCCACTAGTGAATGATTTTAGGTCGATGTCACCCCCTATTCTTAAAGGGAATGAAGGACCCGTCTTTGTGGAGGAGTGGATTGGTGATCTGGAGCGGATCTTCGAGCACCTAGGATGCACTGATGCTCAAAAAGTGACATGCGCAAAGTATCAACTGGCCCAGGACGCACGGCAATGGTGGAATTCTCGGCTTCGAACTATGGCGCCAGAGCAGCAGCAAAACATGACTTGGGATTTCTTCAAGACACAACTCTTGAACAAGTTTTTTCCGAACTGCGTTCGGCGGGAAAAGAAGGTGGAGTTGATGACCATAAAGCAAGGGAATAGATCAATCGTAGACTACGAGCGTCATTTCACTCAGCTCTCACAGTTTGCGCCTGACTTGGTAGATACCGAACAAAAGAAGATGGAGATTTTCGAGAGCGGGCTGCATGATGAAATAGGTGGCATATTAGCTGGTCATGAGATTACATCTTTTGATGTGTTGGTGCAGAAAGCCCAAGCAATCGCCAAACGCAAGAAGCTTGATGGACCGACATCTAGACCACCTATTACTACTGGAAAGAGAAGATGGGAGGATAACAGGAATCAAGGTTCTGAAAAGAAGCAAAAGCAAGTCGTTCCTAGCAATACCGCAGCCTCAATAGAAAAACCAAAGTGCCCTACTTGTGATAAGAATCACTACGGGGAATGCTTGCGAGGAAAGTTTATCTGCTACCGTTGCCGTAAGGAGGGACATGTGGCACAGAACTGCCCTTTCAACAACACTACAGCCTCAAACAACAATGGGAAGCAAGGGAAAGCAAGAGTTTACTCCATGGTTGAAGTGGATGATGAAGACGAGCCACAGACGGTGTCAGGTACCATTCAGTTTTAAACTATGTTCTAGTTTTATTATATGAATCAACTGTATCCAACTATAGTTAGCAAACCTTATTACCTCAGGAAACATTTTAGTACTTAATCAATTAGCCGTAGTTCTTTTTGATTCCGGAGCGTCGGATTCTTTCATATCGAAAAGATTTTACGATAAAGTAGCCGAAAAGTGCGAAGAGGAGAGTGCAGCATGCAAGGTTGGGTTTCCTGTTGGCAAGGCAAAGGAAATAAATCGTCGAGTAAAAGGAGCAACACTGAAGATCGATGGCGAGATCTTGAAAGCAGATTTGTACATCCTGGAGATGAAGGGCTTCGACGTCATATTGGGATTGGATTGGCTCAGTAAGCACGATGCAGTTATCAGATGCAAGGATCGTGAAGTCGTTTTCCCAACACTAGACGGAAATCAATTTTCTTTTTACGGAAGTAGAAGAAAGAGAGGATCTCATATCATAACTGCAATGAAGGCCACTAAGATGATGAGGAAGAAGGATTGTCAAACATACTTGGTGAATATTACAAGCACAAAGACGGAGGAACTAACCATAAATGATTTACCGGTGGTAAGGGAATTTCCTGATGTGTTCCCTGATGAACTAAGTGGTCTTCCCCCAGATAGGCAAGTGGAATTCAACATTGATATAATTCCTGGAGCAGCTCCTGTCTCAAGAGCACCATACGTAATGGCACCAATGGAGTTACAAGAACTTAAGATACAACTACAAGAGTTGTTAGACAAGGGACATATCCGTCCGAGCGTATCACCGTGGGGAGCGCCTGTGCTTTTTGTCAAGAAGAAAGATGGGTCTATGCGTATGTGCATAGATTACCGTGAGCTCAACAAATTGACGATCAAGAACAAGTACCCGTTGCCAAGAATTGAAGACCTTTTTGATCAACTAAAAGGCGCGGGGATCTTCTCAAAGATTGACTTAAGGTCCGGATATCATCACCGAAGATTAAGGAGAGTGATGTGCCGAAGACAACTTTTCGAACAAGATACGGTCACTATGAGTTTACGGTGATGCCTTTTGAATTTGTCTAATGCACCTGCAGTTTTCATGGACTTGATGAACAGAGTGTTTCATCAATATTTGGATCAATTCGTAATTGTCTTCATCGATGATATCTTAGTGTACTCGAAAGACCGAAGCCAACATGAAGAACACTTGAGGATTGTGTTGGAGACTTTAAGAAACGAGAAGCTATACGCTAAGTTCAAGAAATGTGAGTTTTGGCTTAGTCGAGTAGTATTCCTTGGTCACGTAGTGACTGCACAAGGGATAGAAGTGGATCCAAAGAAAATCGAAGCGGTTAGTAACTGGAAGGCACCGAAGAATGCAAGCGAAATCCGAAGTTTCTTGGGATTAGCAGGATATTACCGGCGGTTTATTGAAGGATTCTCAAAGATAGCAAGGCCACTCACTCAACTAACCAGAAAAGGGATCAAGTTTGAGTGGAATGAAGGGTGCGAGAAAAGTTTCCAAGAACTGAAAGGGAAATTAACCACGGCACCAGTACTTACTATTCCGAACGGAACTGAAGGGTATGTAATCTATTGCGATGCCTCAAAACAAGGACTTGGATGTGTCTTGATGCAACATGGGAAGGTTATAGCTTATGCTTCGAGGCAACTGAAGACGCACGAACTGAATTACCCTACACATGACCTAGAATTGGCAGCTGTGGTCCATGCCTTGAAGATTTGGAGACATTACCTATATGGAGGCAAGTGCGAGATATATTCTGATCACAAGAGTCTCAAGTATCTATTCACACAAAAGGAATTGAACATGAGACAAAGAAGGTGGCTCGAACTAGTGAAAGATTACGACTGCACAATTCATTATCATCCAGGAAAAGCAAACGTCGTAGCTGATGCTCTGAGCAGGAAAGGGAGTTTGACCGCCCTATATACTTCCCGAATGATTGAAGAGTTTGCAAAAATGGAAATTGAAGTTGTACCGTCGTCAGAAGACACTACTACTAAGTTGGCAGCTATGAAGATCCAACCTTTGCTAAGGGACCAAATTCGGGAAGCACAAAAGAGAGATAGATTTTTGTGCAAGATAAGAGATCAAGTTCTGGAAGGGCAGAATAAAGGGTTTGAGATTGCAGCAGACGGGACGCTGATGTTCGAGAGAAGGATATGTGTACCAAAAGGAAGTGGAATGATGAGGGAGATTTTAGAGGAGGCACACAGCACACCATACACTGTCCATCCTGGAGGGACAAAGATGTATCATGATTTGAAGAGACACTTTTGGTGGAGGAATATGAAGAGGACTATTGCAGAATTCATACAAAGTTGTATGACTTGCCAACAAGTAAAGGCTGAACACCAACGACCATCCGGCCTATTAAAGCCGCTTGATATACCTCAATGGAAGTGGGAGGAGATATCCATGGACTTCGTGGTAGCATTACCAAAAACCCGAAAGGGAAATCACTCAATTTGGGTAATCGTGGATAGACTCACGAAATCGGCTCATTTTCTTCCTATGAAGATGACTGACAATATGGATCGGCTAGCACAGATCTATATAGATGAGATTGTAAGACTACATGGAGTTCCTACCGGTATTGTATGTGACCGCGACCCGAGGTTCACGTCAAAATTTTGGAATAGTCTGCAAGCTGCTATGGGTACCAAGTTGAAGTTCAGTACCGCTTACCATCCACAGACTGATGGACAGTCTGAAAGAACTATTCAGACTTTGGAAGACATGTTGCGAGCATGTGTCATGGATTTTGGAATTAATTGGGAGAAACATTTGCCCTTAGTGGAATTTGCATATAATAATAGCTATCAAGCAAGCATAGGGATGGCACCCTTTGAAGCATTATATGGAAGGAAGTGTAGATCACCCTGCACCTGGGATGAGGTTGGTGAGAAAAGAATATTGGGACCCGAGATCGTAGAAAGAACCGTGGGAGTCATTGCAAAGATTCGAGAGAGAATCAAGATTGCTCAAGATAGACAAAAGTCCTATGCTGATTTGAAGAGGAAGGATATAGAGTTCGAAAAAGGTGACAAGGTGTTTCTCAAGTTGTCACCAATGAAAGGTGTAGTGAGGATTGGAAAAAGAGGAAAGCTTAGACCTCGATACATTGGACCGTTTGAGATACTCAAAAGAATTGGAGAAGTGTCATACGAGTTGGCACTACCGCCAAGTTTGACGTCCATTTATAATGTTTTTCATGTGGCGAACTTGAGAAAGTATGTGCATGACCCAAGCAACATACTCGATTATGAAGGAATGGAGTTAAACAAAGATTTATCATATGAAGAGACGCCAAATGCCATCTTAGACCGAAAGGTTATTCAACTTAGGAACAAGGAAGTGCCACTAATAAAAGTTCTTTGGAGTAGACATGATGCGAGTGAAGCGACATGGGAAGTAGAAAAAGACATGGAGCTAAAATATCCAAACTTCATAGACAAAGGTAATTAATTTTCGAGGACGAAAATTTTATAAGTAGGGGAGATTGTAACACTCCGAAATTTCCTTATGATAAGATTAAATTTAAATAATAAATTCATTTGCATCTCATGCATGATATCTTGTGGTAAGTCCTGTAAGTCGCGCCCTAGAGTTTAATTAAACGTCAAGCATATATATATATATATATATATATAAATATATATAAATATAAAACCTTAATACTATGTTTAATTATTATATAATAATATGACTACCTTGAGTTTAATTCACGGAATAGGTATTATATAATTTTTTTTAGGTTAAATTCCATATCCTTAAGAAAGAGACCTTTAGAGTCGTCAATTATTTTATTTTATTTATTTTATTTTTATTTTATTTCCTTCTTGGATAAGGAGTTTTTTTTATAACCGATAGGTTGAGATATTTTAGAAGATTTAATTAGTATCTTAATCAAGAGAAATCTTTTATACTATATCAATTAGGATTTTGGTTCGTATTTTTTTAACTCTCTTATTCTTCCTGCAACTTTTTCCGTTAGAATAGATCTCACTTAATTTTTATCCAAAGCCTATTTTTGATTACGATAGAATAGTATATACATATATGCTCGCGCCCTGCGATCATACCACACATCTCTTCCAATATATTTTGTTTTAACGCCGCCGACGGTTGACCCTCATCTCACTCGATTTTATTTCAAAATCCGCTTGTCATTATCATATTTACTCCATACCCAAAGCTTGCTCTAAGGCCATATCTGGTTTTCATCGTCTCCTTAGTTTCTTGAAATATCAAGGTATAAATCATGTCCTTTTTAAATCATGTAGAATTATATGTTTAGATATGAATTGGGAGTTTTGTGAAAAATTATTGATACTCGTTTAATTTTCAAATCATGCATCTTGGCCATGCACCAGTCCACGTTGTTGATCATGGGGTTCTTAAAATATTTTGCATGTTGGGTTTTTATCTCTTTATTTGTAAATAACCATATGTCCAATTAATGCGTAGAGGGCCAGGGGGGAAAGGTGTATACGTGTTGTTCCTTATCTGCTTGATAATTTAGCCTTGGTTAAATAGGATTAGGGAATCATGGAATTATTGTAGCTTCAATTATTTTATTTTTTTTTAGAAGGGCCAAATCTCTGTTAATCATATTATAAAATTTGTTACATGAATTATAGATTTTTTTTTTATTTGCTCAGTAGATGTAACACT
This sequence comes from Lavandula angustifolia, assembly GCA_028984105.1. Lineage (NCBI taxonomy): Eukaryota > Viridiplantae > Streptophyta > Magnoliopsida > Lamiales > Lamiaceae > Lavandula > Lavandula angustifolia. The sequence continues at coordinate 21,932,525 of CM054815.1, read as the reverse complement.
TGGTTTTCGCTACAGTAATAGGATGTTGTGGAAATATTAGGCCTTAATTAATTTTAATTATTATCTTTAGTTATTGGCATGTAAATGCTAATGAGATTACAAAAACAAATATTTTCAGATTCGTGCTACAGTTTACTTAGTTTACTTTTTATGAGTTTTACTTGTGAAGATGGAAGTATTTTTTTTAGGTGTCGGTCAAACAAGTAGAGTTAGCATCTGTGCACACTTAGAATACTTGTCAATTACAAGCATGACACACACGCGCATGTATATATATAATATATTTATTAAGAACAAAATTTTCATGTTAGGATTGGCGCGCAAGGCTTAATCACCGGATATACATTTTCATTTACTCAAAAAGGTTAAGGTGGGGTTTGTTTTTCATTATTCTTATTATACACTATACTGTTTTTCTCATGCGTTATTCAGTACAGGCAGGCCTTCGGGCAATTCATAGCAGAATGACCTTCGGGTGTATCACAACAGTATAACCTTCGGGTTAGCCTTCGGGCAATTCATAGCAGAATGACCTTCGGGTGTATCACAACAGTATAACCTTCGAGTTAGCCTTCGGGCAATTCATAGCAGAATGACCTTCGGGTGTATCACAACAGATTAACCTTCGGGTTAAGCCTCCGGGCTAGCATGTCTAATTTCTCATGTTAAATCCTTTATAGTTTATAGTTTGGATAATGGTTAACCCCACTGAGTAGTCGTACTCACCCCTAATATTTTCACATTTTCGAGATCATGGACCCGTGAGATGCTTGAAGTGGCGGATGGTGATGGTCATACACAGAAAAGGAATTATGAAACTTTCACGTTATTAATTTAGTTTTATCTTGAACTATGCAATTATTTTTATTTAATTCCGCGAACTAATAGGTGAAGATATTTTTTTGATTTAAGATTTCCGCTATTTTGAAATGCATTAAAACCTTATTATTTTTATAAATCTATTATTTTTGAAAATTAAATTGAGAAAATTAAATGTTATGCACGAGGTGACGTCCCCTTAAAAGTTATGAAAATTGGGGCGTTACAATATGGAAATTTATTGGTTTATTGAGTTACTTTATTGTTGCCTTCCTCATTTGTTTGCTGCCTTAAATTATGCATTTTGCCAATTCAAAGCTCATAATGGTAACTATGCTGCAACTGAGTTATTGTTTGCTGCCTGGAATAACTATGAACATGTCATGTGAATTTATTCATTTGCTGAGTTATGTCATGGCATCTCTGCTCAATTGTTTTCTACCTTATAGTCTTTCTTAGTGAAAAGATTACAACATAATATAAGATAAAATAGATTACATAGAGCCCTTTTTCCCGATTTACAAAAAAACTACCATACCTAGAGATAAGGCATGCTCTATTAAGATTGGCTCAATATAAAAAACTATTTATATAGCCCTTCTTCCTGATTTACAAAAATTATCCAGCTAGAACAATCAACAACCTCCTCTTTTCACAAGCCTAATCTTGAACGTAGTTCTTCAACATCATGAATCTGTCCATTTTCCAGCATATATGAAAGACATTCCTTAACCAGATCCATAGGCACTTCTAAATCAATAGGGATTAGATTTTGTCTTATAAGCCCATCTTTATTCATATGGGGTATTCTGTAGCAGTTCTGTCCTTTTACACACGTAATTTTCATCATGCATGATTGCAAGCTTAGGAACACCTTATTTAGTGTATGTGGTGATAATTCCTCAAAGGAATTACAAACTACATTAACCAATTGGTCAATAGTATATGATTCAGTTCTATTTGAATGTTTTGTATGGCTCGAAACTACCCAAGATCTAACACAATAATGTCAGGTGAATTGGTGGCTGATGAACTGGGCTTATATAAAATCATTCTTCTGTTGCAGCTTTTCTGAAATCTGAATTACTATCCTTTATATGCGGACAAGCATTATCTTGATGTATGAATATTAGTTTACTAGCAAATGATGACCATTTGGATCTAATTGCTGGCATAATCTGTTTAGGAAAGTATACACATTTTACAATATGGCAGCAGACTTATATTCTGAATTTAGAAGTTGAGTACAGTCTGCATAATCTGCTTTCTGAAAATGCCATGATTCATTATGAATTTAGAAGTTGAGTGCACTCTGCCTAGATGAATCATGATGAAATACAAATCTGAATTCTAATCTATGGTAAGCTAAACTTAGTACAGTCATCAGTACAGTAGGGCTTTAGATGAGTATAGACTGAAAAAACATCAATATGAGAACAAATATACCTTGGTGATCAAGCAGTCCTTGATCACTTCCTTGGTTATGGAGTCAATTGGCTTAGTCTCTAAGGTTCCAACCCTTTTGTTCTTGTTATTTTTTCTTTGCTGCAACTTTTTTTGTGAATGGGAAAATTCTAATTTTCCCGTCAAATATAACTGAACCATCTACAGCAAGTAGAGGGCGGCATACGACACACATGAACATCACTTTCGTGATGAAGTTCCTGCTCTTGCAAGATCTGTGGGGCTCCACTTCAGTAGGTGTTAGATACACTCTGACCAAGTCATGTAGAACCACTTCTCGTCTATATGTATTGTGTTGTGCATGCTCTTGAACTACAATCTTTGTAGAATTCTATCAAACTCCAAGGCCTCTAGTGAAAATTGCAACCTTAAGAGCTTGTTGGGGGCGGTTAGGGAAGGTTTGATAGCATTCGTGTGAGCTTTGATTAGACATTCACTCACCCATCGCCACACCGTGCTCTTGCTTCCTCCTATACCTTTGGCTAATGTACGGATTGTGCATATTTTTGGAATAGATACTCTCTATTAACTGGATAACAATATGAACCCTCTTTGAATGTTTTGCATTTTTTTTGAGTGACCTCGAATGTATAGCTTGCCCTTCGTCTCTCTGTTTTTTTGCAGCCTTCCACAATTTGTTGATGGTGCGCCTTGACCGTCCATACTTTGTTGCCATTTCGATGATCTTGCCCGGCTTTGGTTTGCTATTGATGCAGCCTTCAAGAAGATATTGGACAATGAAGTTTCTCTCTTCTGTTAAGTCTCTGTTGATTTCTTGTGTGGCCATTTTGGGTGTAAAATTGTGTTTAGTGAAAATAGAAGGGTAAATGTTTAAATATAGTGTTTTAGGAGGAAAGTCGGAAAACAGCTTTGGAGCCAAAACATTCCTTGTAAAATTTGACTAATTTAGTTTAGGTGGGAGTTAAAATATTTTGGATTTCATTCTTTGTACCTGATTATGCAAGTTTTTCCTTTTTATTCGGTTTTTTTAATATAATAAGCCCATGCTTTAGTGAATTTTGTTGTTTTCCATATGCTATTTGTATTCATTTAGCAAAATACAACAAATATAGAAAATTAAAAAAATATGCATTAAATAATAGAATGAAAAAGCAATTTAAAAATAATGGCGTATTAAAGTCATCAACTTTTGTATAATTTTGAAATATTAAGGAACGATTTTAGTTGGTGGGCACCACAAAAGAATACATAACTAACACTTTGCCTAAAATTTTGTGCCAAAAAGAAAGGAGACAACCAGTGGCGGAGTCAGGATTTCATGATGGGGTGGGCTCGAAAGTAAATATTTCGGTGTAACAATTTTTTATACAATTTTTTTTACATGTTATAATTTACAAAACTTAGTACTTCCTCCGTCCCGGATGAAATGTCCTCTATTCTATTTCGGGGTGTCCCGGATGAAACGTCTCTTATTCCTTTTTTGGAAATAATTAGTCATCTAATTACTTTATGTGTGACCCACAATATTAAATCTAACCTACCCACTATCACACACCTACTCATAAATTACCATTATTTACTTCTAAAGTACAAGTGGGTCACCATTCTTTACTTCTAAAGTACAACGCATAAATTACCGCGCCGAAAAGAAAGAGGACGTTTCATCCGGGACGGAGGGAGTACAAATTAGAAAATGAAGTATGAAAAAAAAATGATAAAAAAAAAACATATTAAAAATAACCGAATAACGAGGAGAAAATTGTAGAAATATGTTGGAATTGCAAAGATGATTCGAACCAGGAACAAATATTAATTCGAACCAGGAACAAATATTAAAAGATGAGAGGTTTAAATCGCTGGACCAAATAATCTTTTTAAGAATTTTTTTTCCTTGCAATAGTAATTGTCTTTATTGTGCACTGGGCTGAAGCCCAGCCCAACTAACAGTAACTAAGCCCCTGGGGACATCTATGGGATGGAGGGAGTATCTTTCACTCTATGCCAACATTCTTGGAAGCCAGAGAGAAACAATAACTTACTTCTGAAAGACAGTCTTCCTCTGCTAGCATCAGCGGTTCCTTTTATGCTAGGGGTGGGAGCACTGCACCTCCCACCCCCGAATTTTGACAAGTGTAAAGCCACCTCCCAAATCAATTATCTCACACTTTAAATTTTTTTCACATTTACACATGTTAAAATCTGGGGGTGGGAGGTGCTCCCACCCCTAGCATAAAAGTTTCCAGCATCAGCCAACCTCTCCACCAAAATCGAATAAAAAAAATGCTTCACTATTCTCTATATCAAGTTTATCCACATGCACCCTTCCTACACTCCATCCACCGTAGACCTTTCTTCAACCTTCAATGAATAGGAAAATATGGTGGAGAAGATTTTAGGGATTTGAAAACGATTGTGCCGTTTGCAAGAAGGAATTTGGGGAAGAACACGTTTCATTTGAGGTATGAGGGGTTTACAAATTTCACATTTTTTATTTAATTTTAAAATGTAATAAATGAATTTTATATATAAAATAAAATAATAATTGAGCGCCGGCGCCTGAGATTGGGCATTCGAAAATAGTACTCTCTCCGTCCGCTCCAAGTGACCTGTTTCACCAAAACCTAAGCCTAACACATTAAATGACCAAAGATGAGAGAGAGAGAGAGAGAATTGTACACCAGTACTACTGTATATTTGCAGAGGATCTACCAAACTCCCAAACTTCAGCGGTACGGTACAGTGCAAAGCCAAGTAATGGTCAACCAACGCAACCTGCCTTCAATTCCACGCTGATTTGCCTATTCACCTTCTCTGACACCTTCATCCCAACCACCCTATGCGCATCCACCTTCCTTTCTCTCTCTCCCACATGTAGATGATAGAACAGAGAGAGAGAGAGGAGTTTACAACTTCGCATCAACCGAAGTTATAATTTTCTTAATTATTCCTCACCTAAATCGCCCTAATCGGAGATTTGTTTTTTTTTTTTTTTGCAAAATCTTGAATCGGAACCAATTTGAAATGGTATCCGACTCTGCACGAATTCCGTCTCCAAAAGATTACGAATCAATGCCGATCACTGCAAACGAAGAGGATGTTCACCCCAATGCAGCTCTTTTACCCTTCAGCACAGACTCTTCTTCCCCAAATTCAAACCCTAAACCCTCCTCCCCCACCCCCACCGTCATCTTCATCTCTCTCCTCCTCTCCACCTGCATTTCCATCTCCGCCGCAGTCTTCTTCGCTTTCCTCTTCTTCCACGCCTCTTCCAATCCGACTAGCGAAGTAGCAAGGCCGCTCACGAAGCTCAATCACCCAGTCGTGCTATTAATTTCAATGGATGGATTCAGATTCGGATATCAATTCAAGACTGACACGCCCAACATCCGCAGACTGATCAAGAGTGGGACCGAAGCAGAGCTCGGTTTGATTCCCGTCTTCCCGTCCCTCACTTTCCCAAACCATTACTCCATCGTCACCGGCTTGTACCCTTCTCATCATGGAATTGTTAACAACTTCTTCATTGAACCTGCAACTGGAGATTTCTTCTCAATGGGTAGCCATGATCCAAAGTGGTGGCTCGGCGAGCCGCTTTGGGAGACTTTGGCCAATCATGGCTTGAAGGCCTCCACCTATTTCTGGCCTGGCTCAGAGGTAAAAAAAGGGATCTTGGAACTGCCCTAATGAGTATTGCTTTGTTTATAACAAATCTATTCCGTTTGAAGAGAGAGTTGATACTGTTTTGAATTACTTTGATTTGAGTAGTAATGAGGTGCCTTCTTTTATGACATTGTATTTTGAGGATCCTGATCATCAGGGCCACAAGGTCGGCCCGGATGATCCGCGGATCACTCAAGCTATTGCTAGAGTAGATAAAATGATTGGGAGGTTGATTAGTGGTCTTGAAAAGAGAGGTGTTTTTGAGGATGTTAGTATCATTCTTCTTGGTGATCATGGGATGGTAGGAACATGTGACAAGAAGCTTATATTTCTTGATGATTTGAACATACCCAAGAATTGGATTCAATCCTATACTCCTTTGCTTGCTATTAGTCCACCACCCGATTATTCGCCTAAGGAAGTTGTAGAGCAGATGAACAAGGAGTTGAAGAATGGGAGTGTTGTTAATGGTGAGTATTTGAGGGTTTACCTCAAGGAGGAGCTGCCTAAGAGGCTGCATTATTCGGATAGTGACCGGATTGCACCGGTTATAGGATTGCTGGAAGAAGGGTTTAAGGTTGAGCAGACGAGATCGAAGAGGCAAGAGTGTGGAGGAGCACATGGATATGACAATGCAGTTTTCTCCATGAGGTCTGTCTTTATTGCTCATGGACCTCAGTTTGGGAGGGGGAGGAAGGTGCCTTCTTTTGAGAATGTTGAGATATACAACTTGGTTACGAGCATTTTGAAGGTCGATGGAGCTTCGAACAATGGGAGTGAGTCGTTTTCATCGGGTATTCTTTTGCCTAACCATTAGAAGAGGGAGATGCAGCTCAGAAGGTGGATATTGATGTCATGAGCTGCTTGTTTGCTGCAACCAGTTGTGCATAGACAAGATAATTAAAATTTCTTGGTGTCACCGAATCAAGAATCTTTAAATACTAACTTCATTTCTTGGCCGCAGTTTTCAAGTGTTGTATCTGATTATATTGGGAATGCTTTATTCTTTCTGAAGTGAATGTAGCAGTCCTATATGATGCCAAATTCTGTTGAAAGTGAGTGAGTTTCTTATATTTTTGTAATTTTGGATACTTTTAGAAGTAGTATATTTTTTTATTTTTTTTTTACTGAAATTAAATCTTGAAATGTATTACCCAACAAAGAATCTGAATTTTTTTTCCTTAGAAAAGTCAATTAAAAGGATGTTCAGAAAATCATTATTTCTAGAAAATGTCCAAAAAACATCATGTGAAAGATCAAAGATTGTGCAATTCAACCATGAATATGGAGCTGGAGTTGCACCAAATTTGAACAAACTTGAGAAGCGTTTACAACTAGAAAACACGGCACTCTAAAATTACATATTATGCCAAAAAATTGTCAAACACTCAAACACAGCATTTCATTATCCTATTTTCTATATTTTTTGTTTTTATATATTTTTTTGAAATAATTATCGTTGAGTAATTTATAATTTGGCTTTTAGGTTAATAATTGAGTGTTATTTTACTTATTTTTGCTTTTGTTATTTACATTATATTTTATTATTATTATATTTATATTTTGTCTCGTATTATATACTCCCTCCGTCCTATTATTTATGTCGGAGTCCAAACATGGCCGTATAACGTTAGAGAGAGGAGTAAATTAAAGTCGCAAAAACCAAATTAAGGAAAAAGAATCTTGTTTTAAGTCATTTACCTACCAATTTTTTTCATCACCTTCTTTCCTGCATTCTCCTTCACACATTTTTTTTTATCACATGTTTTCGAGCTCTCTTTCCTATTCAATTTCACACACACCTAGACCCAGTGTGTAACCGTGTGAGGGACGAGAAAATTCTAAGCCCTATTGCCTTTCGGTTTTGGCTGTTGCTTCCATTGATGTTACTTACACTTCCCCCTTCCTCTATATATATGGGGACTGTTTAACTTGGTGAGGAATCTGTTTCTGAAGCAAACCAATCATAAAACCGCACACGCTCTTGAGGGGTTTGAGGGGTAAAGCAATATTTCGCTTGTGAAATGGCTGATGTTATAAAATTGGCTTCCAATTCTCAACGATTTTCTCATTCTTTGTTGAATTCTCTCTCTTCTTCTCTAAATTCTTGTCAACGGGCCCTTCCCCGCAGTCAAAGTATGGTCTCTGTTTCAGATTCTTGCTTTGTTGGTGGGGGTTGTGTTGTTTTTCCGATTGTCTTCAGACCCCGCAAGCAATTGGGGAATTTCAAGGTAAAAAAATCCTACTTTCTTCAACTTGGATTGTTAAGACTGTTTTTGTCTAATTCTTTTAGTCTTTCAAAGGCGTAAAAAGGTTCACCTCATGATTGTGTTATTCTTACTGAACCGTGATGCTTAATTGACTTGGAGTACTATTGGTGGTAATCTTAAATCAGCTGCTTTTGTTTGTTATGGGATTCTACAATTAGAATGAAAGCTGCAGTTACTCTTTTATGGCTTCATGGATATGAGTACTACTTCATGGTTTTCATTTAGTAGAACATTCAACTTAATCATTACTCGTGTAGGAAATTGTTTGATACTAACATTCTTTGTGTATTAGGAACATTTTAGTCTGATGGAGTCTTTTCAGTCTGGTTAATGAATCGTCTTCCCATAAAGATAGATGCTTTCTTTGGTCATCCATGATGTTCGTAATTGTTTTTCTTGTCAAGGTAATAATGTCTATCTTGGTGATTATTCATATATTCAGGTACTTGCAACTGTTACCGAAACTGAGCAGCCCAAATGGTGGGAGAGAAATGCTGGGCCGAACATGGTTGATATTCACTCCACACAAGAACTTTTGACGGCCTTGAGTGAGGCTGGAGAGAGGCTAGTTATAGTTGAGTTCTACGGTACATGGTGTGCTTCTTGTCGAGCATTGTTTCCCAAGGTATGCTTCATTTCCTAGATGTTTTATGCCGTATCTGTACTGTAGAAATATGTTTTTAAAAGGTTATTCAATCTTGCTGCATGTCATAGATGTAATCTGCACTTTGTTAGTAGAGTTGCTCAACTTGATGAGAGGAATTCAGATAGTGCAAAGAGGTTTTATGGAGGTGGATCTGACCTAGTATTATGCAAGGCAATTTACACCTTTGAACCTGAATCTTAACAATGCATGGGATTGGAATCTAAATTTTTACTTAAAAATCTGCAATATAGGATATTTATCGACATCCTTGAAGCAGCTGGTCGCAATTTGAAAGTGATGCCATGTAACTAGCCAATGTCTGAAAGTATGTGTACATAGATTTTTCTGCAGTCACTGTTTTCACATATTATTCAACTTCCTCACCTTATGGCTATCTTTATTCGAGTTAATCTAAAGTAGCTTCTTGCTGTACACCACTAGAAGATATGCTCTGAGATGCTTAGCAAATCTTCAAATTACTGTAAGCTGATTGACGGTGTTTTCCATTATCAGCTTTGCAGAACAGCACAAGAGCATCCAGATATCTTGTTCTTGAAAGTGAATTTTGATGAGAACAAGCCCATGTGCAAGAGCTTGAATGTTAAGGTTCTTCCATATTTCCACTTCTACCGTGGAGCAGATGGGCAGCTTGAGTCCTTTTCTTGTTCCCTTGCAAAAGTAAGTGAATTTACCTTCTTTGCTTCAAGTTTTCTACTGCTGAAATATCGGAAGGATAGTGTTGGAATTAGGGATGTTTTAGCTGTTCTCTTTACTACTTAGAGCTTTTTAACTGAACAATCAGTAGGCCGATAGATTCATTTACTATGGCCTTCAAGCACTTCATTGTACGCGTGTCTTCCTAACATTAGATAGCGAAGAACACAGCATCCGTTGCTTACATCAATAATCTTGAAGGCTTAATAGAACCAGTAAGTTTATATATATAAGATTGTTGACAACTGCCTTTTTCCAAAATCTGTGGCAGTTTCAGAAGATTAAAGATGCCATCCAACAACATAACACAGATAGATGCAGTATTGGTCCCCCTAAAGGTCTTGGGGACATGAACTTTGAAGGCCTCTCGTCTCCGAAAGAGAAGCTACCAGAGTCATCTGCTACATAGTCCTTCAGTTTACAATAAATTGTTTTATAGCAAATGCATTTGTATCCCATGTCAGTGATATATTACTGTAATTGGTAATTACATGTGTTTTCAAACTGAAAATTGTAATACAATTTTTTGATGTTCAAGTGGCCAATTTGTTCCTGTTGTTACCTGCCTTTGTCTGTGTACTGCTTAGCCATTAGATGCTTGCTCATTTCATGTAGGATACTTCGCCTTACCTTTTACTACATTTCTTTACGAGCAAAACTTGCAACCGATATCAAGGTACGCATTGCTCCTAATATACAAAAATAAACAATATTTAGAATTACAGTGTGTAATCCAAAATTACAACTTTTTAAGATAATGTAAATCATATTAAGCTAACTATACGTGAAATATCGATATATGGGGGATCATTTCTTTTTTCTTTCCAAATTTAGTTTTTTTTTAACTAAAAAAATCGATTACAATTAAGTAGGGTTGCTTGTTTCCAAATTCCAATTAGGGTTTATAATTATTTTTAAGATTTAATTCAGATTTTTTTTTAATTCAGTATTTTATTGACAAATATGCAAATTAAAATTCAACACCATGCAAAAAATTAACATCTTTTACATGTCTGATCTCGATTTACAAATTCACCTCTCTCTCTTCTTCTCTACAACAAAAAATGAGCACGATATACGGGACGATCTCCACCGCTCCTTCACCGCCAAGTGACTCGCCGTTCTTTCCTAGCGACCGGCAGCGGTGCCGATCCATCGGGTTGCGGCGGCCGTGGAAACAAATGTTCGTCTCCTTCTCGATCCCGGAGAGCATCAACGCCGCCATCCAACGCCTCCCGACGAACGCCGCCTATTTCCGCGCTAACTACGTCGTCGTCGTGTTGTTCGCGCTCTTCCTCAGCCTCCTGTGGCGCCCCGTCTCACTCATCGTCCTTGCCGTCGCCATCTTCGCGTGGATGTTTATCTATTTCCTCCGGGACGCGCCGATCGTGCTGTGGGGGCACGCGGTGGACGAGCGCCTCGTGCTGGCGGTTATGTCCGTCTTGACGGTGGTTTTGCTGCTCCTCACGCGTGCGACGGTTGTCTTGGTGGGGCTGGCGGTGGGGGTTGTGATGGCTGCGGTGCATGCGGCGTTTAGGAGGACGAACGATTTGGATTTTGATGAGGAGGATGGCGGCGGCGTCGGGGCGTCGGTGGGGTTGAGAGAGACGGCATCTGCCTCTTATTCTGTTCTGTAGGGAGAATTAAATGTATCATGTAACTTAACATTAATTTAAGTATACTTTTTAGAATTTCAAAGTGTTTTTTACATATATATCTTCATTTATCTCTTGATCAAGTTTCGAATATAATTCTATGTAGTTGTAGTGAGTAATCACCGATCGCGAGCCATAGTGGGATGTCGATAGATCCAAGATTTCAAAATAGATGCAAAATGTGGAATCCCTAACCGCAAGCCATACGAGAGTGAAATGTGGAATTTCACAATAGGAGAAGGAGCGAATAAAAATGGTTCAACACGAATTGGGGGTGGCCGCATCCGCGCCCCCTTCAGGGCAGGCTCTAGGGATAAAGTCGGTGCCTCCACCGCTTTAGGCCCCCGACCGAGAACAAGGCCTCGTCGCACATGTATCTTGATGGTTAAGGTCTTAAATTCTTATATATATTTTGTTTCGCATAAAAAAATATGATTGGAATGCATAGTTTAGTAGTAGAACACTACTTTCATGCATCGTAGAGATCTTGTGGTCAGAACCCTATACTTCATCTTAACTAGCCAAGAATATTTTATGGGGTATCATAGTGTTTTGGCTGTATATTCATTACCATACTACGATTAGAAAGTGTAGCCGTTTGGTAAGAATTCGGGAATGACAATAGTAATGGGTATGATAGTAGGGTGATTGGGTATGGGTATGACTGATTCTTTCAATGATGTTTGACATTTACTTTGAATGGGTATGATAACCAAATATGATGTTTGGTTGTACTTAAGCCTCAATGGGAATGTATAATATTACGAATATTGTAATATTTTAAATAATAATGATATGAGTCTTTTTTTTTTGTGAAATTTAATACAATAATATTTTAATAAAAAGCAAAATATCTTTTATTTTGAGTATTTACAAAAAATTAATAAATATTTTTAAAAATAATTAAAAAAAATACTTTTTAACATATTTTTACGAGATTATCAAATATTTATTTTATAAAAAAATAAAGACATTTTTATAAATTATGTTAAAACATTTTTAAATAATAATGTTTACATTTGACAAAATTTAAGTTTTATTTAATATTCTTAACGAGATTACTATATTTACTTTTAGTTTAAAAATTAAAAACAGTTTTCTAAATTATGTTTCTTTTTTTCTTAATAATAATGTTTATTCTGAAAAAAATGTAAGTTTTATTTAATATAATAATTATTTTTTAAATTATATGTATTTTAGCTAAGTATTGTAAATTAATTTTATTTTTTAAAAATAATGCATAAAAAATTAATTTTGATACCCATATGGGTTTAGAAACTCAAACCCAAGTAATACATGGGTATGAGAAAACCCATACCTATTCGGGTATGAAACTCATAGTAGGGCTTCGAAACCCACTTACCAAACGTATTATATGGGTATCATTCCTCCCTCATTCCCATAGTAGGGCTGTAAACCCACGTACCAAACGCCCCCTAAGACTTC
>CM054815.1:21619366-21919390 GCA_028984105.1 Lavandula angustifolia | reverse complement strand
GAAGGCTCTTTCAATGTACCCAACCTTCCATCTCTCCACCACTCCACTTACTATCCACGACCTCCAAAGATTGGATGCCCAATACCTTTCACTGGTGGAAGCCGGCCTATAAATAGGAGCCTACCATCTCTGCAAAACACACCAACATCCGGCTTCCGCATTCCATATTTAGTTTTAGCCGCATTTCTTAGCTCATCTAAGCCAATCCGGCAATGCCGTCCCGCCGGAAAGTCCACGGAGCTCTCACGAGCATCAAACCGCAATCTTCGAGACGTTCGTCGTTTCATCTGGGGGACGATACGCCTACAACCGAGAGTACTTATCGGCGCAGTTTCACCTTGGGTGAGAGTGTAGACCTCACCACGGCCCTTTGTCTGGCTTATTTTTCGCTATAGTATTGGTTTGTGGTAGAGTTTTGTAACCAACATCTTGATGGTTAAGGTCTAGAATTTTTATATATATTTTGTTTCGCATAAAAAAATATGATTGGAATGGTGGTTAGTAGTAGAACACTATTTCATGCATCATAGAGATCTTGTGGTCGAGAACCCCATACTTCATCTTAACTAGCCAAGAATATTTTCCGTGGTATCATAGTGTTTTAGCTATATATTCATTACCATACTACGATTAGAAAGTGTACACTAAGACTTCCGGTTGTGAAGACAATATTATTTAGGAAATAAAAGTATACATAATATATATTTTTATGCATAATTCTTATTTTTTAATGCGTAAACTCTATATTTTTAAACTTTTATCTTTATGCATAAATATACTCCCCATTGTCCCAATTATATTGTCCAGTTTTCCATTTCAAAGTGCCCCAAAGATAATGTCCGGATTCCAAAAATATCTAAAAATATAATAATTTATCTAAATTTAAAACATACTTAACAAATTAATTGGAAACACTAATCCAATTAACTCTAATCTAATTAACTTCTATAGCCGAATCATTAACACTATCTCTCTTCCATATTTTTATTTCCTAAAACCTAGATTATTCTGACGCTCTTCCCCTTTGAGCCCTAGTTCTTCGTCTTCCTCGAATCTTGAAGATCATTAGACGGGGCTATGAAATCGAAGCCTTGGCTTGGTCTCAACTAAACGGAGGATTTCTACCATCCTCCACCGGGTTGTTGGATCGCGACTGGATCGTGAAGAAATGTGCAACTAGATTTACGGTGGCCAAGCTCCGCCCCTCGGTCGAGGCTTGAAGCCCTCTATCCGTAGAGGTGTTGAAGTCGTTGTTTCTCCCCAACATCACGCACGATCCTCGTAGAAGAGGCAACGCCATGAAGCGTCGTGGATGATATTAGGAACCGAAGTCGGGCCTAATCCCTCCACCATCTCCTTTGACACCTACACACTTTACCTTTACATAACTTTCAGTCCTTGTCGCGGATATCTACCGTAGATCCGTCCCACCATTGTGGCTACACCGCTCCTCGACAAGTCGATCTAAGCGAGAGATTTGGGCTCAGCCACCCAATGACCTCACTATGCTAGCCCCGATCTTATCTAGTTGGAGATGCTTCGCATCTTGTTGCCGATGGTACTTCCTGTAAAAGGTTTGGACCCAGAGATCTTTCCCTCAACTTCTTGCTATGTGCTATTTTCGGTGGTTAACATTAGTAGAGCACGTTCGATCGGAATGAGTTAATAGGGTTCTAAGATACGCCCCAAAGTATACTCACACTAATTGCATGATTTGAAACATATTGATGAGATAAATTGAATTACAAGATATGTTCAAGCTTTTCCATTAAATTTTTTGTTGGGATTTTGTAGCCTGGAAGTAGTTTTTATGCTTTGTCCACAATGTGTGAATGTGTTTTATTCTCCTATCGATAAATATAGATTTGCACATGTAATCATTTATCTTGTACATAAGTTAGATTATGTAGTGTGTTATAGATCATAGAAGATTATTTAATTGGTTGACATTAACAAGATATAAAGAAGTTATCTGGTACAGACAACTTTAGGATAAGTTGTCGATATAGTTGTAGTTTAGATAAGAAGTGGTTTGTCTTAAGTCGCTTGTCGATCCCGGTAGACTGAAGGTGGTATTGATGGATCACAATGAGATATGTTATCCTAACTAACCTTCGTGAAGAACCACACATAGAGAACCAAGATCTCGGTGACTTAGGCTCTGTTCTTAAGCTTAGTAAGACTTACCAGTGGTACATTTGGCTACCCTATCACTTTAACCTACTATGGTGAACGATAACTGTGACCGGATCTACGTATGTTGGGTGCTAGTAGTCATTTGTGGCTCAGGCTAGTTATGGGCATTTTACAAAGTATCCTAGTAAAATGGGTTTATAATATCCTTTGAGAAACTTGTGAGGATTATCACGCTAAAGCGAGCCGTTGATTAAGTTCGGGTGTAAAAAATAAGGTCGAGTGGTACTACTCAAAGAATATAATAAGATGTTAATTAATTTAAGGCCGCCGGTGGGGCTTAATTAATTAGCGAGATATTTCTATCTTAAATACAGGGACCGGCCTTCCTCACTAAAATCAAGTTGGATGAAGGGATAAGTCACATCAGATTCTCTAGTGGAATAAATTTGTGTTTAGTAATGGATTTTGCTCAGGATGAGCATAGATAATTTATTGATTTGATGCTAATTTTATTTATTGTATTATATCCTGATCGAGCCCGAATTAGTTGCCTAATTATTTAATTTTGATCTCTCGTAAATCATTATTAATAGATTAATGTATTTTGCATTATTTAATAATGTTATTTATCTGGAATTAATTAAGTTGGATCGATTAATTGATAAACAAAAGTAGCATAGCAAGATTAATTTATTATATTATGTGTCAATTAGTGTGGAAGCTCATTGGAAGTATAATTAAATTAATGGTAACAAATATTAATATAATAAATGACTTTTGCAAGTCTATATATATTAGTATATTATGTTCATTATCGGAATACACTTAATTTTGCTCATGAACAAATGCGAGTGAGATAGAGAGACAATTTATATTTTTCTTCGGTTCTCGACCACTCGAAGGAGGAAAATGGTCGGGACACGGATCAAAAAGATTTCAACAGAGCAAAAATCGAGCGACTACAACATACGAAGGGGAAAGGTGTAAATTACATTCATTCAAGGTTTGGTATCGAGCTTTGGGCTCTAATTTTTTGCTTTTAGGAGCACGTTTAGGGTTTTATCGATTGTTATGGGGTTAGTTTCGTGCTTTGGGCGACAAATTACGTGCCACTATTTTGTCACATTGTAATATTTTTCTCATGATAAAATCCACGAGTAGTTGATGGGACCCAATGTGTATACTTGTATTTGTTGTTCTATAATATTTTTTGTCCGAGAAGCACGAAATGAGGCGGAAGTAAGAGAACCTGTGCTGCCGAAACCCTAGTTTTCTAGGGTTACAAATAGGCGTCCAGCCTTCCTCCGCGCCGACCGGCTTAAGCCATTTGGGTTTGTCTTGTCAAGGAGATTTGCGTAAATGTGGCATGAGGTCATCAGGCTTCCGGATCGATCGAATCGACGTCGAAAGTTGGTATGCTCTAATTCTCTTTTTCGGCCAAAAGTTCAAAATTGAAGGAATTGATAGACGATTTTGGCGTAATCCATTCATGGTGGCCGAAAATCATCCGAGGATCAAGTTTACATGAATCATTGGACGAAATCGCGGCTCGAGAGAAGATGAATTGACGGGGGTGGAGCTCGGCGGCGACGGGTTCGAAACTCTTTGGTTTCGCGTCACGGCGAACTCAATTGCAAGGTGAGGCTAGGATTCATGCAACCTGACAGCGAGGTACGATGGGAAATGCACTGAGGAGGCGGAGGATGGCGGCGACTTGATCGGAGAGAAGCTGTGGTGTCGTGCCCGGATGCGCTTTTGCGATTCGCGAACCGGCAGGGCGAGGAGGCAATTCTCAAGGCGCGGTAGCGGCAAAAGGCTGCGAGGGGCCGACGACACCAGGCTACTGACTCAAGCACCTTGGCGACATGGCGTTTAAACTCTGAATGCCACATGTTTCACCCATGCAGTGACGTATTGACGATGCAATATCTCCAGAAAAAGTTCAACGTAGTTTGTGTTTTTCGACGAAGAATTTGAAGACCAAAGGCTGTATTTTGATCGGGCAATGTGTTAGATAGGAATTACGTGTTTTGGCTATATAATGATGGTTTTTTTATTTCCTATTTTCGTATTTATTTATTCTTATGCTTTATCATGCGATCATATATTTAATTACGTTTAGAAAAGGATGAAAATAGGATTTACGTCGTATTAAACATGTTTAATTTTTTCACGAGCACGTTTTATTTTGTGCGTTTAGAATAGCATGCTTTAGTAATTATGTGGATATGCATGATTCAACAAACCTTTTGAACAAAAAAACTTTTGACGAATAATTAAATTGAATATTTAATTAGAATTCATCAATTGAATATTAAACTTTTTGAAGTGGGACCTCCATTTAATTGGACTCTACTATAAAGTAGTAAGATTATGTTAGTTAGCGTCACTTAGTGGCTTGCTTGCATCTTTGAGTCTGTATGTTTTTAGAGATGAGTTTTTCTTTCAAAATAATATATTTAATTATTATTAAGTAGTGGGGAGCGAAGGCGCTGAACGTCCACGCGTGTGGCTTGCCTAGGGCCTTTGTAGAACAGTACGCTAGAAGATACAATGTTAATATGATAACTAATTAGATCAAATTGAATGCGGCATGGTTCTCGTAAGTATATCAATTTCGAGGAATTTGTTTGGTCAAATTAATGGTCAATCGTTAGATGTCACTTTGGTGATAATTCACTTCCCTTGAGAAGTCTCTTCCCGTTTTAATTTAATAGTCACATGGTCGGCAAAGTCAAACTATTATTACATTAGTCTTAAGAACCTAGCATGGATTGGAATTAAAGGAGCTTGGTAAATAGCTTGGTGCTAGGATTGTTGGTCCTAGGACGTGGTTCGGGGGAATACACTTGAATACAAATTTCTTTCTCAAACGCGAAGTCGGCCTTATTGAGTTTGCTACCGAAGTGAGTCGAGATAGCCCAATATGCTTCGGATCGTGTGGGCGAGAAAATCTTCTACCGAGTTCGACTCTGTCGACTTTTTATCAGTCGAGCGGTCGTTCGGTAACGGGAGAGTGTGTGCGGAAGTGTAGGCCCTATCAAGCGTCTGGTTAGAAAATAATGGTTTTTATGCCGAGTTTTATGGGAAATACATTTCTATGCGTATGAGCAGTTAAGCAAGCGATAAATCAACACATCAATCTTTAAAGTGGTTCGGACACACTGTTGGGTCCTACGTCCATTGTCCGATCAAAGCGAGGATACTTGTTATATTTATACTTCAGCAAGTCTCGGTTAGTGCATTCACTAGGCGGCTGTGACGCAACCTGAAGTTTATGCGAGCGAAGTTCTCGTTGATCCGTGCGCGGGACGAGCATTCTCTACTTATAGTCGTAGTGATTTTTACAAGGGTTCAAACTTGAAGAGTTTGAGTCTTCTCCAACTAAGAGGAAGTTCTTACAAATAAGAACAGTTTCACAAGGGTGTGAACTTCCTTGAGGTTTCTAAGCTAAAGATATTACAATGAGTTTGCTTAGATAAGAGAAGGGAACAAATAAAAACTCTAGTGATGAACTAAAGAGGTTCTTCAATGGACGCTAGTTCTCTCATGGATTTACACGTTGAGATTGCCAAGAGTTTGTGCGTAAAAAGCTTGGGTTCCTAGGTGTCGTCTCTTGCATGGCGACTTCTCTTATTTATAATCGTCAATGACGAATAGATCCGTTGGAGGAGGTACAGCCTACGTGTCGATACGATAAGGAAAACGGCTCCTTTAATTTGAACGTTGTTAGTAGGTGTCTTTGTAGAGATTCTCCTCTTTTACCCGATGGGGAGTAGCTTTGTCAAAGCAGGTTGGTGGATTATCGGCTCCTTATTGGTTGAGGTAGATGGGTGGGTGAGGCTTGTGACACGTTAAGGTTGACTTCCTCACGAATCCTCGGACCTTCAAGCTGAAGTGACTTTCCTCCGCGGCGTTCTTAACTTAAGTCAAGGTAAGGGCGTACGAATTCTGAACAAATTCGAGATGGTGGTTGATGTCCAATTGACTTCTTCGATCCCGAGTTTTTCAGCTAAGCGTGAGGTCTTCTGCGGCACTGCGGCCCTGCGGGATACCCATCCTACCGAGTTCTAAACACATCGAACTCACTGGCTCAACAGCAACATGCTTGAAGTAACAATATTCCTAATAGGGTTTTGGGATCTATCAAATCTAACAAATCATAGATTCATCTACGAATCCTTATCCCAACAATTACGCTTAAAAAGTAAACGTCCACTTGTACACATGGCTTATGATTGGAATTCCTAGTGTTGTTCGAGGGTTCTTAATATTATTGTTTTTGCAAGGTTACAATGATGTTAATTTCTAATTATGTACTGAATATAACATGCTTTTATTTTATATATTTCAAATATGATGTATTCAAGCGACCTTTTGGGTCTCACTAACTAAACCACTTATTGGAGTCATGGGAAGAATTTTAACGAGTGGAAGAGAAAAATTACCCTAGTGCTTGAAAACGAGAAGATTTAACAAGTGGAAGAGAAAAATTATAAAACACATTTAGCGAGGGGAAAATATGCTTTAAAACCTGTAAGTGAGTCTAAATATCTAAATTAAGCTAATCGTATTTACCATTTACTATTCAAAATGATCTAATAAGCTTTACAAAAAGAGTTAGCACATAGTAACTAAATAATGATCATAGTTGGCTTAAGAGTTATACAAAAACCCCCAAATAAGATGCATTTTTGAACAACTCACAAAAGTTTGATTTTTTTGCATAAAATCAAATACCTAGCCTTCAGCTTTGCAATTAGTGAAGTCTGCATGCGTCATTCCATTCTCAAGCATATACGTAAAACATTCCCTTACCAAGCTAACATCCACTTCCCAAATCTAATGGGAGTGTCATTCCCGTAGAGCATCCTTCTTCCAATGAGGCGGCTTGTAGCTATTTTACCCCTAACCTTCATAATCTCTACCATACACCCATGTAGGCTTGAAAACGTTGTTCAAAGTGTTTGAGGTGTAGTTCTTCAAAATGATTTGATAAGCTGAAGCAACTAATTGATCAACTATATTGCTTTCCCGATTCTATCCGAATGCTCATAAGTTGCTCTAAAACCACCCAGGTCGTTTACATTCGGGTCATGGGAGAGTTGGGTGGTTGGTGTACTATCCTAATATCAAATCCCTCTTGGCTTGTTGCTTCTCTAAACTCGGCATTACAATCTTTAATGTGTGGCTTAACATTGTAATTATGTATGAAAATCAACTTATCTCATAAAGGAGGTTATTTTCTCCTTATTGCAGACCGATGATCTGTCCGATATAAAAGCATATTTAAAATGTAAAAAGTTAATTGCAAGAAATCTATTGATGAATATATATTTGTTTATCTTTTGATATTGTATGTTTCTATGAAGGTTGTTTTCTACAATAATATGTGCGGAGGGTCTTGACTTCACAAGAATATCTAAAGATAACACATTGTTCTCTGTAACAATTTGCTATGTATCTAAAACTTAAAAAAATGTATTACAAAGATTTCGTTGTCTTAAGACAATGAAGTAATATAACAATTGAATTAATAATGACAAATATTACAAACTGAATTAAAACATTATTACGGTCTTAAGACAAGAGAATATTAGAAGCATTGAATAAAAGAAATCAATACATGAAAAAGTACATCTAGTATGTATCTTTTGATTCTAAGCGAGATCGCCTTCTTGGTGAATTCTCCTAAATGGCGGTTTCGCCTCATACATGTTCTTGAACTTAAAAGCATAATTAAACATTACCTTTGTTAGGGGTATGCGGGCGGGTTTGAGCGTAAAATGCCTAGCCAATCTACATATGGGTGGTTTTATGAAAGATACAAACTATGAGGGATTTTACATTTTTCCAAACTTAGAGGCTGGGTCAAAAGAGGCGGGCTTAGCGGGCGGGCGGTTTGCGGATTAAATAATAAGAGATCACATTCTTTCGAGATGATAATATCGTAAGCTTACAACTCATTTATTCATGAGACATCATAAAAAAATAACAATATAAGTTAAGAAAATTAAGTTCTATATACAAAACATAAGTTCCAAAAGGAATGCAACCATTCGGATTACTGGGAGTACATACGTTCAGAGTAGTCCAAAAATAGTTGTTCAACACTTCATTACTCAAATCTTGATTCTTATCAAATTAAAAGCACAAAGTTCAAAAAGTGGCGACAAGCTGATGTAAAGTGGCGTGTGCTCGCTCCATGTGAGACCATCTACATTGTGCATTCTACACATCGCCTAACCAAAAAATGACAACAAAAGAATTAACATGAGCACAATTTATCGACTTAATTTGCAACAACCAATAGCTAAAGAATACATAATCAATATGAACAATCTTACCCATAAAATGATTAATCTTCAAGTATGTGTACTTTCTTTTCGAGAAATCCTCATATCACGAAACTCTGCAATTAAGCAATATATACATTTGATTAATCTAGAAAAGAAGAGTGAATAATCATTTTAGTGTCTATACTTTCAATTTTTTTAGTTTTGGTGCCTTTTACTTTAAAAATTGTAAATTTGGTTCCTAAACTTAATAAATACTTGCAATTTGGTGTCTTTTATTATTTTAATGATTAAATAATATTAATGGACTTTTAAAGAAGGGTAAAATTGTAAGATTATATAATTTTTAGAAAATATTTATTTATAATATAATATAATTTTAATAATTATAATGATTTTAAACTATTAAAATAATAGGCTATAATAGTTTAATAGTTTATGTTAATTTATTTAATGATTGAATAAGTTATATTTTTATTTTCAACTATTAAAATAACTTGATAGTTTATTTTAATTTATGTTTAATTTTGGTAAATAATATTTTCTTATATTACACAAATATTACAATACTAAAATGAGGTCTAAAAAATACGTCTTTATATAAAGTTGAACCATATACATAAATATTTTGTTTTAGGTAAAAAAACTCGTATTACAAAAATTTTAATGATATTTAGTTTTTAATTCTTAAGAGTATTCATTTACTAATTGTATTTACTAATAAATCATCAAAAAAGAAATTTAATGAAAATATTACATATTTTACGATTGTACCCTTCTCAAAATCATTATTGGTATTATTTATTATTAAATTAATAAAAGACACCAAAATAACAGTCATTTCTTAAGTTTGGGAACCAAATTTGCAATTTTAAAGTAAAGGCACCAAAACTAAAAAAGTTGGAAGTTATAGGTAAAAAAACACAATTCACTGGAAAAAGAACAATAATATTCAAAAATCAAAATTTAGTTTACCTCTTATAATCTCCGCATACTTTTTGAACTTCTTCTACAAACACTTCCTTCATCGACTCTTGGATAGGAAGTGTGGCATGATTTAACCTCAACCAAATTTGACAACATACTAGAGCCTCGACCATCTCGAGGATGTCAAGTGTAGTAAGACACACACATTGAGACTTAATAAGCTTCTTAACTTTGTTTTTTCTCTTCAAGATGCAACTTCATGCAATCTCTAGAAATAGTTGTTCGAGTATGAAGTTTGAATCTAGGTGCTGAAAGAAGCTACAAGCTAATAAACCCTCTGCCCTCAACCATTTTAAAAAGGATACTCATCAATGATTATCATCTTCGAATTAATTTCAAGCGACACACACCGCATAAGAATAAACCACAGTCTTTAAAGTTGTATCTACTCATTCCTTTTTAGCAAACACGAGAGTACCTTGCTTAGCATCAAAATACGAGTGTATTTCGTACACTTTTCAATTGGCTTATCGATTACTAGTTCTATGGTTCTTACCATCGAGATGCATACTCAAGACCACAATAATTGTATGATGACTTAACAGCTCTATTTTTTCTTAAACAATTTTAAATGTTGCACACCAAGTTCTTTGCAATCAAGTTCTATTACCTCTTCATCCGTTTCCTTTCCCGTTGTTGTTGCTAAGAGTAGTCTTCTTTGTGTTCCCCTTTCTTCTCTTAGAAGAGTTAGATGGTTGTGGATTGTAAATTGGTTGGTCTTCATTATCTTTCGGAGTCTCGTTTCAATACATATTATTATCATCCCCCATTTGAATCGAACTAACATTTCCAAAACTCAAAAGTCGAGTAACATATCAAAATTTGAGAAATCAAAAAATGTGGAGATGAAAAGAAAGTGTAGCCAAGACATATAAAACATTTCCAGATTTATAAATTCTCTTACGTGCAAGGTTTATTTCAATTTTGCAATTAGAGTATGGGGAAAATCAATAAGGAGATTATAATCGATCTTTATTTCAAACATTTATAACAGACCCATGAAATAAGAGAATTTAACATACCTTTTGTCAATGATTCAAGTCGATCTTGCGGATGCCTCCAGGCTCAAACCCCGAGGAATCGACAATTCACAGTTTTGCACCTCTCCGGACATTACTTAGGAAATCACCGGATGCGAATCGATTCCTAAGATCCAAATGAAACAAGAGGTGAAAGAAATTGTATTAGGTAATTATTCTAGGGTTCATAGCTATTCAAAAATCTAGAATGGGGAAAGTGAGGAAATGATTCTCGCTAGTCCCGTGAATGTGTTATACTATTAGTCTATTATTTACCCATTTCTTAATTTTCATTTTCAATTTAGTTTGCAATAACATTTATTAAATTAATTAAAATGTTAATGAAATCAAATTCTAATATTTTATATTGGGCACTATATAAAAAGACTTTGTAAGTCACTAAATTACTGCAAAAGGGTGTACTATTGGCTCAATAGAATGGGCTAAATACAACTACTAGTAAAATAAAAAAATTTAAAAGCTAAAAAAAGGATTTAAGGAGGTGGGCGGGTTGGTTAACCACCACCCTGACACCCACCAGCCTCGGTGGTGGTTTGGTAAAAACTGCAGATCCATGCTTAATTTTTTCAAAAAATAACTAGCGGTTATGGTTTTTGATTCAAGGGTCAAGCGGACGTGAGCGGTAATGGGCCGATTTCTTGCACACCTTAACACCCTCCTTCAGGATCTTGCGCATCCTTTGTAACCTCTTTAGTTATGGACTCAATCGGTTTAGTCTCCAAAGTTCTCATTGGTCTATTTTTAAATCTTTCTTTGTGCAACAATAACTTTCTTCGTCAACGGGAGATAAATATCTTCCCCATCGAATAACATTCAATGCTTTTTACAAAAGAGAGGTAACAGTTATGATACATACTATGTGAAGCCTTAGACATAGTAAAATTATTTCTCATCAATATGAACTATGTTATGCATGCTTTGGAATTTTAGCCATTATAGAACTCTATCGAACTCTAGGGCTTCTCTTGAAAATCTTAGCCTTAAGACCTAAGTGATCTAATGTTAGTAGCTCGATTTTATGCTATTAGTGTGTGCTCCTCATTAGCCCATCTCTAAACCATCAAAAAATGTGCTCCTTTCTTTTTCGGCTTTGTTAGTACCTTGTGCTAACGTGCGTTGTATGGTTGATCTCTTCAACAACGGTTGGCAATCTTTGTATTAGTGGGAGATTGCTATGGGAACTTTCTTCCTACCTTTTTGCCTTTTTCTTGACACATGAATTAACTACTTGGCATTTTTTGTGTTGTTTATATGATGTTGCGGCCCACGCCCACTAGCTACGATCATTGGTGAGTACTCGAACTTCAAGGCCGCCTTGGATCATGCCTACTTTTGCTTTCAGTCTTTGTTTGCAAGAAGGGCCCCATATGATGTCATTGTTTTTTTCAAAGAATGGAAAAATCTTTTCTCCTTGGCATTTTCTTTAATTGTGTTGTAAAGAGTGAAGTGTGGAGGAGGTGGATTAGGTACTTAAGTAAAAAGGGAAGTGGAGGGAATATTTAGAAAATATTGGCGCACCAAATTTGAATTTCGGTTGTACTTTTCTTTCATTTATGTGTATGAATTCTTTGTGCTTTTTTTGTTGATTGTGAGCTTGAGTATGTGAAGTTAATGATTGACTGCTTTTGTTAAATTTTAAAGTTGCTCTAGTTCTCCCTTCTGCACAGATTATTCAATTTGTGGTAAGAATTTTCTACGAAAATATTATGAGAAAAAAAGGCGAGCAATAATATAAAAAAATTAAAAGAAAGAAAGAATGGCAAAAGTAGTTAAGTTAAAGAGAGAGATTAAAAGAATTCATTTAAAGCAGAGAACCCACCACAACATCACAATTCACTCAATTCTCGCTTAAAAATCACGAGAAAAACAATGTGGATACATAGTGTGACGGAGGGAGTAATTCATTTTCACGATTTGCATTTCATACTTAATAGACTTTTAAAAAGAACTATATGTTAAATAAAGGCAAATTGACCTATATGGTCTTCAAATATTTGATTTTTTGTCAAATTAGTTTTCAATTCCAAGTTCTTGGCCAAATTGATCGGAAAAAGATTAGATTTTGGTCTACCTGGTTAACTAGGGCTAAATTTTATCAAGTAAACAAATTAGACAACGTAATTTTTAAAAAGATATTAAAAATATGATAACAATAATTTTGAAATAAAATTTTCGTAGGACTAATTCACCAAAAATCTTAAAACCAATCTTTATCTAGTACGATTGAATCACTTATAATTTTATCAATATATTTTCTTTTTTAAATAAATGCACCATTATAAAAAAATTATAATGGTATTTTCAGTCCATATCATTTACTCCCTTCTTCCAAGACATTATTGTCGTTTTTTTTTAAATACTGTAGATTAAGTAAGCTCTATTAATGTTTATTTCTTTTTTTATGAGTTTTAAATAGGAACACTTAATTTGTGAGGAGAATAGTTCGGGAAGAAAGTCAGAGAAGGGTAAATGCCAGAATTTTAATAAGGCATAAGGTTTAGGCAATTGATTTTTTTTTTTCTTCTTTTTCTTCTTATTGTAATTGAATAAATAATCTAAAGTTCTAAAAAAGTTAAAACTGCGAATTTTTGAGTTCGGAGTTGAACGAATCACAGAAAAGGTTGGTAAGACTTTGAGTGGGTAGTGGTAGCATAGATAAAGAAGTGTAATTTTTTGTCCAATACTAGGAAATGTGGACGATGAATCCAGGGAACCCAATCCAGATTAAAAAAAGCACAATAATAGTAGAGTAATGGAACAGGATGATGTTTCAATTAAAAACATTTTAACAAATTTATTATTTTTTTGGGTGAAATAGGAGAATTTAGGCTAAGAATCAAAGATTTGGCTTAAATGGTTCTTATCTGTTGGCAAAAAATTTGAAATTAGGTTGACTAACCCTTAACTGATAAAAAAAATTAACTAAATAATTAATTTGATCAAAATCTAATATTGTGAATCAATTTAACTTAAAAAAATTTAAATAGAAATCCATTTAAGTAAAATCAAACATTTGGGACCACCAAGAAGCCAACTTACCTAAATAAGTAGGAAGCAATTAAATTTTTAAACTTATTATTCCAACCGGACTGTCGAACACTTCTCTCCGACTTAAAAGATTCCCCGCCACCAAAAATCGAAATCACAATTACATCCGGAAATCAAAACCCTAATTTGATTTTTCGTTTGAATCTCATCTGGTTATGCTTCAGAGATTAAACTAATCAAGCAATCCATAATAAGATGGAATCCTGGATTCCACTGTTGGGAATTTTCTTGAATTCGGCATGCCTCGAGACCGGGAAGCATCAAAATGGCTGTGAAGAAATGTTCAACCCTTCCTCATCTAACTCCAATCCAATTTCACAGCATCTTTCCTTTCCTGCTTACCAGACATTCAGACATACAGCATTCTTCTCCACAACAAAAGGTGAATATTCGTGCTTTTGTGTGTGAAAAAATGCATCCATTTGGGCTTGTAGTTGATGAAGCTGTTATTTTCTGTTCAAAAAAGTTATCTTCTTGTTTATTTAATTACCAGGATGATGTGGATCTCAGACACTGCCTAGTGTAGTTCAGGCTCCGTATTTTATCGTTTCTTGCATATGAACACCAGAGGTTTTGTAAGAAGGAATTATGTAGACTTGCTAGAGTCTTACTGAGTGAGGGCGAGAGAGGGAAGTTAGATTTTTTGGGTGAAAAATCTGCTCAACATCTGCTTGACTTGGTGTCTGTGTCTAATTATCATTGGCTTTCTCATTTTGAATTTGGACTCCGAAAGGGAGAATGTAGAGTAGGCATTTTACTCAATGCCAGATTGGCTTAAGGATGCTGCTAGAGATAGTGAATTGGTGCTGCCTTGGCTCCCACTGTCAGCTGATGAACTACATGGTGAAATGCCCTTAATTGGGAAAGTGAAGGTGATGAGGATGATTCAGTTATTGATTTGGAGGAGAGTAAACATAGAACGTATTGATGAAGTGGATGGACCATGTTGATGAGGATGAGTCTAGCATTCGATGTTCCTATAGACACTAGTTGTAAAAATGGCTAAGTCTTTGAAAACAGATCTTTTGAATGTAGAGAGTAGGTTTGAAAGCTGTGGGTTGACGAACTGAGATTCACAAACTTTGTTCTGAGAACAGAGTAAATTGTTTGGCGA
The DNA here is from genome assembly GCA_028984105.1 of Lavandula angustifolia. Lineage (NCBI taxonomy): Eukaryota > Viridiplantae > Streptophyta > Magnoliopsida > Lamiales > Lamiaceae > Lavandula > Lavandula angustifolia. The sequence continues at coordinate 21,904,769 of CM054815.1, read as the reverse complement.
TTCTGAATTTGGCCTAGCCATGGAATGCAGACGATGAAACTGCAGCGCTTTAATCTCTCATTTTTGTGAGAAAAATGAAGCTGAAGAAAGTAATTGGCCTGCTCATGTATTATGCTCCATAGTCCTTCTAAGCTTCTAGCCCTAAACAAACCACCCTCTTCACTATTGGTAAATGCAACGGTAGATTACTGCAGGGCTCATCAACGTGCTGCTGAGTAACGCCCCTTTTGGAAAGCTTCCATTGATTCTACGAAATGATGGGATGGGAACAACCCCATCTGTGATGTGATCAGTAGAATAGTTAAAGAGGCTCTCCATCCTGCTCATGTTTCCGGATTTTGCCAGAAGCTACTCACTCAAGATGTATTTGACATGGAGATTTATCCCCCTTCCTTGCCACGGATGCTTGATCGCAAAGGGGTTGGTGTGGACAGAGTCATTGTTTAGCTTATGGAGAAGCATTCTAGATCACAATGTTCATTTGATGGGGACTCAGTTGATCAGCTTGTTAACCAGGTTTGAAATTACAGTGACAAGTATTCAAAATCTTTGAAGTTTGGTAATCTTCTGTTGTGCCTGGTGAACAAATGTGGTCCATTGTTAAGGCCACACAAGGTTTTATTCAAAGGTGCTGTTGAGAATCTCCTGAGACCTTAGGGGTCCCACATCATACTGTCAAAACTCTCTGCTTTTTAGTTTCTCTAGCTTCCGTATAATGTTTTGTTGATTGCTTTGGGCTTGGTACTCGGTATAAAATCTGAAGAACTTAGAATTCTTGGTCGAAATTAAGAGACTCAGAATTGTTCCCAGTTTTATTAATTATGCTTCAGGAATGAGTGTAAATGAGGTACTGTTTCTTTAAAATCTTGTGGGGAGTAGGATTTATTCATTGTACACCTCGGATAGTCGGAACATCTCAGATAGTTGCTAACGGAGAGCCGCTTTCGTCACACGCACAAAAAAACAGAGATAAAAACCTTTTAACAATTTTGTTGGAGCTAGGTGAATATTACTCACTGAGTTTTAAAATAAATGTTGTAATGACCTCCTCGTGGTTTTTATTTTGTTGAATACTACCTGACCTTATGTGTTTTTTAATCAAATTCTCGACTTTTAACTATTGAAACACTCTTAAATATATATTCCATCTGAGAATCCACATTTAATCTAAGGAAGCTACGATTAACCATACATAATTCTTTATATAATTTATGTATAATCGTTATATATTTTATGCATAAAATCTATAATTTTAAACTTCGCTTTCTACCTAAAAATATGTATAATTTATTTTTTGCATAAATATATAACCATTATACATAAATTATATAAGGATTATGTATGCATGTTTGAGTTGCACATTAAATGTAAGTACTTTCATGGGATCCGTTCCATATATATATATATATATATATATATATATATATATATATATATATACGTATGCATAAGGATGATAAGTTCAAATGCCAATGAACGTTTCACTCGTGTAAATATGTGAACATTTGCACTTTATACATAAAAGATCGTACTCTTTCATAAAACATACCGCATTTAGGAAGTGCAATACATTTGTTTTTAAATGCAGACGTAAAAGTGCAGTATATTTACCTTGAAAGTGATGTTAAGTTTGTGCTTTAAGGTACGAATGTTGTCACGTTATTCGAGAGCAAGAACCGTTCACTAAATCACTCGTCCATATATATATATATATATATATATACAAAATAAGATTTGTTAAACTACAAGGGACTCGAGGCATGTATATTGAAGGAGGGTAATAAAATACTCTCTCCATCTAATAAGCGGGTCTCATTTTTTTGGCAGGGGGATTAAGGGTCATTCGTTAACTGTAAAGAGAAATGGGGGGTCTTACAAAAAGAGAAAGTAGTTAATTGTGCGGTAGTAAAAACTATTATTTTTAGAATAAGATATGACTGAATGCGCACAGAATCAGAAAAGGAAAGCCCAGAAGATATGAATTGAGAGGGAGGAAGTATGCATCATTGCTTTTGATTGAAGGATTTAGTACTATTTTATTGAATAAATAATCTTTCCTACCGTCCGTTATTGCTGGGTTTCACTTTCCAAAGGGATACGTCACCATTATTTGTGTTATTTCTTGGTTTATTAAAAAAATATTATCATATCTTCTGCTACTACTTCTACTCCTCTTTATCACATTATATCTCTCCTGCACCTTTTCTATGCATTACCCTCTCATATCTTCTCACCATCTTACCTATCTTCTCTCTCATACTTTATCATTTATCTCCTGCTCCCATACTTTATAAATCTACTCTCTTAATTGCCGTATCAAAGCCAATCATGGCCCTTCAAATAACGGGTGGATTCCGGGAGGGAGTACATCATCATTGCTTTTGAACGAGAGAAGGATGAACGAAGGGATTTAGAGTACTGCAATGAAATTCATTTTTTAACAATGTTTATCTCGGTCAATTTCTTCAAACCCAATACAAAATCTCGTGTGGATTTAAAGATTTAAATACTAGTATTTTGATATCCAAAATGAACTTAAGTACTACGATTTCCTCAAAATTCTCGCAAAGATTGTTAATATTCGTATATAATGTCACATTTAACGCTTAACAGAATCAAATTGTGTTTAATATGTGGATTCCAATTGCAATTGCAATTTGCAATATATAATTTTCTTCCATGTTTAGTATTAATAATATCACATTTTATATATTCTTATTGACGAGGAAACCGTCATTAAAAAAACATTTTGAATGTTGCATTGTTTTTATTTCTTTATGTGTTTAGCATATAATTATAAATTAACAAAGTTTATTCATTGCACATTTGGAATAATAACTTGTAATTTCCAAAATTAGCTTGTAATTTCACTCTGTACGAATTATTTGTTCTAAATGTTGAGTGTGATGTAATATAATATTGAATTTAGTATACACGATCTTAAATTACATAGTAAATTTAGGGAAATTGAAAAATATAGAAAAAAAATTTAATTGTTCCTACTTTATATAGAACACAATTTATAGATAAAATAAAACTACTAAAATAGCAATAAATTAAATGACTACTAGAATCGTAAAAAGAGTTTATACTTTGACTAAATCATTATATTTTGTTAAATTATGAAATACTAATTTTTTAATTTGATAACTTCGAATTCGCGTCTTGAATCTTGATTCGTTTTTAATCCATTAAACTCCTTTTTATTTAGTTTTCGACTTACGAAGCAGGAGACGGCGCGTCTGTCACACCCTCCGCCGTCCGCGTGTGTCCGCCTACCTACTCGATAAACTCTCTCGGCAGATCCAAGCACCGGTATCTGGGAGAAGTAAAGTTGAGAAACTCCTTTATGTGATTCACTCTGCCACCACCTCCACGTCCGCCGTCGTCTCTCTTGAACTTGCGTGGGGTCCTCTCACCTGCTGCATTATTTCTCCTCTATCTTCCTGGAAACAGTGTGAAGAGAGGTACACAAAGATGCGAACATTCATTGCTCTCCTAGGTCTCCTATTATTAATTTTGTTGCCTCTCAACGCCGGCGACTCGATGCCGGAAAACGGCATCGTAAACGGCACGGCCTCCAATGATACGTCCTTGCGGAAGGAAAACACTTTTGCCGACATGATTGATCACGCATTGAGAAAGAGTTCAACGAGACCGATGAACTTACCGATGGTAAGTGTAGATCTCTGACGATTGTACTCTGTGCTTTAACGGTTCTACAGTGCAATTAAAATCTAACTTCTCATGCGATCACTGGGAATTTGATGTTGGTTCCTATGTTTTGCATGGAATAACGATGGAATCTTTCCCCTTTCTGGCTTGGTTTGTTTATATGTTTTCAATGTTTTCTGTTAAACGTCATGCTCAACAGAAAGACCGTTTAAAACTCCATTGAGGCGTTATGGTCAAGGATATCAACATTTATATACCAATTACTGAAACTGTATTGCATATCAAGTCTCAATTGACTTCTTTTAGGCTTCTTTTAGTGCACGTAGTAAGCTTTAGGACGGGTAAATGAAATTAATGCAAATGATCAAGCCATTACGAGAGACTTCTCCCTGATAGCCTGGTGAAATTGTGGTTAAATTTGGCAATTCAGGAAAGTATGCAATATAAAGTTAGGTTTCATGGAATGAGACCAATGCTGGACTTGATTGCTGTGATTTAATCAGTTGGAGTTGATTAGACGTAGTAATGTAGGAACAATATTTCTTGATTGGAAAGTACACATCAGTTGATTTGTTGATTACATTCTCTCTATTTATATTTGCAGTTAAAGATCATGGGAGCTTCAATAACAGTGTAGCTGAACAGCAGGTCTGTTGTTTGCCTTATTTTCTTCTTATGCTCAAACATGCTTATATTCGTAGTTTTAGACATATGGAAAGGGTGAAAAGCTTCAAAGGTTTTGAAATGCACTCTTGAACTGATTTTGATTGAGCAATTATATTTGAGGCATCTAACAGCATTAGAAGAGAATGTAACAATTATAATTTATAAGTATTTCTACTGAAAGTCAACCACACCATCATCTGTTGATTCCACATCCTGACTGTCGAGTTAGTTGCTCAGCCTTAGTGAGCTTGCTCATTCTAGATTATGCTCTATATTACTCATACCAACTTAATTGGATACATTTTTCTATTTTATAATGATACTATCTACTATGAAATGTATGATGAATTTTATTTAGTGGAATACATATGAACCATTAGGTATAAGGCTTGGGGATTTTAGTGGAAGAGGTAACTATTCAATGCTTATTGTTGCCATTCTGTACCTAAATTCTCTTCTGCCAGACATTGATTTCTGTTCACGTTCTCCTGAAGCTGAAGCAAAATCATCTAGATTACCATAGTATTTGCCCTTTAAATCAGTAATGACTGCCAAAGCTGTTGCTGAGAAAATTAGAGCATAAGTAGGATAATGTTGATCATAGTCCGTATAACTAGCAGAAGAGAATTCTGCAGAAGATTGGATTAGGGGCTGAGGGGCCTTTGGGCTTTGCCCTCCTTTCCAGATTCTGCCTCTTCAGGGGAAGTGTGTCTTTGAGTTCTCTTTATAATCCCACTTTGGATATCAGGATTGGGAACTCAGTTTCAAGACCCAGATCAAAGACCTTCCAGAGCTAGACTTATGTGGGTCGCCGTCCTTTCCTTTTGTATGGCGCAAGTCCAAGTATGCTCTAATTGGGACGAAATTATCCTAACAGAATCTCCCCGGTCCAAACACTTCCACTGCAAGCTCCCTACAATGCCATCATTATATCAGAACTTTTCTTGGGTAGTTTAAGAGCCAATGAAGATGCTTTTGAATCTTCGCATTTGGACAATGAACTATAAGAGATATGAACGAAAGTGCCGCTTTACTTTGAATGTCTAAACTTGACTTAAGATTAAGAGCATTATCTATAAATCTTTCTTTCTTTTTCCCTTTTCGGTTTGCCAATTATTTGTCTGTGGGCAAGTGATGTCTGCACATGTGCACTTCAATTTCAATTTGGCCGTTTCTGTTGTTTCTGTTGAATCTTGTAAAATTCTCAGGCAGTTCTGGAAACTGTTGCCAGAGTTAAGCCCAAGAAGAATGAGACGAAAGATGAAAAGTATGCTTCCTGAATCTGTGTCCTCCAAATTTAACAGTCTGCTGTTTTCTGTTACTTACGATATCTATTATTGATTTATATCCCCTGTAGTAAAAGTCAGATTGATTTTCGCTGATACTTTTCTGACTTTATGTTAGGTCATTTCAGCTTCATGATGTTTTTTAATCTTGATAATGAGAATGGACCTGAAGAAACACCAACCTTGATCGATAGCAAGGTACTTATTACTTCATCCAGTAATAGTTTCATTAGAAATTTCCAATGTTTTTTTAGTTATGTTACTTTATGATGCGATACAAATCACACAATTATTTTTAATCACTTTAAGTTCCCTTTCTAGAAATGTCGGAACTCAGAAGTAGTCTGTTGCCAATTGCACATATAGTATATTTTTGTAGAGATATCTCTACTTGTGTAGGATAGAATTTGTATCAGGTTGACACTGGAATTTGTATCAGGTTGACACTGTAACCTGGTCTTTACTCACTATACATATGGAAATCTTTGTACTTGTACACAAAATAAATTATTCACCTTCACATGGTATCTGGAGTGAATTATTTATGTTCCAGAAATGGTCTGAAGAGTTTTTAGATAGACGTGTATTAGGTTGAGATTTGTAACCTCAGTCCCGTATATATATAATATAAGATTCCTTGTACTTGTATACAAACAAATTATTCTATTTCACATAGTTGATCTTTATCCAAAAATTGTGATCAGGACAATGTCTTCATTATGTCAAACCCCAAGTCAAAATTTCCAATCACAGTTGGATCTAAGGTTAGAGTTCTGACTTTCTCCCCAGGTACCAAGTGTATTCTTCATTCAAATATTCTTAAAGCAAGCTAACATTTTGGTTTGTTGATTCTAGGTCCATATCTGATCTAGTTGTTGTAATTGTTTCTGCAACCTGTGGTGGAATTGCATTGCTTGTGCGGGACAGCCGATAAGCTTTTTCAAGTGATTTCATTCTGTTTTTACTGATTTGGGCAAGTTTCCATTTATTCTTTCTCCTTATTTTGGTTATTCTGGACTATATCTGATGCTTTATGAAGTTGAGCATTTCTGATCCCCAAAAATCTGTGGTTTTAAACTTATAGGTTATAACTGGATATTTACTAGCAGGATCCTTATTGGGCCTGGAGGTTTTAGTTTTGTCAGTGAAATGGTCCAAGTATGTCTCTTTTTACATTACCATATGTTTGAGGATAGCCCTTATTGCTTATTTCCTATATTACTTCTGTGAGACTGCAACCTCTTTCTTGTAAAAAGTTTGGTCATCTCCCAAAAAAGATAAATATACGTGCCTCACTGCTGATAGTACGTGCTTGCAGGTTGAAACAGTGGCACAGTTCGGAGTTATTTTTCTTCTTTTGCACTGGGCCTGGAGTTCTCTGTAGTGAAGGTTGCTGTCTTTATCTAAATCTGCATGCTTCATCATGATGTTGTGTGATGCAGAACAGAAGCTTGCAAGCAATAAACTGATGACCATAGTGTAACTGATAATGCAGATTCGAGTTGTGCGTGCTGTTGCTGTCTTCAATCGGGGGGTTGCTTCAAATACTTTATTTATGTGTTTGTGTGGAGTAACAGCCTTGGTATCCTCTCTATTCTCAGTTTCTTAGATTTGTCACATATTTCAATCACAATACTGTTATAGAAATGTTCACGGAGCGGGATTCTTTGATTTATTGACTTTGCAATCACAATATTGCATATAAAATATTGATGTAAGGTGGGAAAATTTTGATTAATTACTCAATCAAATTAAAAAAACATTTAGGAGGAGTGGGGTTCAGTTTTTGGAGAAAGATTTTGGGGGAAGAAGTTGAGACTGAGTTTGGTGTTTGTTGAGGAAATGGTGAAGGGAAACTTTTACCGTCTAAAAAACTCTTGGGAGATTTTTTGAAAAATTAGTTGATGGTAAGAGTTCGCTTTGTTAAATAATTGATGGAGATCACTTTTACAGTTTTAGAAAAGATGTCAAACATGTAGGATGGTTCATTTGTTTTGGGGAAATATTTTCGAACTTCCAGCAAAAACTATTGGAACTGAGAGCACAGAAACATGTTTTGGAGTTGTATGGCAAACACAGCCTAAGACATTCTGAATCATGGTTCACATTGTCCTTCCATAGCTTCAGTATTAACCTTAAATTATATTCTATTGCACAGTGTATTTTTGAACTGTTCGTGTTCAGTCCTTTCTTTTATTCTATTTACTTAATGTATAAGGGATATCTTTGTAGTTATGTGGTGGGGAAGCATCTGAAGGTGTCTTTGTTGGCGTCTTCCTCTCGATGTCATCAACAGCAGTGGTATGACCTTGATCTCCATCTGATTTTAAATCTGAAGTATTTTGTCTTATTTTGTGACATTAAAGATGATTTTTTACCGTAGAGTACTATTTTGGAGTCCCTTTTTGTCTAATTTATGGTATAAGACTTTAATTTGAAGTAGCAAGGTCAATCATGATACCATGTTATATCTTTATTTGCTTAGATCCCCAAACTTGAAGCTATATTTAAGGTAAATGAACTGAATTTTCTATTCCAAAAATCTGCCACTTATTCTTATTGACTTTGAAGTTATTATGTTTCTGTGCATGATAGAAAGGAGTTTTTTGCATCACTTTAAGTTTACCCTTCAAATAACTTAATTTGCTATAGGAAAGACAGAACAAATAATGACAATGTACTCTAGGTACTTGCATTTCCAAAGGGAGATTCTCCTCTTTGTATATGGGCGGGCATGTTCACCAATAACGAGTGTGGTTACGTGGTGTTCATTTTCTCCTTAAAAAAATCTGAACAATGTATACATGTCAAGGATATACAGAACTCTTACATCTCTTTGTTGGTGATGGTTTAATGCAATCTGATTTAATATCTTGCTTGCAGGTTTTGAAATTTTGATGGAAAAAAATAGTATCAATACATTATATGGGCAGGTCACTGTTGGAACCCTCGTTCTGCAGGTTAGTGAAAAATGTACATAATCCTGAATTATCTTGATTAAGTGCTCATAAATTATGTTTATCTTTCACAAATTATGCTTCAAGTCTGAGAGACACCCATACTTGCCAGGACTGTGCAGTGGGTTTGTTATTTGCTCTTCTACCTATCCTTGGTGGTACTTCTGGTGCTCTTCAAGGAATGGTTTCCATGGCAAAACTGTGAGAAAATAGACCTTAAATGATTTCCGTATTCTTGGTTTATACCGGAGACAGGGTTGAAATTGTTTTTCTTTTCCCCAATTACACTGACCTTGTCAATTAATTTTTGCATGAAATATTTATCGTCTAACTGCATCAGGTGGGTTTTTGTTTTCCTGTCCTCTGACTTGTACTTAACACAACTTCTAGACCAACGTTGCTTAAAAGATATTGGTTGGTAACAAGCAGGAACAATAAAGCTACTTCCAGATGTTTTGTCCTTCCTCGCATTTAAACTAGAATCTTTAATAAGCATACTATTTGTTATTAGTTTTCAATACTAATATCTTCTCTTACTCCTTTAGCGCCAATCATATTTTGACTAAGTTATGTGATTCTTAGAAACTGCTGCATTTTTCTACTTTGTGTTTCTATATGATTTTAGGGTATCATTCAGTTATTTATTATCTTTTTTATAGGTTGGTGGTGTTAATAACATTCCTGACCATTTTGTCAATATTGTCTCGCACACCTTATTCCTCGGCTGCTAAAGTTGATGATTAGTCTATCCTCAGAGGTGATTTTGTGTTTCAGAAAATGTATTGTACAAAATTTTGTTCTGATATTTGACATAGTCTTCTTTGCAGACTAACGAACTCTACCAATTGGCATCTGTCGCGTTCTGCTTGCTTGTTGCTTGGGTTTGTCCCACTTCCAATTTTTCATGTTAACACATTAATGCATTTCAAAACTTCTATTTGATATTTTGATCAATTAATTTACTTCTGTAATTGGTCAAGAAAATCTCATTTCTAATCCATTTACTTGTTCTGGCATTATGCCCTTTGTATGTAAACTTATTTCAATATATGTATATGTAACATAAACTATATTTTTCCAGTGTAGCGATAAGTTAGGGCTGAGCCTTGAATTAGGCTCCTTTGCTGCTGGACTGATGATATCAACATCTGATCTTGCTCATCATACTCTGGAACAGGTATTCTTTCTCTATCTGTATTGTCTGTTATTGTATCTCTTGTATATCATACTGCATGTTTGTGTGCGGGCTTGCACTCATGATAGATAGTGAGAGGTAATTGTTTTCTGAAATTAGAGATATGGTTTAGGTTCTACCTGTTTTCTCGATCCAATGATGCTTTAGATGGTTTGTTTGAGATGCTCAAGTGGCTTTTGCCCAACCTTTTGGTTAAATAGGATCTTCAAAGTAGCAAAAGTTTGGAGTTCTGTTCTGGGCAATTTCTCTTGAAACTTTTATTATTATCTTTGATTTTTGAAGAAGTCAATTTTTTTGCTAAGAAAACTTTCTTCCCTTAAGTTAAAGAAAGTTCCCCGACCAAAAATAGGTTTTTGGTCAAAAGAATGGCCCCATAAATATTTCAAAATGTATACTTCCTATATGTTTATTGAACTCAATGAGCTCATTTAGGTTGTCTTGCTCCTCATATGTATTTAAAATCCTGTAATGGATCTTGAATTTCTCCTCCGACTTCTGCAAGATTTGGCTGCAAATTTAGTTTGTTATCCAGGAAAAATCAAGATTTCTACTAGAGTCAAGGGAAAACAAGTGAAGAGCATGATAATAAAAAGGAACTGAAGAACTTCAGAGATATCCTGCGTAGAAAAACTATACCGAAAACCAAGTATGTGATTCATGAGATATCCTATTAGGCAAAACTGCTACGTCCCGTTAGGAATATAGCCCGTGGAGATAATTAAATTGCAGAAGAAAATAACTAACAATAAGGAAAGAACTTAATAACAAAACAGAAGATTGCTGTTCATTCTCTTGCTTTATCAACACGGATGTTATAAATTTGTTATACTAAAAAGATGTCAACTAATTTGTTCTTGCTTCCTAATTTATGACTTTCATTCAGTTACTTAGATTGGATCAAATTGTGTTCTTAGTTATTTTGTAGAGGGTTCTCTAATCTGGATTTATTTCTAGGTGGAGCCGATTCTGAACTTTTTTGCTGCCCTATTTCTGGCCAGTATTGGAATGCTTATTCATGTCCAATTTCTCTGGAACCATATTGATATTTTGGTGGCAGCTGTAATCTTGGTGATTATTATAAAAACAATCATATTCAGTTTGGTCGTGAGAGGATTTGGATACAACAACAAGACTTCGCTTCTGGTGTGCAACTGTCCAATGCTCTTTTTCCGAATTTTGGTACTCTTTATTTGACTAAATTAGCTTTACGCACTTGCAGGTTGGGATGTCTCTTGCGCAAATTGGAGAATTTGCTTTGTGCTTCTTAGTCGTGCTTCAAACCTCAAGCTGATTGAGGTCTTGCTTTATTTTTGAGTTTTCTTAATGTGAAGTGTGCCAATTATACACATTATATATTCACCTCCATCATATGTTCTTAATACACTTTAATTATTATTTTCTGATGTAGCTGTCCTGTTTGAGCTTTACTTGTTTCTCTGAGCCACCACTAACATAGTTCAATCTGTGGCAGGGTAAATTGTATATGTTACTTCTTGGAACAACAGCTCTCAGTTTGGTAGGCAGATGTGCTCTCCATGCCTTTCTTCTTGTTTTCTACAGTCATTCTTTCTCATCTTTAAGATTATATGCAGGTAACTACACCACTACTATTCAAGCTAATACCTTCAGTGGTTCATCTTGGAGTGCTACTACGGTGGTTTTCTCCCGATCCAACTTATGAGGTAATTTACAACTCCAGGGTTTTCCATGTCTGTTTGCATAGAGGTTTATGGTTTTACTTGAATATGATCTTTGTTCCAGATTAGAGGAGAGAGTTTGCGTGCAGACAGTGCTAAGCACATTTCTTTGACTGTCCACAGCTCTCATGATTCTTGATAATAATAAAATATGTAGATGAGAGAATATGAGAGTTGAGGTCTGATGGTGTTGTTGGTTGGGGGGACAGGTGATTAAGAGTGCAAAGGAGGTGGACTGACATTAACATATGGATGCAGTGACCCACATTTCCGACAACAGTATTTCCAGTTTTGTTGATGCTGTGGCGGTTGTTGATATCATGTCCATATTATCAATTAATTCGTTTATTATTTCTCTATCTACCTTACCTAGTATTCTCAACTGGAAATCATTAATCAGCTTCTCTAATGGATAGCTGTACATCCATCCTGTACTATATATAATTTCTTAAATGTATAGATTTCCTATCTTCTTTACATCTGTTTCTTGTTTGGACTTGGTCGTATTGAACAATATCGATTAGCTGAAGAAATAATTACATAGAAAAGAAATATTTACAGGATTGAGAAACCTTTAGAACAGATCAATCATGTGCAACAAACAGGGTTAACACAAACTAGCAAAGTGCACGCAACTTGGCCTTTGGAGCAGCTGCATTAATCAAACCCAAACGCCACGTCGTAGAAGCAACTCAGAAAAGCTTTGAGATAACATGACATGAAGTCCAGAATGCGGTGGAGGCAGCCCTGAAAAGGGCCGGATTTTGATAAATTCTGTTCCACACAGCACAAAACATTAGTATGAAGGAGTAAAGACAGAATAACATGAGGAATAGTAGAAGATTGCCCACCCAATGGCAGTTGCTCCCCAGGATGCTACATTGTAGATGACTTTGCTTCCGTCCCATGCCTTGCGAAGCTTACCCTTGTTCCTCTTTAAAGAGAAGGTCTTGCTCAAAGCTGAGACAATGTTCACAATATTTTCCATCACAGACTAAAACACCAGAGTGAATCAACAGGAGGAAACACGAGTTATGATAGTTAGACCAACCTGCTTGAAGTTGGTTCGGTGACAAATCCTGCAAAACAGATCAACACATATATCAAGGAAATGGATATAACCAGAAGTCTTTGTCTATCATTACTTGAAAATATACACATCAGCAACTGTTGAGCCAACAACTAGCTGGATTACGCGCTTAATTTGCAGATCAGAGGTTGAGCATCCAGGCAAGCTGTCAGCTTGAACCATACTTGGCAGTATAAGCTCCATCATAATAGAAACAAAATTTAAAAATGATGGAAGCAAAATAACTTCCTGGCTCAAATTGGCAACAATTGTAGTAGATGACATATTACAGAATATGGATACAACACATTTTGGAGCACATATCTGAGAAACTAAACATTAAGGAAGACATTCTACAAATATTTAGCAGGTCAAATAATAACAATCTTCTACAAGTTTGAACTGGAGGCAATTGATGAAGATAAGTATCGTCACCTTAGTTTGCTTAAGGGACAAGAGATATGCAGCCATGAATGTTGCTATACCATCCATTATATCTTCTTGCCCAACTAAAACATAACCTTCTGGATCCAAGTCTGCATTTCCATCCCAAAAGGTCTTTTCATCAACCATGTCCCAAGAACTGTGTTCCTCTGCATCCTTTCATATGTTAAAAACAAAGGTGATGGTACCAAGTGTAATTGTTTAGAGAAGAAGAGAAATCTCTAAATCGTGTACATGAAATGTAGGTGTTTCGTTCCAGAAATTTGTCATAGGAAATATCCGTTTAAATGTACTAGTTCTTCAGCTGATTCGTATTCCAATTTTTTCTTTCAATGGAAGTTCGACTTCTTAACCTCATAACTATTTCTTTTTTTTAGATAACGACTTTAAACAAAGTAGATTTAATATCTCTAACAATATATTGTAACTTGTAACTGTAAGGATAAAAGTATATATGTGCCTGTGTCACCAGTAACTGTATATGTATCATATAGGAGTTTTCTACAATACTAGATTTTTATATTGTATCATATGAAAAGTCACATGTAGCATACTTAGGTTTTTCATGAGTCATACCAGCTATATTTTCTGGAAGAGATGCCTTGGCATTTTCTATCTTCTTGATAAAATCAGCACAGTCAACTCCAGATCTCAAGAGGTCATATAACTGCAGCAAACAAATCAAATAACATTTAGCATGTGGGAAGATCTATATGAACTCCTCTTGGACAATAAGGTAGATTAAAAAAAAAAATTAAGATTGTCATTAAGTTGGTCAATTCTCTCTAAGATCATAATTCAAAGCACGAGCTAGACAGATAGAGCATCCAATTTATGCCTGATGCTGTAAGTGTATTTTGCACATGCTTGCAAACACTATTTCTATCCAAACAATTGCAAGGGATTGCATTCGCATGTTAACAAACAGAACAGGAAAAGAAGTCCACCTCATGTAAATCCAGCATTTGTGCACTAAATAAGCACAAATATTGCAAAAGAAACTGTAAACCTATATACTGCAGTGAACAAAACATCCACCTCAGTCGTGTCGGTATCATAAACGGTGGGAGCGGACGAGGTTTCAGTGGAGTCTTGGGGAACCTTGTGTTCACCATCATCATCATCATCATCATCACATCCAGAGGCAAGCTGTTGGAGGGCCCAATGGCATTGTTGGAGTACCGCTTCCAAGGTTTTCCGCTTCACCCGAACTTTATCTTTCTGAGCACCCACCCCCTCTGCTGACTCCATCAATTGGAGTGAGCCCTTTAAAATATGTGCAAGCACAGGAAGCAGCTACTGCCTCTTCTAAAATAGAATTTACTGACTTAGGTTCTAGATGCCTGTGACATAACATAACAAGCTTTTTCAGTGAAAAATGACTTTGAGTTCTCAAGAAGTTGCATACTTGCATTCATTAGTTTGAACTTCTCAAGAATAACAAATACTTCGTCTGTCAGACAATATAGTTTTCTATAACTAAATAAGAGGAACAAAATCTAGCCCTGTAACCCACAGACTGCAAACATTTCTGTGTACTTCACCAACCCATGCTACTCTTCTCTACCCTCTACCATCAGCTAATCACCATTTGAAACATTTGTCATTTTGTCCCAAGTAATTACCAATGTTAGAATCAAAACAATAGAAGGTAAAAATTAATGTAGCACCTGAAACTTTTAGTCAGAGAATACTTTCTATTAGCCCTATATCCTTGAAAAAACTGATTCATGGTCTTCGAAAATTGCATGAATTAGATTGACTAAAGAAATAGTAAACTAGATATTTCACTACCAAAATTCCATATTCTTACTGACACATACAGGAGTCACAAAACATAACACACTCAAACTGGCATTAGCAAAATGAAGCAACTTAAAAGCAGATTAAGAAAACAAATATTATGTCTCTGACTCTCTTCTGTGACTTTTCTTCACTGATCATAGAAACTAAGTTTAAGAAAAACCAAATCTTTATACAAATAATCCAGCAATAAAACTGCCTGTATGAAAAATACCCTAACTTTTATTTCACCAAAGACCAGCAAACAATAAAAAGATAACTTAGTAGTGATCCCTTACAAGCAAGTTTAAACATCTATTTTCTTAGTTGTTGTGGGAGGACATAACACCGTAAATTTAATTTCCAGCAAAAAAGTATGTCCTTTATTACTCACCTTTTGTCTCAATATTACTATTAAATTAAATAAATGAAGAAGAAATGCTCTGGTACAATTCAATTAGGAAAACTATTGCTTATTGAGAAAAAAAAAAGTAGCTTTCAAAATTTTATGAATTTAGACATGGTTAATATCCAATTGTGAGAATAATAGTAATCAGATTGAGAGGGGCTAGCTAAATTCAACGCGCATAGTTCTGTCGGTGGAAATATCAGACTGAATTCCCAGCTTCTTCAGGAGGGTTTCTAGGTTTTAAACTATCGGATAAAGCCTTAACTTCACCATAAGCTTGAGGGAGCTAATTAAACGTAGCAAGAAAAACGGCAAAACTTAACTGAAAACTTCATCAGAATTCTCACAACAAACTTCTCATGCTCTCAGGTGGAGAAAACAAATTGCAGTTTTCGAAACAAACAGATATATATAAGCTTTATCAACAAGTAAAATCAGCATAACGACAAGTCAAAGGAAAGTTATCGGTGAGGAGATGGAGAAATCAAAAGAATTACAAGTCGATGGCCGGCGAACACAGGGAGATCTCCGGCGCCGATTGCGTCTCAAGCCTTTGCAGATGGTCCAAGTGGGGTTTTGAGTCGATGAGGTAAAGAAATATGCAGGGTTTGTACCGTCATGAATATCGTGGTAGGCCGGTGGAGCCCAGGCTACAAATACGCCCTTCGGAAATTCCCCTTCTTCCTTTCGTCTCTTACGGGAAGATGCAACAAATCTATATATTGCGTGTCTTTCTTTGTGTAAGAATATTATTATATGATTGGAATTCTGCCTAAATAATACTCCCTCCTCCCATTATTAATATTTTATTTATCTTTTTTGATTATCATATTATTTATATATCATACTAAATAAAGAAATAGATTAATAAATCATATCTTAATTATTCTGTTCAGTTTTAATATGACATAAATAATGGAATTGAGAGAGTATTTATATTTCCCTAATAATAATATTTATCTTTCCCATTCAAAACTAGAATATACCTTTCTGAATTCAAGATTATTTCGGTACGGTTCCAGTTTTTTTATTTTTTATTTTGTCAGAAATCCACGATCCAACTCAATTCAAAACACATGAAATTCAATGATGATTGTCTCTTTCTCTTGGATAATTTTATTGTCAGAACGATGAATTAGGGGGGTAAGAATCAAGACAAATCAAATAATCGATTGTGTATTTCAATATTACAATTGTGAAATTGTAATATTCAAATTATTCGATTAGTTTCTTTACAGTATTTTATAAATTCGATTGTATTTGAAATTTCAATTTGAAATTATATATTTAAGACTAAATTAATACTACCTCCATGCTAGAGCAGGCAAAATGGGTCCGGTCCGATGGACCAGCCCGGGGTACCCGTACTCAAGGTTGAGTTCGGCTTCAAAAATAGAGGCCCAAAATAAAGACAGGCCTAAAAAAATCATCCAAAAAGCTCAACGGGCTTATCGGGCTCGGGCCTAAAAAAGCCCAGAGTTTTCAGACCTGCCCGTTTACTTTTGTTATTTTTTATTTTTAACTAAAAACATTTCCTAATTTTTTTAATATTTAGGCAGTTGAGCTTGGGCTTAAAGAAAAATACAAATATTTTTCTATCTTGTTGCATGTAGCAAGACTAAGAAGATAAAGAAAAAAAAGAAATACTTTGGGAGAAGATGAGTTCGAAATTGACCGTCTTTAAGTTTTTATAGTTGGATGATTTTGAATATTTGATCATTGAGTCATATTTGCAATTTAAGGACATTGACCATTAACTTATTTTTTGTTATTATAAGACTCATGTGTTGCACCTTTAAGTGTATTTAATTTATTTTTTTGGTCTCAATTTATTACACGAGTTAAGTCTGCCCATCCGCCCGAAAGCCCGAGTCTGGGCCGAGCTTCACATTTTTAGGACCCAGGGAATTTTCGGACGGGCCGACCCGGCCCGATATAGCAATTTCAGCCCGATGGCCCGGCCCAATATTTTGCTAGCTCTCCATCTCATTATTAGTTGTCACCTTTCCTAATTTAGGCGTCCCGCTATAAGTGGCGACGTCTCAAATTAGTAAAAATTTTCAATCATTTTTTCTACTTTATTATCTTATATCTTCTACTTTATTATCTACTCTCATTATTATACTAATTTATCTCTCATACTTTATCATTTCATCTCTATTACTTTATCATTTACTCTCATTATCTCACATATTTCTCTCTCCTACTCTCTCATTATCACACTCATCTCTCTCTCCAATTTTATTATCTACAACTACTACTATCTCATACTTTATCACATATTTTTTTTATTCCCGTGCAAAAAAAAAAAAAGGCGCCACTAATAATAGGACGGATGTAGTAATAGATATAAGAAAGTATGATAAGTAGTATATTATATTTAATCTCATATATTTGCAATATCAAATCGAGTATCCTAATTCTAGTATTATCTGTATTTAAATATCAATAGAACCTAATATTTATATTGGAATATATGAATACCGAATTGAAGTAGAATATTTGAGCCGTATATAAATATATTTATCTCGTTAGTTTGGAGTATGTAAATTAAAGAAGTTGGTGAAAATGTTTAAAGTGGTAAGATTAAATTGTTTAAATTATTTTTCAATTTTATAAATGAAACGAGAATAATGACAGTTCTATTTGAAAATGACGACAACATTAAGAGGATAAAAATGACGACAATATTAACATGATGGAAAAAAGTTGGTAGTTGATGAACAACAATTTATAAAAACCTACAACAATATATAAATACCCAAGAAGCATCAATCAACCACAACTATATAATATAATTTAATTGATTTTTTTTTTACTCCGACGGATCCGAGTTCAATCCGCTCATATTCAATTTAGAAAAATATCTAATTCTAAAGATTTGCAATGCTTATGTACAATCCCCAATCAAAGAAATGACCTTAAAAACTTGGATCATAGTCTATCTCAACACTAAAAGCTTATCCTCTTCTACACAAATGAGACTGAAATCCTTTCTTCAATCCTACTTCCAACACATTTCATCCAATCAAAATGTCACCTTCCAACATCCTAAGCACCTGCAGAAATTCAAATTCATAATCAAAACTCTACTTCTCTAATCAATTCAAAGCTTACAACACCATCTCCACTTACAAACTGTTTTACCTGAGACATAGGAGGCCTCAGCTGAGGGTCTCGCTGCAAGCACAACGAGGCACAACGTAGCGTGGCCTCGACTTCTCTCTCCGAGTAGGATCCGTTCAATCGTGGATCGACATGCTGGGATAGGCCATTCTGTTCCAGCAAAGGCCGTGCCCATTCTGTAAGGCACTGCTCGCCTTTAGGCCGGTGTAGATCGACAGCCTTTCTGCCCGTGACCAGCTCCACCAACACGACTCCGAAAGCGTACACATCGGCCTTGTCACTCACTTGGCCGGTTTGGGCATATTCTGGAGCCAAGTAGCCAAATGTTCCGATGATTCTACTCTCCTCGTTTGAATCTCCATCCGGCTGCAGCCTTGCTAGCCCGAAGTCTCCAACCTTCAAACAAGAAACATAGCATGATGAGTTTGAGATGATGAAAAACATATTTAGTCCATATTTGGTAATAATAAATACCAATGCCTCAAAATCATGTGTGAGGAGGATGTTGTTTGGCCTCATATCGCGATGGACTATGCATCCGACTCTACACTCCTCGTGTAGGTATCTCAAACCTCGCGCTGCTCCAACTGCAATCTTGCGACGTGCATCCCAATCCAATGGTTTTTGATTTCTTCCTACATTTGGAATCAAACTTTTAATCTCAAAGAGAAGAACTCATCAAAATCAAGAAGAAAAAAAATCGAACTTATGACAGCTAAAGTTAATCAAGAAATTGTGTAACTTGATCAATCTGATCATGTAGAACTAACACCTGTAACTAAAGAAAGGATCCCATGTGATCAAAATCTCAACTTTGCTTCTTTTTCATAATTTTTTTATAGCTTTATCAGAATATCTGTACCTTTTTCATATAGATGGGAGTCTAGAGAACTGTTGCAGATGTATTCATAAACCAGCAGCCTTCTTCTATCCTCCACACAATATCCAATCAGCATCACTACATTCCTATGCTGTGCACAGCTTAAGGCCTGCACCTCAGAGCAAAACTCCCGGTCGCCTTGACTGCTAGCCACCTTATGCTGTTTCACAGCTACAGCCTGGCCATCTGGCAATATTCCGCGGTGTACTGATCCATATCCACCTTCAGCCAAGAAATTAGCCTCTGAAAACCCTCTAGTGGCTCGTTCGAGCTCTGCATAAGTGAACAGCATAGGCGGTTTGCCAACGCATGGCGACTTGTGTCGACACACAGAGCAAAGTGGAGGAGGCTCCGGAGGTGCATCTCTGTTGAGAGATATCATCTCCCTCACATTCCTGCACAAATCAAGATTCATTTCTCTCGAGCCCTCTGAAGATTGACGCGTTATAGACCTTGAATTCGATGCTTTACTGGTGGATCTTCGCAGACTTTCTTTCAATAGCTTTTCATCAGCTGAGCTGAGTGTATCTTCCATCCACTGCTGGGAGCCTATGCTTGTGGAGACGGAGCTAAGCTTGTCACTATCCGACTCAGAATCAGATACGTCGTAGTAGTACTCTCCCAGTGATAATGGCGAAGCCTGCTTCACCTTTGGCTCCAAATCAATGTTGGACATGAATGATGGAGACATAAACATGTCTAAACTTGATATTGTGGAGATTCTATCGGGGCTGCTTGTTGGAGTCACATTTGGGACCTTCATAGTATGCAAAAAGTTTAAGTCATCCTTGAGACTTTTCTTGGTTGATTTTGAATGCAGAAGGGCCTCATTTTTCGCCTTTCTTGGCTCCATCAAGTTTAACCGGAGGACCCTTGTTTCCGAATTTCTAACAACTATCACGTTGCAGTCGAGCTGCTCTGTGCAAGAATCACCTTCCTTTTCCATTCTCCTGTAAAATGTGAATAGTATAAATCTTCTGAAAAAGAACAAGTGATCAATAATCAAGATGATGGTATTACTTGTCTAGTACAACCCACTGGGCTTGTGTTCTCTTGGCTTCAGCAGCCACTACTCCATCATTAGATGAATAAACAACTTTCATCTTCACCACTACCTACAACAGCTAAGAAACTCATCACAAATTGCTTAACTTTTTCAATGACAAAACTAGAGAGGAAAGTATTGAAGAAACACCTTTTCAGCATCATAGATATGGTGAAGCTGGCACATTATATTGTTGCATATATCTGTGAAATACTCCTTCTGTTCTAAGATTGTTCCGGACATGAATCTCCAGTATCCGGTGGCACAATCATTGTGAAAATGTGGAAATCCCCATAGTTTTTTACCTATTAAAACAGATCATTCACTTAGATAAGCACCACGAAAAATGCTCTTGAACTTCAGAATCTGCTAAGAACATCTTTGAATTTCATACACAATAATACTAATGAAGACTAAAAGGAACGGATGGATGATTTACTACTAAACACAATTTCTCTTAGTTAGAAATGATAATCAATTGCAGATTTTATCTACTTATTGGCTAGTACACTCAAATCAAACTGTATAACAAATACAAGCCCCAAAATTGAGAGGCGTTAACAATTGGAAGTGAAAATGAAAAATAGCTAGAAGAGGAAAAGCAAAATGTTACTTGAGAGTTGAGTTGGGATGACAACCAGCAGCCTAACACAATCCCCTGGCTTCACCACATTTGTCAAAGCCCAGACTAAAGCAGTTCTTGAAATCTCCTTAGCAGCCTTAACAGCAACAACCACCACACTGCTTCCATCATCCCCACTCTTCTGCTGCCTAACACTCATCTCAATCACAACAACAACAAATTCACCCGCCAAATCCCGCGATCCCTTTTCATCAAAACTCAATCTTTCTTGCTTTGACGCATCAAGAATCTTGATTTCCCAAAAGGGTCTTACTTTCTCTATCTGAATTGGGAGTTAAGAGTTAAATAGAAAAGAGTTTCCACCTTTCAGATTGTTCAATTATTAAGATTAAGTACGTCGGCAGAAAACAAGGCCAACCAACATAAAAAAAAATTCAAACCTTCCCTGACTAAGAATGCTAGAGAGAGAGAGAGGGGGGGAAGGTAGTACCATCAAGAAAGTCAATAACTGAAAGTGATTTTATAGAACAGTTCATGTAGGAAGTGTGACAATAAGGGGAAAAAGTAATTTGGATTTTAGTAAAAAGATGCGAAATTGACGCATTGGCCTGCAGTTTTGTATCGCAGGCTTGTTTTTAGGTGGCAGAAGATTTCAAAGGATGAGTTGATTAAGTAGAAGACAGTAGTGAAAAATAGCATTCGAAGATGTAGATTAATGGAAGCTACTGAATTTGATGGGGAAGTCCCGAAATGTAACAGATTTTGAAAGGGTTAGCTGATTAATAGAGCCCACACAACACATACCAACAAATGGATTCGGTAATCATGAAAGCTTTCTCTTACCTACTCAAATTATAGTTTACTTTCTCTCCCTCCGTCTACATGGAGAGAGAGAGAGTATGTGTGTTTGTGAAGGAATAGTGAGTGATGAAGTTTGAATGATTTGACATTGAATGACATCTCATTTTAATGTTACTTAAAGTTGTGAAAATTCAAGAATATGCTACCGGTGGCCCAGTAGCAGTACTGCAGAAAGATAATAGCTGGAGCATATATACATTGGAACAGAATGACACTCATAAATTATTTTTTATTATATTATTTTGTAAGAATGATAAAAAGAATTGTGTGGTCAATATTAACAAATTTCTTATAATTTTTGGCAACCACAAACTCGTTATTTTGAGTTTATCAATTTATAAAATGAACAAGTTAGTTATGAATCATTTAAAATTGTAATAATTGAGATCTCAATCTAAAACTAGAGAAATCATAGACGTACTTAACTGGTCCTTTTAATTTTTTATATAAATTCTTATAAAAATCACATGCATCTGCGTGATAAACTGAAATTAAGTTAAATTATTGTGTAACACAACTGAAATGGGTAATAAATGTATCTCAGTCAACTTAGATAAGAAGAAGTTGACAGAAAATGATACTTCCACCATCTCATTCAACTTGTGCTTCTTCTTTCGGGCACAGTAATTAAGGATAATTGTGTGTAAAGTGGTGAGACTCATTAAATTTTATTACAATATTATTTTACCTAATGTCAAGTCAAGTGGAAAAAAGGGGAGAGGGGTGGCCAAATCGAGTGGAACGGACTGAGTAATGATTTCAAATTAAAATCACTGCGCATATGAAGATAACGTATTCGAATTTTATTTTGAAGGTGTGTTTAGTGGGGATGAGGTAGTTCGTTGTGGTTTGAATCTCCCTTTGGACGGTTGTGTCTCTCCATACCATGTTCCTTCTCCCTCCATTCTCTTCTTTCCTTTCACCATTTTGCAATTCCTTCCTCATCTTCTACATTACCTCTACTTCTCTAGCGTCACATTTTCAACTAAACAAGCCATTCTTGCACATTGTATTCATGCATACATGTTGTGTAAACTAACATACACGATTGCTTTGAAAATAAAGGCTGAAAATAGAAGATATTAGTTACATCATATGCGAGTCAGATTGAAAAGATCATTGGGCGGGAAGAGAAGGAGCAGAGGCTTCCCTATCGTAAGCAAAAATCAACCTAATTGGAACAGAGAGGATGTCAAGTTCATCTCCTTCATTGAATTTTGCAATTTGCATTGTTTTGGTATACGAAAAGCAAGGAGGAGGCGGAGAGGACTGAGGATGAGCTGCTGCGTATGTACGGCTATGGATGGAACAAGAGAAACAATGGCAATCGCCGCGCCGAAGAAATCCGCAGTGCTCTCAATTTTCCGACGCGCAGCGATTCAAGCACGAAGCTCGGATACTCTTTCGCCAACTCCCGATGATGGTTTTGTCGAACCAGGTACCGTACGAACCCTGTTCTTAATCTGGACCACCATATCGCCGGACTTGTGCTTGCATGGCTGCTGAGCTTTCTCAAGGCAGCTTTCTCCTCCTTGTTCGATAGAGGCGCAACGTAGGTTTTTGCTACACTTTCATGACCGTTTGATGTGAAAGGAAAATGGGACAGGGACAAGATTATAGCTAACAGCCATACCAAGACTATACATTTCATTTTGACCGTGCCGCATATAATTTTAGAAAGAAGGGGGAGGTGAGAGAATGCAGAGGGTAGGTTGGATCTATATATAAAGACAGAAATGCTTAAATTTAAAGGAGACGTATTCAACATTAGGATTAGGATAATGAAGGCTTATACCACTATATAATAAATACATACACTCATACAAGTAATAAATATAATAATGTTAACCAATTTGACAAGGAAGCATAAAATAAGAGGTGTCTGCGTCTGTGACTGACTGTGACCGTAGCCGAACCACCTTGGAAATAAATTAGAACAAGATTTTGCTGCAAATATTTGAACCGAGAATGTTTACCGCCACCCAAAATCCACGGCTTATCAATCTCTATTTGATCACTCACACAACAATGACAGCACAAATAATATGAGCAAACACAATCACTCGCTCTCAATTCTTTATTGCTCGTGTCGTAGTCGTGACGAGTTCATAACCAACTACAAACGAATGAATACTCCAAACACTCCCACCCCTATGTTCAATAAAGAATTTCTAATCTAAAAAGATATCTACCCTTCTCAATCACATAACAACCATGGCTTGACAGAAAAGCGTTATACGGACGGACCTTTCAATTTACAAATGGGGCAATGAATCCGGTGCTATCTTTGTCATCAGATGCGAGTCTTGATTGGTTTGAGCTTTAACCCCATGCTCTCCGGAGAGAGGAGTTCTGGCGGGATACATGTAGGGCAAAGTGGACTCCTCGGGCTGCCCTTAAAATGATTTGGTTTGTGTATACCGTATCCCAGGAGAAAATATTCCATTGGTACTAGCATTGCGTATGGCTGCTCCTCGGTCACCACTGATCCACAACCTTGAACCTGTGTAGTCACATTCTTCCATTACCAAATATTCAAAACATATAAAGAAATCCCGGGTGAAGTACTTTAGGAGGATAATTCACCAATTGTTTTGCAGTTCGTCATAAAACTCAGATCTTGATATAAATCAGATGAAATATAGGGTAGATCCAGTACTACATGTCTACATCCAATTCTCACTTTCATATTGTTGTACTGTGATCAGACTTTGGAGCAGAATTTTCAATATCATTAGTTTACATAATGGCAGCATAGCATTTGATCGATATATTTGAGTAGGTTGATCGCATACCTCTACCAAAGCACTGTATCTTCTATCTATATGAGCAGCCATGTGAAGAGCTTCTGAATGGAAAGGAGAATCATCTCCAACAAAAATTAAAGTTCGACACTTCAGCGTCCTCAGCCCATCAGTAATGTCGGGTCTCCTGTTTATTGGCAGAAATAAAATTAAATGAGTAAAATTCTTGGATAATTAAAAGTGAAGCAATGAAGCTGGGTTCCATATGCTTATATTATCAGCCCCTGGTACCTGTTTATTGCTTGAAGGAACCGCAAAACATTTACGCTCTGTCTCTCATCAAGTAGCTGCAAAGTGATAACTTTTTTTTAATATAATAAATGATATTATATTAATTATAATGAAAAGGCATGGCGGTAATTTTGCGAAGATAGTCTTTGAATCTACATCCATTAAAGGACTAACCTTTCTGCACGCCTGAACTATGTCAGATTCTGGGACTTCCGCACTGCCACGAACTTCCTGAAACATGCAAAATATCTGAGCTCATTCATATCCTCCGAGAAAGTCCCTAATAAATACCAAGAAATATGACATCTACAAAATGGGGATGGATTAGGGATAATTCACTGATTAACTAGATATTAAATACCTTTCCAAAGTAGCGATAAAGTAAGCAATCCTTCAGCAGATTACACATGCCATAGTAATACAGCAAATTGGACATCACCTGCAAAATTCATACTATCTCAGTTTTTGTAAATAGAAATTACATTCACATAGAATACTTATTGAGAATCCGAGCATGAAACCTTATTGCACAGCCATTCTGTCCAGGATGGAGCTTTACACAAAGGAGAAACAAGTATCAGACCGAGAACCCGCTCCCTAAATTTCATCTGGCAACATAAATCTTCTCAGTCATATGAAAAAAAGAAGGGAAAAAAAGAAGACAATTATGATGGATCCAAGTAAGACATACAGCAAATAAGGTGAGGACGTAAGCACCAGCCATTACACCCATGCACATAACTGCACCAAGCCTGAACAAGATAAATAGTCGAGCTATCAGGGACATTATTCTAAGGTATTCCTAAGTTGTTGCAGCATGAGTGTAAAAGTACAATGCATAACTGAAAGCAAGCAGTACACAGAAGCCAATAATAGGAAAATTCAGTAGCCATTACCTAAAATAGTTGAACACTTCGAGAATTTGATCAGCTAAGTCACTGAGAGAAGGCACAGGATCATCGGTACAAATTGGCGCAGATCCCAACTGAAAGAACTCTTATCAGAGTTCACGTTAAATATTACGTGAGCAATGTACAAGGAAAAGAGTAATTTTTCTATGACATGTCCAGTCAATCTACGAACCTCGTGTCCTGGAGGGTTAATATGGTAAACACAGAAATTGTGAAGTAGCAAAGTTGCAGCTTCAGGACAAAAGAACAATCCTTGGAAACAGGACATATCTGCCGGAGAAAAGCCAGAGCAAATAGTTTATTTGACAACAGACAGAGAAGACAAAAATGGGGCAGTAAATATTGGTAAAGCAAACATATAAATGAACGAAAGTGATGCCTGAGGCCAACTCAGAACTCACGATTTAAAGCTAAGTCGGGGTAAGTGACCAAAGCTGGTTTATCTGGATCTCCATATACTAGAACAGAAACAGAGCCGCTCCCAGTTCGTACAATATGTTCCTGATCGAGGAAATCAATAATGGATAATAAGGAACTGACCATCTTCAAAAAATTTGATAATGTAAATTACAAATAGGCAGACTGGTTTAGTATTATTACTATATTTTCCATACTGAAAAAAGGTTGAAAAGATTGCTCATGCCCATTCTTCAGGTAAAGGCAAACACCATCGTTTGTCGCGTTTATGAATTATGAAAAATCACTACTTGTTTATCCAGATTGCATAATATAGGTTAATAATGAAAATACTGAAGGAGATCTTAAAAGACTGCACACCCGAAAGTGTATGGCACTGAGGGAAAGTTCTACAATGTTGACAACTATCAATTCTAATATAGTGATGTCAACTCCTAACCACTAGCGAAAGAAACAGACAGAATAACAGCCTGTACTCTTAAACCACAATTTCAACAAAGAAAGTGACATATATCACAAGATGGTTAAGATTATCAGTTTTTACTAATAACATTCAAGAATCAAACACTACAGAAAGATCGTTGGAACCGATAGCATAAAACCTTTTAAGGACAACATCCAACAAACCTATTCTTCAATCAGTAATCTAGAAATAATACCAAAACGGGTCAAACCTCAATTTGTAAAAATACTAACATCATCCGCTTTCAGCAGAGCTATTTTATCTCGTACATTTTCTCAGAAACCAAGAAAAGTGCATTTAAAGAAAACAAACGACAAGGCCATCTTAGCAACTATCGAAATGCAGCAGAAAGATTATTTCAATGAAATCTTTTGCAGCTAAACGAAAATGGACTCGGCAAGAAAACATATTATGTCAAGAAAATTCCCCCAAGAACGCTTAGAAACAAAAGTAGATCTAAAAGTAACAAAAACAGACTAAAAGTTCCAATTCTTGCCAAAAGACATGCCGTCTCTCTCTCGCGCGGCCACAAGAAAATATAGCAGCAAGAGATTGGCCGGAAATTGGAAGCAACTATTAGAATTGGGACAATTTAATTGCAACAACAATACGAGAAATTGACGGATACAACCTTCCCGCCGAGATATATCGTGTCAACGTCGAGGCAAACAGAGCCGCCGCTCAGCTCAGACATGGCCGCGGGCCTCTTCACACACACACACAAAACGCACTATCTGTTCGCTTCTCCGAATTTCTCCTCCATAGAATCGAACAAGCGCATTGAATCAAGCACACGCAGAATATTAAAAGAGAGATAGATAAGTATATAGCAGGTTGATGGCTTATGAAGGAAGCGATTCCTTCCCGGCCAACTCCTCCACTTTGTTAGTTTGTTTCTCTCTCTTATTGAAAAAAAAAGTTAGTTTTCTCTCTCTTTGGCTACCTGATTCTTCTTCGTTGTAATTGTAGAGAAAAAAGTTTGCAGAAAGCGGGGGGCATTTGCGTCATTTGAAGCGAGCAACGGATCCGTGATTGACTGCGGAGAGGAATCTAACCACAGTTAGCGGCGGTTTGTTTTATGCTAGGGTGGGAGTAGCACCTCCACCCCGAATTTTGACAAAATGTATTTTTGTCAAAATTTGATGCACCTCCAGATTGATAATAGAGTAAAAAGTACACTTATCAAAATTTAGGGTGGGAGGTGCACTACTCCCACCCCTAACATAAAAAAACCGTTAGCGGCGCGGTGCCGCCTGCACTCCTATTTTGTCCTCTCCGTTTCAAACTTGACGGAAATGTAATTTTGTGTATTTAAGGCTCTCGCGTTTCACGAAATATTTAAATCTCTCTCCATACATGTTTAATTTTTTTTCTACATTTAAATATGGTAATAAAATATGATTCTTACGGTAAAAGTTTAAATATAGTATTTGCCATTCAGAGCAACTTTCTCTCTCCTCTTTATTATTCTCTTTCGTCTCTGCCACCGCACCACCGCTATCCAGCGGTGTCGTCCTGATTCCTCTCTCGCTGTGGTTGTTGCAAGTTGCTACTAGAAATTAACAATTACATCAAATAGTTTTCAAAACTTAGATGAATAATTTTATTTAGTGAATTTCTAATTTAAGTAACATTACGCATACTTCTTATCTTGCTTATCTTTTTTTTTTTTACGCTTCCCGCGCAAGAGGAGGGGTATTTCACCTTAACAAAAGCTGTATAATTCTATGTTCCTAGTAGATTCATACCCTTGTTTTGATTTATCTAACTTCAATTGTTTTCTCGTGATAGTTTAACAGTTTTTGTCTTTAAACATGTCATTTTTATGATTTTTGTTTCCAAACTTTATTTTTTTACCCCAAACAATTTACGTTTATAATATTAATCTTCCCGTTAAATTCCCGACAATGAAATTACTCAACTATTACACTAAAACTTCCATTTTGGTTTATAGTTTGATATTTATGTTTAAAACTTTTAAATCAATATATGTCGAAAAGACAATTTATGTATAAACATACAGTCTTGAGTTTTAAATAGGGAAAATATCTCATTTTATTTGCTCGTATGAACATGAAGGGCGAAGAAAAGAAAATGATGTACTATTAAAGAAATAAAAGAATGACTTAAAATAGCAATATAGGTATTTTAAAAATATTAAACCAGACTAAATAAATAAACTTTTTACTTTCTTCAGCGAGGAATTCGACAAGGCTAAAGCCAATGGGAACATTGGATGCAACATTTTTCAAGAAGAATGGATTTTTTCTAAATAAAACAAACAAAGTATTACTTCGCATATTGAGAATATATTATAACTCCCACGGGGGAGGAGGGAAGGGGTGGCAACGCAAAACAAAATCAAAATAAAAATTTTTTTTATTTTTTAATTTTATTTTAGTTTCTTTTTTTTTTATGTTTCTTCTCCAACCGTATTATATTATGATGGAAGAAAGATCCTAACCAAAGAACAACATAATGCAGCATATATTCTATCAAACCATGGATCTCTTCCACACACTGCTTCACTTTTTCCACCTCTCTAACCTTCTATCTTCATTCAAGAACTATCTGTTTTCCATGCTACCATCAAACATCTCAAAAAAAAAAAAAAAAGGATAAGATGGAAAATCAAGAAAGTTAAGAGACTAGCGCTTAGGTTTCTTCTCCATGCCTCGGCTAACTCCATCCTCCGAATGTCTCTTAGATGTAGAAACCTGCTTATCAGTCGCTTTTCTCCTGTTTATGAACTCCGAGAAAGACAGAACCGGCGGTGGCACTGTATCCATAGGAGCAGGAGAACTAAGTTCGGTTCTAACACTGCCTTCCTTGTCATGGAGTGGCGCGGTTAAGGGGATGGCCGGGGAGGATGGTGAGAAAGAGAAATTTGCTTCGGGTTTAACATCCACAGCCTCTGCTGGTTTACTAGCAGTGGTGCTGAGTCTCTTTGTCAGGTGATCAGGAGTTGCAGATGATAACCACCTAGCAGTGCTTGCTATCTGAGACAAATAGAATGACTTCCCACTTTTCTCATACTTCTGGTAGCATTCATTCTCGAGCGTCTCAGCAGATGTAGCTAAATCAATCCTACAAATCAAAGATCGAACAATTTAATGATATAGACACACTCAAGCAATTGGCCGGATAGCAAGTAAGGCTTAAAGCATACGATGAACTGCTGGAAAGATGCTGGTTTTGCTTCATTGCATTTAGTAATCTTTGCTTTCCAGAATCTCGTAGAGTCTCAGATATGGAGTTTTTGTCCGCCTTATTGACCTACCAATGTAAAAGGAAAGGTTAGTAGCATTAGCGAGTGAAAGATTTGAGTGACATGAGCAGAATATAGATGGATGGAGTACAACAAGAATACAAAGACTGATGTCGTAAAAGTTCACCTGCTTGTCTTGATTATGTTTATTCTTGTAGTAATTCTCTTCGGCCCGCTGCAAGGACTCGATTTTTTCATCTAGTCTCCATTTGGATGATTTACCTGAAGCAGCTACAATGTTTGCAACTTCTGCGGCATCTGAAGATCGATAAAAGGTAAATTTAGTATCAAGCACTTGTATATGTTGGACAGTAAGCTAGTTCATGATTTAGAAATACCGTCAGAGTCGGATATGTCTTCTTCAGATCCACTAGCTTCATCGTTTCGATTCCAGAATTCTGAGGATTGTTCCTCACCATAGAAATCAGCAGCACTGCATCATGATACATAATAAATCAGTTTAAGCGAACGAATTGAAAATGTAAGCTTAAGGATGCTGGCCAAACAAATACAGAAACATGGTATTGATTCTAAAATCACATCGTCGACAAGTACGAGTCTGAGAATGCCTATGAAATAGCAACTCAATAAACAAGGGATAAACATTGCATACAAATAAGAAACACGGAATCAGTGACCTGCTTATGTATATTCGGGATGACCCATTTTTATATTGAAAAGCAGTAGTACTTGCTAGCTCCTCCAAATAATTCGAAACTGTATCAGGATTCTTGCATGAGTCGCATGTTTTCCCACACAATGATGCTGCTACCTGCTTCCAATGAAATACATCTCTATCTTGTCATCTATTTATTTGATCTCCACCCAAAAACAATAAAAATGTAAGGTATGTTAATCAGTCTAGACTCTAGAGCCAAGTACCTCCTCCCCAAAACTTTCAAGGATCTTTTTTCTTCGGCAACCAGCTTCCTCACAGTATTCGATCATCTAATGTAGCGAGAGACCAAGATTGAATCAATAAAAAATGGAGAAAATCATATCCTAGAGAGATACAGATATTGACCTTACGGAACTCAGCTAAGGACTTCTTCGAGGAACCCTCCACCAAGCTTGAAGAATGTGGTTTCTTGCTTGCAGCCTTACCCAGGATAAATTCCTGCGATATGCTTATAGAAATCCAGAATGAAATCATTGAATACTTGAAAAAACAGTAAATAAATTTATAAGAAGAGCTATAGTCAACCATTTTTTTACGATCGTCCACTCCATAATACAACAGACTTCGAGAAGGCAATTGATCACGACCAGCACGACCAGACTCTTGGTAGAAGGATTCCATAGACTTGGGGACATTAAAATGGCAAACAACTCTAACATCCTTTCTATCTATACCCTGAAATTGTTTTACAGATGGGGGAAATCTTCTTTAGTCTATATTGTCTACGGAAGCTGCATTACATTCCATGAATTTTATAAGAATTGCACGTACCATCCTGCAGTAAAATCACCACCTCATATGATGTGAATACAACAAGATAGCTCCAGAAGACAATTCGGGATAACCAAATCAACAACAAAGATAAAAGAGCCTGAAGTTAATTGTGCAACTTGCACTATACTTATAAAGACCCAAAATATTGCACATATGGTTGCATATAATAAAGCTAAGTAAGCAGCATGAAGTCTTTTCAGAATTGAAGAACTTGCGTACGAGGGAATAGTTGAAATGTAAATCAAAAGGTTTATTTAAGAAGAGAGTTATCAAGTTCTTGCCAAATGCATTTCTTCCAGGCACTAGAAATAAGATACCATCTCTCAGACTCACAATATTATGATGGTTCTCCATTTAAGGACAATTCAGAATTCAGTCAATCATAACTCATCTAATTTAGGCTTATGACTTATAAGCATAGGGTGCCTCTCATCATATACTGTTAGGAATTAGTAAAGGACTAATGCTTGCTTGCTTGAGTCAAGTCAAGCACCAAGTACATTTCTCCTTGAAGAGATGCCATGAAATACATAACAGGTAAATGCCAAATCATTTTAAGGGCAACAAAATATAAACCCAAACACCCAGACAAGAAGAAACAATAAAGAAGGGAAAAGGAAAAAGAGGAAAAAGAAATAAAGAAAGAACATACCCAAAAGCTACAGTAGCTGCAACAACTTGTGTTCGAGAGGAGATCCAATCATCCAAGACAGAACTCCTGACTTTACTGTTCAATCCCGCATGATATGCTGATAGTGGGAGAAAATAATTTCAGTTAAAAAAAACCATACATCAGTGATACTTCAGAACAAGCTAAGGAAACAGTTCCAATACCAGCGCAAGGAATTCCATTCATAGATAGGTGGACAGCAAGATCATCACAAGCTGCACGCTCAAGGCAATAAATAATTGCACAAACATTTCCACAGGATTTCAGATAATTGCAGAGATCTGAATAAGAATCATCCAACAGATCTTTATAGCGAACTGCATGATGAAAAAACACATGTCAGAGTTGATTTGTTTCTTACTTTTCCAAATCTAGGGAGCTATTTAATCATAAGTAGAAGCATTATCATTTATCATCCGGAACTAGCTTTTGTTCTATGGAATCACAGTTAATCATTAACTTCTAGTCACTACTACTTATATGAATCTGGATATTATAACCCCCAAAGGTAAGTCATTGGATTGTAAATTTATATAAAAGGTTTACCTACGAACATCTGCTGAACCCCGGAAACATAAACATATATATTCTATGAAAGTGATATGATAGGCATGGAACTAATAGACAGATAAGCTTAGCAAACAAAATCAAGCTGTGAGGAGCTCACCTTCATAATATATATTTGGACGATTGAACGATGACTTTAGAACAAGTGGACTTCGCAAACACAATGACCCTATGACGTCTTCCTGAACCCTGCAGAAGTACCAAATCTGCAATAAAGGCTCCTCTATTGTTTCTTACGATAAAAAAAGGTCCCTGATAAATTTTATTGACATAAAAACCAGGGGTTTCTCATTTATCATCCAATGTCATATAAACTCAAATGAGCAAGTATGATTGTCAAAGAATTAATAAATAGCAACTCTAGATATCCCAAATCGTTCAAAATTATTGAAACTCTTTTACAACCTAATAACATAACTTCTTGTTGCCAGTCATAGAATGTTTGACCACAACTCACTTGGGAACAGCAGTAGCTGTTAATGCCAAAATAGGTATGTTGGGGAAACGATTCCTCAGATCAGAAAGCTTTCTGTAGCTCGGCCTACAATAATTCAAAATCAGAACAACTTAGAATTAATTAAAAGCTTTATTCACAAGTCATCAGCATAAGGTGACTAGGTGAGTATACAAACAACACACATGCTTGCATAAAGTGAAAAAAATAATAGGAGGAGAGAGTTATGTCTGGACACATAAGGGTTAAATTGCAACGATGACTTGCTCCAGCGAAAGAGTTACGGAACATAGGAGATACAAGTTGAAGTTTGAGAATCAACCTGAAATCATGCCCCCATGTTGATATACAATGTGCCTAAGAATAATCAGAAGAGTAAGTAGAGTCGTTTTGTTTATTAATGGGAAAAGCATAAACTTATGTGTCTATTTTAGAAGCATTTATGAGAATTCAAGGGCCATGGGATTTCAGACCTCATCAATTGCAATAAGATTTAATAATCCTCTGCCATGAATCTTCGTCAACTTTGACATAAATCCTGATGTAGCAATTAGTTCTGGTGTAACATACAATAATCGCAAAGATGGTTTTCCGGATTCAAGGTTCTCATAGATCTGCACATAAATATTTAATAAGTTACACGCAAGACCAACAAATAGAACTTGATGAATTTCATAATCATGTCATGTTTTGATGAGCATCTAAAATTTATGGCTTCCAGCATCTTATGCCCCAGCCAGAGAGATTTCAAAAGTAATGTAGAATACAATACTCATTTCTAGAGTAGTATTGCTTCAGTTCAAAGACCATGGATAGCTAGAGCCTGCTAGAATAAAAGTAAGAATCAGATGTTGACACTAAAAAGATAAAGATTTCACTAAAAAGATAAAGATTTTCCATGACGTTCCAGAGGCAATGTGAGCAAGTTGGTGAGTTTTGCATCTTTCTTCTCAAACAGTACTCCAGTCCAACAATTCTGTACTTCCGTCAACCACTAGAGACCTTAAGACTTTGCAATATGTTTGGAAAATCTCCAACTATCCAATCCATAAAGGTAGGGTTGCAAGGAGATGGGAAATGAACTTGTAGATTCATTCTTTACCTAAATCATAAATTTTCTGTCCCCTTTTTGCATAAACCAATAAATGAGATCTTTCTCCAAGTCAATTTTAGATGAGTTACTTGCTAGGGATGTATATGACTAAAGAAATCACCACCAAGCAAGCAACATTAAGTTCTATGAAAAATGGTGCATAAGAATTACCTACTATCCTTGCATTTTAGGGTAAAGATAATTTGCCTGTTTTATATTTGTACTCAATAACTAAAAGGTAAAAAGTATATCCAGTTTATTCAAGCTGATCCAAACTCGGCTCTAGAACAATTTTTATCACTTGAACCTAGAATTTTCAAAGTCAAGTACATCATTACTTTATAACTGGATGATGAAGTCCAAGATTATAGCATCAATTAATCACCCCTAATCAACTAAACTAACACCGTACTGTTTAAAATTCTCATTTAACATAATCCTCTTTTAAACTCAGCAGTGATATTGACCACTAAGTAAGAACTACTTCTAGCAATACAATGTTCACTGCACGACTGAGAAATTCAATAGATTATAGCTCACTTGATTCTTCAAAAGATATTACCACAAAAGGATTGATACATACCTACTTCACTCCCAGTACAACTTTAAAAAGGTGGTTATAATACCTTAGTCTTGACTTTGACAGTCTGAGTTGAAGAGAGATACTCAACAGCAACCCCTTTCTCTTTCAAAGCCATTACTTGATTCTCCTGATAGGGAAGAAAAATTCTTCTCAGTGAATGAAGAACAAAAAAAATGTATCTGAAGAAAATAAGAATGAAAAAGTTGAAGTCTGCTCACCATAAGGGCTGACATAAAAAGTAAAATGCAGTAAGTGCCATCAGGTGATGTCCTGAAAATTATAAAGGCAGAATTTGTGCAGCATAACATTCACAGTATCTCAGTAATCTCATATTTACCTATCAAAGGACTTACAACGAGCACAATCCCTGGTTTCACCAGAGCAGGGATTTGAAAACAAAGCGACTTTCCTCCACCAGTCGGCATCAGACAAAAACAATCTTTACCTGCAGAAAGGTCGAAAATATCCCACAATTACAAATTGTGCTCGACAATTGCATACAACATCAGTAGTGAAAATACTGATTATATCCCATAAACAGAGGTCCATCAGAACACATATATGCATGGATATGTGATGTTCGAGATATGGCTAACAACACTGACCTGATAGAACAGCTTGAATTGCTTCCAATTGATGCCCTCGGAAATCGGAATAACCAAAATGCCACCGTAAAAGCTTTACCAAAGCTTCCTTCTTGATCACCTTCTTCTCCGTCCCACACACATTTCGCAGCGGCAACTGTGATTTATTCATTTTCCTGCAGCAAAACTTTCCAGTATCCACCACGCAACAAATTCTCAAGGGAATCACGGCGTCTTTATAATGCCATTGCGGGTAATTAGTTCTGGATAATATACACCATCATTTTGTCTGTTCAATTTTCAGAAGAGACACTTAAACTTAGAATCATGGAACCAGAATTAATAATAGAAAAAGGAATAAATAAGTAGCAAATAAGAATGATTATATACATTTTAATACGCGCCTAAATTGGTACATGGAGAGAAATAGAACCTGGTAGAGCAGTTTATGGCGCCGCACTATTGTTTCTTGAGAAGAAGCTTTCTGCAAAATGTGAGAATCAAAGGAAGGGGATGATGAAAGCACATTAGGGAAACCACAACAGCCAACGTACAATTATTCAATTAATTCGTTTTATGTCTATTTCTTTCCCGTTATATATTTTTGCTTTCTTTGAAAATTTTCTTTTGCAATTTTTGTCTCTTACAATTTCAAACACAGCCGAGCTTGTCTCCTTTTTTTCTTTAGTGTGGACTTACGAGGAGAATTGATAATTTTGTGTACATAAATCTTCTCTTTTATTTTTTTTTTCTTTTCTTTTTTTTTTTTTTTTTTTTTTTTTTTTTTTTTTTTTTTTTTTTTTTTTTTTTTTTTTTTTTTTTTTTTTTTTTTTTTTTTTTTTTTTTTTTTTTTTTTTTTTTTTTTTTTTTTTTTTTTTCTTTTTTTTTTTTTTTTTTTTTTTTTCTTTTTTTTTTCTTTTTTTTCTCTTTCTTTTTTTTTTTTTTTTTTCTTTTTTTAGTTTCATAATATAAAGTGATTTTTTTGCCATTTTGGAAAAAGAGATGAGATCGATGAGACGGCCCAAAAAAGAAACGAAACAAAATAAGTTGGATAGAGAGAGTATATTCTATCCATTACAATTTTATATTCATACCAATTTATAGCCTAGTTTCAGAGATTTTTTTTTCACAATAAAAGAAACTCACGACTGCTATTCGAAGTGTGCACTAACTAAATCTCAATTTTGTAAAAGTTTGCACATTAAAAATATAATCTCTAATATACTTATACCAAGTAACATTGGTAGAATTCGAACTTTTGTACCAACGTGTAGAAGGCCCGAGAACGAATTTATCGATGTATGATTGACCGGCAATTACTAGCAATTCCCACCTCATTTAGGAATTTATGAACCTTTCCCTCCAATGTTAATAATTCAAAAATGTCTCCTATTGAGGGTTATAGAATTGAAGGGTCTTAATAATTTTGTGCCTAGCAAAAACACATACAAACAAAGGAAGTTCAGACATCATTAGACCAAACAACCATAACCAGAAAATTTACGTTCCCTTTTCTTCTACATTGTTCTTCCTGAAGATCTTCAATCACTTACTTCCAAATCTTCGTCTGTGGATGGATTCTCAAGGTCGCTCGCACCATCCGAATCATCGTTTCTTGGAGGTGCAGATCTCTCTTCTGATAATGAAGAGTGATCAGTCATATCATACTTGACGAACTTCACCTTCTTCATCTTTTTACCATCTTCTGTTTTCCTTTTTCTCCCTCCTTGCTCCAGTGACTGCATCGATCGGGCAGCATCAGTAAATGCAGCACTCATTCTTTCGTCCGTCTTCTCATCCTCCTCACTTCCGGATCCTGCTTCGCCCTTGTAGTCCATGTAAAAGAGGAGATCAGAATCACGTTTCTTCCCTCCTTCCATTTCTGCATCCAAGGCCTCCTTAGAGTTGAATGCATCACGGAATCTTGCCATATCATCCTCAAATATCTTTAGCCCTTTGTTCTCTATGTTTAGCAGCCATCCTGAATAGCAACAAACGGTCTTTCAACAACACAATTACAAGCCAAAGCTTCTTTCTTTCTAAAAGCGTAATTATTGATAGCGGAACTACTTACTTATGTATGCTCGTGGTGATGTGCCTGTCGGTTCGTTAGTGCTTATTTCGTTCTGAAGCTCGTTTTTTATCCATTTCAATATCAAGCTAGGCAAACTACAATTAGCAAATGCATCCAAATAGGCGATAGTATTTTTCTGGTCTTGACGTTCCCTGCAGATTAGAAGAAATATGTTAACATAATGCTTAAAGAATTATGAGACTTGTTAGGCAACAAGATTATAAATCATGAAAACACACCTAAATGACTCGATTGCTTCATGACTGGCGATCAGTTTGGTAACTATGACATGTTTGGCATGCTTGGCTGGCAGTTTCCCTAAGCTTTCTGGTCTGAGGAAAGAATACTCCACCAGTAACAGAGCATCGAGAAGAACTTTCCTCAAATCATCTTGGTGTTCAAGGTTCTGCATAATTTTAACAAAACAGTCATGGGACAGATGGCCGATAGCAAGAGGCAATGAAAGTTTCAGTTAGTAAAGCATGAATTTAGTGCGTAGATATCAGAACATGAAATGACATCTAAATGCAACTTCCAAACTTGCATCTAAATGCACAATTTGCATGGTCAAATGTTTAAAGAAAAAAGTAGATAAACAATACTTGAACTTACCACGAGGGAGCTTATACGCAAAACTGGTTCCAAAAGCATTCTTAGAAGAGTCACTGCAAACATAAGAAGGATAGGAACAAAGATTATTGACTAGAGAACAAGTCATAAGAAAAAGAATGTTTTGTTCAATTATAAATAACATATTTCTCACCAAGGATCTGCTCAAGAATTCCTCAAAGGACAAGATATTAATGACATGAACATAATTTGAAGGACACAATTTTCATGGAGTTTGATGAAAAGGACTTGAAGGTTTTTCTAAATGACATACATAACACACAAACTATGAATAACGGTTGATGCCACTTCTGTTTCTCACCGTAGCTGATGCATGGGAGACACCATGAATGTTATCCGTTGAATGTGTTTTCTTGTAAAAGATGATGCTTTATGTTCAAAATAAAAAAAGAGCCATTTGATCGCGTTCCCATTGGATGGTTGCCCAGTCTTACTAGCTTAGAAATAGAAACATGTTTAGTAGAATACATTTCTAGACATTTAGTTAGTTACCTTCTCGTTCTTTTGGGATTTGTAAATTTCTTTTATGCAAGTATACACAAGATATAACGAGAAGGTAACTAGGGCATCCATCCATCTGAACGTTATCGAACGACAGCCTTTTATTCTGAACATAAAGGATCATCTTCTAACGTGAAATCATATTCAACACACGACATCCATGGTGAGACACATGAATTACATCAATCAATACAACTTGTGGCAGCTATATTGAAGGCTAGATTTAGTCGGGATGAAAATCTGAATAACTAAACACAGAGATAAAAAAGAGATAGCAAGACAGTAGACTGATCTCAAATCAAGCACTAATCACTGTCTATACGACTGTAACTGTACCAGACAACCCAGTCTACAGGATATAGTTGAATCACGAATGACACTAAAGTTGAAGTGAACAAAAAAGATTTAACTTGATATAAACTACTTAGATTGCACAATAACAAAATGGGAATGCTAACCATAAAAATGTGAGCTGCCCAATCCAGTTACAGAACCAACAATCCAACATTTTAGATCATTTTGCATCTTCCCTACGAAACCATCTTCTCGAATTTTCCAGCACAACTTCAACAAAAACGCCTCAGCAACCACAAAACCAGCGAGATCAGTCATCTCGAATCCTTCAATACTAACTCTATTCGTAATGTCATCGCTCAAGAGTGGGAAAAACACCCTCAAAGATTCTGCACTCAAGTCCTCATCCCCATCACCCGACAACCACAAACTAATCAAATCGCCAACCTGCACGATTAAACTCTCCAACTCATCGAAGTTTTGATCAAATGCATTACAGGAAACATTAATATACCCTAGTACAGAGTCCACCAAACTTTTGATTTCTCCACTAAGTTTCCTCTCTTTCTTTGAGCTCAACTGAAATCCCTTCAAATCAGTAACAAACTTATGCAATTTGTATATAACAGGGGCAGTTAAAGCAATGCTCTTTATAGGATTACAAGAGGCAGAGCAAGAAACTAGAAGCTGAAACAAATTTTTAATCTCTGAAAGGCGGCTGAAAGGTTCGGTTTTTTGAAAACTAAAAGTCAAAGCTGCATAAACCCATATGCTTTCGAGAGGAGGGTCAGATTTAGACTGCACAAACTCTTGAAACTCAGAGACGAAATTGGTTGAGTTCTGGGAATCGGGGTTTCGTAAAGAGGTTAAGACAGCTTTGATTGACTGGTTGAACGAAATCCCGTAGTTTTTGCCAATGAAACGGAGGAGATTCTCAGACTGGGGCGCGGTTAGGGTTGACGCCATGGTTGAAACTTGAAAGCGTGGTGAAGAGCTTAAACCCTGATGATTGATTTTTGGGATAATTTGAGGGAGACAAAATTAGGGTTTAGGAAGTCTGGTAGTCGGTAGATATCTCCTGCGCAACGATCTACTGTACTATCGTGGAGTCATAAAGTGAAATTGCAAGAAATAAAGTAAAAACGAAAATAGCCAGATGTACACGTGGCACCTATCGACCAATCAGAAACAACATAACACGTAAGACACCTCACGGGAGTGTACGACGTCGTATAGCTCATCAACAAATCAAACGAGAAATTAGAACAGCAAATTCGCCACTCCAACTAACGTTCTGAAACAACTCCTTCCTAATCAGTGTGTTTTGGGCCCAACAATGGCGAAATCAATTAAACCATCACCACTACTAGTGCTCTATGCATTGATGTTAGTATGCGCGTTGACCCCATTATCGCACGGCGCCAAGAAACCAGCAGGAACTGCGAGAAAAGAAGACATCCCATTTATAAAATGTCAAGTTTGTGAGAAGTTGGCATCTCAAATTTACCACCAAGTTGAAGCCAAACGAGCTGAGATCTCCCCCAAAAAGGTGATTTTGTTATCTGGGCTTCTTGTATAGTTCATGTCAAACTAGATTACGAAATCAGCTTATTTATGTTCAATTCTGTCAAGTGATTAACTAGTTTTTGTTCTGTATCGTTTCTTATATTTATCTTTTATGTGTGCGGTTAATTTTGTTGTCAATGCTAGTTTGAGTACTTGATTAGTGGGTTTTGATTATGCTGTCTGTTTCCTTCCACATAATGGCCAATGGATTTGCACTTTGATTTCTGGCATGATTGTGATGCATTGTATGTATATAATGGAAGCAGATA
Source organism: Lavandula angustifolia (assembly GCA_028984105.1). NCBI lineage: Eukaryota > Viridiplantae > Streptophyta > Magnoliopsida > Lamiales > Lamiaceae > Lavandula > Lavandula angustifolia. Next base: position 21,864,262 of record CM054815.1, on the reverse strand, counting down.
TCGGAGTATGAAACTATAGAGATCGCGGAGAATGTTTGTAATCTGAAGAAAAAGGAAGCTGATTGGATTCTTAAAATTGATATTGTGGAGAAAAGTGATAGACTTGAGGTAAGAGAATATACATTTGAGATGTTCATTTCCAATCAGTTCTTGTGTATTTGCTTATACTTTGTTCTTCTCAGCTTGTTGAGCAAGATTCTGAAGGACAGTGTAATTCGGAGTGCAAAACAATAGAGCGAGCTTGTCAAGAGGTAAGATCAATACTAATCACGTTGTATTTTGGAACTGTAATACTTTTTTCGTAGAGGTTAAGTTTTTACATGTTATAGGATTTCTTCGATGCAGCTGAATGGGTGTACATTCTTCATATGGCTTACTTTCTTCATATACTCTTGTTTCCATTTGTGGTTTTATTATCATTCAAAATAGATATCACATATCACAAGTAAGGGGAAGGTTCGACCAATCTGGAATTCTTATGGGAAAAATTAGGGGAAGCCTTCTTCCAAAGAGTTTCGAAGCTTGTTTGAATACTGTCAAGATTCTCATCTCTTAAGAACACTTAATGCAAAATGAGATACTTGCATCATTTTTCTCAAATAGTCTTGTATGGATTATTCTTGAAAGGTTAATAATTAGTATAACAGATATAAATAGATAACCACATGTATAATTTCCTATTTTATAGAGCGACAATCGTATGACCCCTCTGTTTTTCCTTTGACCTTCTTGTCTGTGGCACCAGTAGTCCTTGTCACTCAAGGTATGGTTTCAACCAACTGATCTCTCCACCCTGGGGTCTTGCAGGTATTGGGTTATTCTGATACAGATGTTGCCGAATACGTGTATAAGAAGAAACCCCAGCTTAATGCTCTCACCAATTTCGTGTGTAAGGACCTCACAGGAGCATGCCGTTCAAAGCCACCACCCGTTCCTAAGGTAGTTTTGTGGAAACTATCTAATTTATCAATACCTCAGTTATTGGTACTTGCTTACACACCTCTATCATTAGCTGCTGTTCAGTAACTTCTAATAACCGAACAACTTTAAATCTTTTCTATGTTCAGAAGATTATTTTTTGACAGAGGTGGATGATAGATTTGTTGCTATTTAATTTTACTTTTAAAAGCGCAATCTGCACTGCTTCTTTATCCTTCTTAAGCATCCCAAAGATTGAACTTCCTTAGTAGACTTGATAGTTTTCATCAAGCTTTCTTGTGTTCCCTTGAGATTTATGTTCTAAAAGATTCTTTACGGAATATACTTTATTACTTGAGCGTAGTATGCTCTCATGAATAACGGTCTTGTGGCCCTTTGTTGTTCAGGATAGGACTCCTGGAGAGCCTTTTGTTGCCAAGTCAGAGAAAGAGGCTGAAATGGAGAGGCTGATGAAATCCATGGAGGTAATAGAATAGCAAAATGATCAACACTTGGTATTCATTTAACCAGCTGTCAAACTTCTTATTATCTTTACCCCTTACTTGCTTCAGGGAATGCCAGGAGCACCCGGCATGAAGATGTACTCGCGGGAAGACTTGATGAAGCAAAACTTTGGTGCTGGAGGTGGAGAAGATGAAGATGAAGATGAAGATGAAGAAGAGTTGCCCTCAAACTTGGTAGAACAAAGATAACAATGTTTCTTGCTCAACATCCAAACCAGCTAATTGTTAAGCTAATGTTGAAATCTTGATGCAGGGGAAAGCATTCAGACAGAAAGCAGAAAAGAAGAGTGATTGGAAGGAAACAGTCACAAAAAGAATCCTCAAGGCTGGAGAGACACTGAAGGGGCATGCTGATCGGGTCTCGTATAAAGTACGACGGTGGTGGCAGAGCAAGAAAACAGAGTGGAAGAAGAGATCACAGTCCGGTAAAGCAGAGCTGTAGAAATGAAAAGGAGCAACAGCATGCTGGTCCTTCCTTTTCTATCTTCCTTCATATCATATCTGCCTTTTTAGTCTACACAACAATTTTGTAACCTTTTCAACCGATGTGCATAAGCTCATTACTTGCTTAGCATCAATTTAATGTCATTTTCTCATGTTTTCCTCTTGATATTGAATATCCCACGCATATGATTATGGTATAAATTGTTCACTGATGTTTTTGTGTAACCAATCTCATCAAAATCTGAATTCGTGACACATGAATATCTTCATCATAGCTAGAGCTGTTAAAAAAAAAAAAAAAAAAGGAACACCAGAACCGGCGATTTTGGCTTGGTTCCGAAGCGTTGACCACGGATTTGAAACCGTCGACCATTGTTACGAACGCGAATCGGAAACGGCTTCCAAGGGTTCCAACCGATGGTTCCAAAATTTGTAATTTTGAAAATTAACGGCTTAGATCGCACCACATGTTTATTTGTACCTTAGGGGAACCGACGATTCGAACTGTAACTGTGGTTATATGATTCATTGTTCGATTTCTACCATAGGGGAATTGACGGTTCAAACTGTAACCGTAGTTATATGGTTCAGTATTGGGTTTCGATTCCACTTGTTTGGAAACCAGAACCGGCCAAATCTAATTAAAGCAATTTCAACGATTTAAATTTGCTCATTTTTTACAATGAGTTCAACTTGTTTGACTTGACTGTAACATGCCCCATATATTTATGTAACACTAATCCAATTTTCTATTTCAGAGAGCTGGCTCTTATGTTATATATGTATTGGTCTTTTTATAGTAACCGACTTCTTTTCATATTTCTTAATCCTACTTAAAAAATTAATATAACTCATTAAAGAAAAAAATCTTGATGACGACGAAGAAACCAAGTCTACAACGCCTTCAATAACAAATCACCTCACACACTCACACAAAATATATAGATATGCATATATATTAATTGAAGTGTTGAGAGAAAAAACTAGCTAATATATATACTACAAAATGCCCTATTTTTATTTAATGCAATCTTTTTGGAGAATAATATCTAAGAAACATAGAAAAAGGTGTGATTTGGAGCTTGACTTAGCAACATTAGAAAGGGAATAAAATCCTTGAATAGTTTTACAACATATAAATCATGTGGGAGCAAAGCCAAAGTCATATTTAGGAAAAACATTATCCACCAAATTAATATTCCACAATTCTTCCATGAACATCTTGCAAAGGAATATCTGAATTAACTAAACCGAGTATAGTTTGTCGTCACAAGATTTCCATGCTATCCTTCCAGGATACAAAATCAATTCCTCAAATTTCTTACCAACAAAAGAATTAAATAAATAAATATATTTACAACCCTTTAAAAAAAAATTTAGACAAACAGTACTTATCGCATAAATTATTACTATCTGCTTATGAAAATAAGGGTGTGTTTGCAACCGCTTATTATAAGTAGTACTTTTTATTTCCTTTTGCTTAAAATTGAAAAAAAAACTATTTTTAATCAAAAGTAGGTATTTTTGGTATTAGTATTAAAAAATATATATTTATGGTAGTTCTGAAAATTATGGTGCTTTAAGTACCAAAAACATCTCAATAGATACTTATGGATTTAAGCAACTGCTTAATTTTAGAGAAGCTAACGCAGAAAACATGTTTTTGCAAACACTAAAATCTGCTTACACGGTCAAAAAATAGATAAACAATTAAAATAAGCTCTTGCAAACATACCCTAAGTCAAAATAAAATTATTTTTGACAAACTCTTCTCAAATAAGTTATTGATAAAATCTCTCAATAGGGGATTATATAGTATATATTTTTTTAAGAAAAAAAGTTAATATAGTATTTTTATCAATAATTTTTTTGGATATGTATGATCCACACAAATGTCAACTATTGTTTTCACATGTTATAAGATGACGTCGTCATAGATTAAAAAAAAATATGGATTGGTTTCAGACAACAAGCTAAAAGATGCTATTCTTAGTCGACATCATCATGGATACTAAGAACAACTGCTATGTTGAGAGTAAGAGATTGTAAAAGATTCTTGTTAAGATTTAGTTCATTAAATTAGAAGTTTGATTCTTATCATAATACATTCATATTTGTTATTACACGTCTTCTGATACTTAGTGTTAAAACCCACCTAATTACACTCTTAGGAGCTTAATTACACTTGACTTTACAACCTTTACTAATAATCTGAATTCACAAAACAGAACAAAATCACACATAGAATTAATGTCCTTTTGCTGCACGCCAATATGCCAACATCTTGAGCTGTTACCAATTTAGCATGTCTTACGTTTTTCAGTTAAATTAGCACCAAATATATAGTTACGTTTTAAACATCCGACAAATATTAAAAATATAATTCTTCTACTCAGTTCCGAAATTATGGAATTCTTTTGTTTACTAGTATTATATGATTTTTATTGTTATTATTTCTTTTTCATCTACATATTTCTTCTTATTACGAATTTGGAAATCTTAGATTTTCTTGAGTATATAAAGATATATTGTTCAATTAAGATGGCATAGCGGTTGATATACTTATCATTTTGGATTGATAAATCTTTTGAATTTTACTAACTAAAGAGATACGATTTTACTCTATAATTAGCTCAGCACCAATCAAAATTGCCCACGGCATCCAAGGATTCGTAAGTCAAAAGTTTGTATCCCACCAAGGTTACTAATATGTGATCCAATACTTGTGGTTATCTTAGATGGTTTGTATCTTCTATATTGTTTTGCATACTATTGCACATATATCAGTTAATAAAGCTTACGGACCAATGCACGCTTGTGGCTTATGCATCTCCTTCATCATAAGAAAAGAATATAGTGACAAAATTATAATTATAGACGGATTTGGGGGTTGACCCCCACTCCCAAATTGTGTGTTTATTAATTGTAGTCCGTCCCATTTATCTTGTCTCACTTTTCTTATTGAGTCGTTTCGCTCGTCTCATTCTTTAATTTAGTAAGTTTTTTACTTCTTAATTTAAGGACTAAAGCGGTGGGACCCACTTTTTTATTAACAAAATCTACCTTTCGGGCTTTAATATAGCCGTGCCGAAAAGAAGTGAACCAAGTTTAATGAAACGGAATGAGTATATTTTGGGAAAATTTACTATTTTCTTGAAATTATAAATTCACCCAAAAATTGCATAATCTCCTCCAAAAAGTGCAAATTTTGTCCATTTTTAAAAATTGTGGTTTTACACTTTTGCAAAATTTACCCTTAATAATGAATACAGAATCCAACCCTGACTAATGTGTGAAAAATCAAAAGAGAATTTACTAGTTTTTTTGCATACAAGTACATTTCCCAAGAATAACATAGTGTTAGTGTGAGTTTTCTTATGACTATAGATAGATTACATATTGAAATTCTATCATCTCTAAATCGAGTCTACATAATTTTTTGGCACTCAAAAACATAATTTATCCTAATCCTCGACGCATTCCACATTTTTCTAAAAAATGGTAAAAATTAAATTTGTGGACCTTATATTTTTTTTTACGAGGTGCGCATGAGGTAAATCAAACATACGCCTTAAGTTGCTGTTATAAAAGGTCAAAAAAGAAAAGAGAGAAATTAAAAATGACATATAAAAACAGAGATGAAATATAATTTATGGCGACCTCCATTGCAACCACCATAATCGCAGTGGGGGATCTCTTGGAGATTGTGGAAAAGGAAAGATGACAGAACCCAAACAGTTGTCGCCACTCCAATTTTAATTAATTTATTCCATCATATGATCATATCTTTGCTTGCTCCATAAAATCAATCATTGCTTTCTTTTTCAATTCCAATATCCCCCAATTCAGTATTATTTCCACCACCTATATAAACCAATCCCGATCTTTTGGCCTAAAATTGGTGTCCACTTCGGTGGCCTACCAATCACGTCTACGACACGCGTGCGTTGATGGGCCATATTAGCAATAAAAAAAATATTTTAGTTTTATAAAGGTGATCCACCAATACACGCGTGACGGAGCGTGATTGGTGAAGCCACCGAATAGAGGCCACCATTTTTTGGCCAGATGATCTTCTGCCTATATAAACCACCCAACTTTGACAAACCACCATCAAATCAATTCCATTTCAACTCTCCTCTCTCCAAACCTACTCATTCTTGAAATGACAATTGACATCCAGCATCCCTCCGTCGCCCTCTCAAGAATTGCAGTTTCCGACACTCACGGCGAAGATTCGCCCTACTTTGCTGGATGGAAAGCTTACGATGAAGACCCTTATCATGAAATCACTAATCCCACCGGAGTTATACAGATGGGATTAGCTGAAAATCAGGTATTAATTAATTAAATTAAATTGATCTCAGCCGTTGGATCTGCATATGTTATGTAGATGAATTATATATCTAATTTCGTTGTATTTTATATATATGCAGGTTTCATTTGATTTGCTAGAGGAGTATTTGGAGAAGCATCCAGAAGCTGAAACTAATGGGAGTAGATTTAGAGAGAATGCATTATTTCAAGATTATCATGGTCTACTTTCCTTTAGAAAGGTAACTAAAAAATTAAACTACTTGCATGGATTTATGATTTATAACATTAAAAAGTACAAACTTTAACGCTTCATGTACAAACATTTCAGGCAATGGCAAGCTTCATGGAACAAATTAGAGGTGGAAGAGCAAAATTCGACCCTAGTAGAGTGGTGATCACCGCCGGCGCCACCGCCGCTAACGAACTTCTAACGTTCATCCTCGCCGAACCCGGCGACGCTTTACTCGTCCCGACTCCGTACTATCCGGGGTAAGATTTACGCTCTAATTAGATTGATCGTTTTTACTGTTTTTATATATGAATACGATCTTCTAAAACGTATTAATTATGTACGATAGGTTCGACCGAGACTTGAGATGGCGTACGGGCGTGAACATCGTCCCGGTCCACTGCGAGAGCTCGAACAACTTCGAGATCACTCTCGAAGCTCTCGAAGCAGCGTACGAGGAAGCGGAGCGAAGAAACGTAAGAGTTAGAGCCGTGCTAATAACAAACCCATCAAACCCTCTCGGCGCCACCATCAAACGCGCCATCCTCGAGCAAATCCTCGAATTCGCCACCGCCAAAAACATCCACCTGGTCTCCGACGAGATATACTCCGGCTCCGCCTTCTCCTCCGACGAATTCATAAGCGTCGCGGAGATTCTCGAATCTCGAAGCTACAAAGACGCAGAGAGAGTCCACATCGTCTACAGCCTGTCGAAAGATTTAGGCCTTCCCGGATTTAGGGTTGGGACGATTTATTCGTACAACGATCAAGTCGTGACGACGGCGAGGCGGATGTCGAGCTTCACTTTGATCTCGTCGCAAACGCAGCAGCTCCTCGCCGGCATGCTTTCCGACGTCGAGTTCACGGAGAATTATATACGGACGAATCGATTTAGGTTGAAGAAGAGGTACGAGATGATTATAAATGGGTTGAGGAAGATTGGGATCGAGTGCTTGGATGGGAATGCGGGATTGTTTTGCTGGATGAATTTGAGCGGATTGTTGAAGGCGGCGACGAAGGAAGAAGAACTGGAGCTGTGGAGATTAATTATAAGTGAAGTGAAGCTGAATATATCGCCGGGGTCTTCGTGCCATTGCTCCGAGCCGGGTTGGTTTCGAGTTTGCTTCGCGAATATGAGTGAGGAGACGCTGCAGATTGCGCTCATGAGAATTCAAGATTTTATGGAAAGGAACAAGTATTTATCATGATTTCTCTTGACAAAGACGATTCATTTTTTGGTACGTAGTTTGAGATTTGGATTTGGATTTTGTATATCTTATTCTTTAAACTGGATCTCAAAAAAAATACTGTAAATCAGATTGACTGTCATTGGAAAAAATTCTTGGAATAAATGGTGTTGATTACTCTATGTGAAATTCTCAGTAGGGGGGTTGATTTTTATTTTTATTTTTAATCGCAGACTATTAGTGTATTATGGAAGGAAAATTAAGCGTATGTATATATCATTATAAAGAAAAATAGCAATGTTTTAAGAACGCCAAACGTGACATTCTCCGAAAAGATAAAAATACAACCAAACTGAAAAACTGCAATGCCTAATATAATGGCCAATCAAAATTCGGAAAGGAATAAGGTAAAAACTAAAACTCAAGATGGTCCAAAAGTGACAACTTGGGGAAGACTAAGTACAAAACTATCACTAATTAAGAAAATTATAAACTACTGATGATATTTAAAGTTAGAATAGCTCGGCTGGTCCATCATAATCAAAAATTGTAAATACTCTGGTAAAAAGTGATAATTCAGAGAAGACTACGTACAAAACTATCACTAAATAAGAACATCATAAAATACTGAGGATATCTAAAATTAGGATAGCTCATCTGGTCCATCATAATAAAAAATTGTAAATACTTTGGTAAAATGTGAATCAAACACTGTAAGTTCCGGCACCTGAAGACCCGACGTGCAAGAAAATCGGCCCATGTGATGTGGTTGTTAATAGGGTTGATTGTTGTTAATTCACCTATCTTTCTGATTTGTCAAAATCTGTTATTTTTAAAGGCAAAAAGAAATAAAAAGATCAACATTAAGTGTGATGAGTTGGTATATGAATATGAGGAGGAAGAATCCCACAAGTCTTGTGTTTCTGCACTCGAATTAATTAATCTGCCCATGCGTTTGACTCTAACATTGTTTAACTAAAGTCTGGTAATAATTCATACAACATAAACTATATATGTGTTTGTGTGTGTATAGACGTCAGGTAATAACTTTTTGAGGGTGTGAAACTGCAGCATTAGTCTTTATATTTATGGCTCAAGATTGTCAAACACATTTTAAAGCATTTTATTCAACCAATTCACATTGATTTTTTCCAAAGAGTTGCAGAGGTTGGTGGAAAGCTGGCAAATGGTTCGAGTTCTGAACTCTCATGGCAGTGTCATCAAGACTGAGACGTTTTATACAACTTTTCTTAATTCAACTCTTCAATTATATATAACTTAATTTTCTTTGTTAATATAACTATTGAATAATATATAGTGAGACGGACTTTTGTATCCCACAATTATATAAGGGAGTATGAAAGTGTGACATAGAAGTCTTTATGCGCTTCATGTGGTTGATCATTTGATTAGCCGAATGTGTACATGTGTGGAAACCTCGTAAATTTTCACGTATTACACTACAAAATTTTCGCTAATTACCGACGGATTTACCGACGGACAAAACACGGGTCGGCATTTACTGACGGATTACCGACGGAAATTCAAAATTTAAGTGTACCGACGGATTACCGACGGAATTTTCCGTCGCTAAATACCGACGGAAAATTCCGTCGCTATTTCATCTGTTACCGACGGATTACCGATAGAATTTTCCGTCGGTATTTAGCGACGAAAAATTCCGTCGGTACATTTAAAATTCTGCATCCCACATCGAATTTTTGACAAATTTTTTCCACCTTTATATATCAAACTACTTCCTAAGCTATTAAGAATCTTGCTATACATGTGCGCGCGCGCGCACGAGGCCTCCACCACCGGCCACCGTCAGTGTCCGATCTCCGCCGGCCAGTGTATCCACCTGATCGCCGCCGACTACCAACTCCGATAGTCGGCGGGTCAATTGTCGGCTTAATTTCAAAAAATTAGTCGACAAGTGTACCGACGGATTATCGACGGACCTCAATTCCGTCGGTAAAATTTACCGACAAGCTCTATAACGACGGATTATGTTCCGTCGGTAATCCGTCGGTAAACTGTTTTTCGACGGATTTTTTAATGTTTACCGACGGATTTTTCCGTCGGTAAAAGACAGATTTTTTGTAGTGTTAATATGATTTGAATTAGGGTTCACTATGGTGTCAATTTTCTCGGTGTGGTCTAATTCTTTGTTTTCTTCACTATATGGTGATCGATTGATTTATTCCGTAGTCACACTCATCTACATCTACATCAATTCCTTGTTTTGTTGTTCAATTCTATTTTGAATAAATGTCCATTTATGAATGTCAAAGGGCATAATTAAGGGATTATATGATATCCATTTGTCATTGAATTTCCATATGTAGTATTCATATTTATGTCTTATATCCGTCCGCTTATTTACAGAAACTTTTCCAAAATGGACGTCCCACTATTTCTGACACATTTCATAATTTGGAAATAACTATCATCTCTCTCATACTTTACCATTTTATCTCTCCTATTTTTTATTACTTTATCATTTTCTCTCTCTTATTTTACCATCTTCTCTCTATTACTTTATCATCTACTCTCACTCATCTTCTATCTCCTACATTATTATCTACCCATATCTCATTCTTGATCATCTACTTTCTTAATTTTCGTGCCCAAATGAAGTATGCGGGAGATAGCGGGACGGAGGTAGTATTAATTTTATAACAACTTTTAGATTATTACCGACATTATAAGTCTCTGTTTGATTTTAAAGTTATTTCCTTGTAACTTTTGGAGGAAAGTTGAACTACATTTTTGACCAAACCTCTTAAAGTAATTTTAACTATAGAATTAATGTTAAATAACGCAACAATAATATGCAATATAAGCTGACTTTTGCTCTATGGACCAATTAATTGTTTTTTAAAAAACAGAAGAATTCAAACTATGTTTCTCTACATGTAGACAACAATTCCTTCTTGTCTCAAAGCACGGGTGATTTAATTTGTATGATAAGCTACTAAACAATTGTTTTCGAATTTCGACTATGGAAACTGCGTAAGCCTCTCTCGAAGATTAAGACAAAGTTTAACATCGGCAGTCATTTATTGGTCGTATAAAGTATTCGGTTTTTAGAATTAGACTTGGTTTATACTATAAATATATATATATAGAAGGTCAAACATCATAAAATTACAGTTAATTGGTTATTTGTGTAGTATAATATTTAAAGTGAAACATCAAATGATTTGACATTAAACTCTAATTTAAAAAAATGAAACTATTTCTTACACTCTTATGTAAGTTGATGGAGAGTTCCAAATTAATATTCAGGAAATGTATTAATACCAAGTCGAAGTATGATAATAAAAATAAGGACTTCAACACATTTTTACATGTAGGCCGGTATAATTATCAAAATACTAAATCAATTGGGAACAACAAACAAAAATTTCAACTTAAAGTCAAGTTATTTTGAGCAAGAGGATTCATATATACGTTTCATACGTAGAATTCATCCTTAGCCAGCTCATTTCACTAAGTGTATAATATGAGTCATGATATTGTAATTTATTCCATCCAACAAACTACTCCTTCCGCCCCGCTTGACTTGGCTCATATCTTTTCGGTGCGGAGATTAAGAAGAGTGATTGGTTGTATATAGGGGAGTGAGTTCCACAAAGAAAAAGTGGGAGTTGGTGTAGTAATTTTTTTTATTTTTTTTAGGAAATGACACAAATCAAATGGAACAACCCAAAAAGAAAAGTGAGATAAGTCAAGCGGGAGGGCGGGAGTATGTGATAATACATTCATGCATGAAACATAAAGATTCATATCATTATTAATTATATAAAATATGCAATTTTCAAGAAGGTCCATTGAGCCACTTGGAAGCAACAGAAACCAAGGGAAAATATTGCATATTAATATGGTTAGAATTAATTATTAAGTGTACATAATTTAGGATGGAAAACCCAACCATGGCCACTCAGATTTAAGATTCTTTTCCATGTTGCCATGAGGCTCTGCTCAATCATGGACTCCACCGTGCACACAATCATATAAAAATATATAGGGACACTATATCTGCACACTAGCTTCATTAATTCCAAGCCTATGTAATAAATTGATCTCCTCAGATACTTCCGCAACTAGCCCTGGACTTATTAGGTCAACAACATGCAGCCGCAAGCTGTAACCTCAACATAATATGTTTGAAATTTTAGCAATAGCAAACAACACGAGAATAGGACAAAAGATCTAGAATTCGAAGAATACTTTATAGAAAAACAGGTTGAAAGGAAACAATTTCAAATTTTAACCACCATTAATTCAACAGCTTCTCGATTGATGACGTCATTGAAACGACATCAAGTAGGACATAGACTTCGAAGAAATCTCGATTTAAAACGGACTGCGAGGAAACGATTTAGATTTTGTGGTTGTTTTAATTTTAGATTTTTTATGTTTGTAGAGCTATATATATAATGCATGAGCCCGGCGGTGAAATGCCTAAATGGGTAAAGTCAAACACATTTATACCCAATTATTATATTTAACTACACTATATACCCAAAAAGACTAAAATACTCCTGCTTCTTCAATAAAGTCAAATTTGAGCATAAGTGCCGATCGGCACGGTCCTATCACATGTGATCGGCACGGCCCTATCATGTTTTGTGATCCAACAATTAATACTAACATTTTTATGGTCCTATAGATCGGCACGGCCCTATCACATGTGATAGGGCCGTCCGATCGATAGGACCATAAAAATGTTAGTATTAATTGTGATATAGGGCCGGGCCGATCACATGTGATATGACCATGTGATCGGCACGGTCCTATCACATGTGAAAAATTTGAAAAAGTGAGGGTATTTTAGACAAATTGGGTATTTGCTAGATAGTTTTTAAGGGGATGGGTAGTTTTGTAATTGTAATAGTCAAATTGGGTATTGTCGTATATTACCACATAATGCATTAGTCTTATTTGAGATGTTTATATTTTCGAATGTTGCCATTTCATTCTTTCTTATTATCATTTTGAATTTCGTTCATTTTAACTTGTTTATACTGAGTTGTATATTTATGATTATGGATATCCATTATATAATATGAAATTATAGAGAATTGGATATAATATACCACATGAGATGTGCAACACATAAAATATTTGGACGTCCCGATCATATCAGATGTGCAAAACATAATTAACAATATCGAAGTGATAATAACTGAAAATAGATAGCAATTAATTATGCTTTGCGTGGGATTATGGGCTGAAGATATTAACAGATTGGCATGGAAATCCTAACCAATTATACAAGTCTAAAAAAGGGAGGCAATCCCTAAAATCCAATCATGCAGCAATCGTCTACTGCATGCACAATTATGGACATTAAACAAGTGTACATTGTATTGGACTATGCCCGTGTAATTATATAACTACTTTTAGAATTAATTAATACTTTCCAAAAATATTTAATTTCCTCCTTGTCATATATACCATATTAGGTTTAAAACACTCATTATATTTGGTGGAATAAAAAAAACTTTGAAATGAGAATTTCAAGGATATATAACTAAGCGTGATCGTGCATGCTCTGACAATTACATTTTTTTTTCCTTTTAATTAATTTGATATCAGTTCTCGATTGTTCATAAAAGTCTTTGCGATTAGTCCCCCCTCTAATCATGTAGGTTTCTTTATTCTGTCGTTTCTATTTTCTTATTTACTATTTCGAGATTTGGATTGATTGCAAAAAATGCACTAACTTTGATGCATTTGTTATTTAAATCATACTTCTAACTTTTGCAATTATATGCACAGGTTTTTCAAATTTGATATATACTGAGTATTGAAAAATAAAAATAAATAAATTATTTCGATGTAAATGTGACTATAGTGTACTAGGAGTACTATTTTTATTTTTATATTATGATGAGCTAGAGAAATCGAAAACCGTTATTCTTCGATGTGTAAGTGACTTGTATGTTAATAATTTGATTATTGTGGTTGATAAATAAAGCAATCAATTTTTCAAAATATCTTTAGTTTTGTTGAAACAACCGCACAAGTATTCCAACCCAAATCATGAAATTAAAATCTGAATAAAGTCTAACTAACAAATAGATTAAACATATAAATAAATTAATACTCTTGCCCATACAAGTACAACTTATTAGAGAAAAAGTATTCATAGAGAATCGAAGGAGCTCGGACTGGTTACAATAATCTATGGCAGAAATTGTTTGTTTATTTAGATACGTTATCTATGCAGTATAAATATTACACACACATACTCAAATATATACCGGAAAGGTTTACTTGTCTTAAATTGTGCACCCTTATGTGTCACACATCTTATATGAATGTCATGCTTCAATTATAAAACTCGACTTATAATGATACAAATTGTGAGATATAAAACTATTTCCCTATATTTATATAGTTGGCAGTTTGCTCTGTGCATTTATCATCATTTATCAAAGTGACATTCATTTTGATGCTTCAATTAAGTTGTCAAGATTTGTAACACTACCATTTCTGTAAAGAAAAATTAAAACAGAAAAATTGCTTGATCTTAGTGGGCTACCTTCAAACTAGACCTATTCATATTAAATTGGGCCTATCTATACAAAAAAGAATGAGCTATGATTTCAGCTCTGGGCTTATTCTGGAGTGTGGGTAGGCATGGATCATGTTAACCTAACCATAATACATTACAAATAACGATTGTGATTTACCTAATCACAAAATAAAAAAATAAAAAAAATTGAGAAATTTGATTCTCAAATATTTTATAGTTATTGTGTTGAGTAGAGAGCCTCTAGGTTTTAGACATCTGGTCATAATATTTATGTCTCAAATCATTTATAAGGAAAAGAAAATTGGATATTAATGAAGATTATTTATTGTTAATTTCATTTATAGATAGCTCTCTCATTATTTAAGATGTTCACTTAAGAATTAGTCATTGAGCTTAAGAACATATTTCAAAGATCCGAATAATAATAGCGCTATTTTTTCTACATATAGTCATATTTCCTTATAACTCATATCCGAAAATCAGACGACTTGAATAAATAATTTTCATGTTCTTTTCTTGCTTTCGTGTCTTGTTATATTTTCGCATTTTGTTCTACACATTGTTGGGTTCTTGATCTTTTTTTTTCTTGGCTATTTGGTCACCAATATTTATAATTTGTCATATTAATCCTTCCGTAGTCCTGGTAGTAGTATTTTTGTAAAAATAATTAAAATTAAAACCATGATTTTGGGAAAATAAATAAATTAGAATCGCCTATTTCGTCAATCTTACAAGGTTTAGGATTAAAACTACAATAGATCAAATTTCTTAATCCAAGATGATAATGAAATCCCCGTGTAGTGCTCCATCAAATAAGGTCACAAGTCGTAACTAACCAAACGCGGCCTTGTTTTATTCCCAACTGTATCACAACGTGGCGTGTAATATTCTACGTAAAGTGGCGGCTGATCGGAGGAAGCTTCGGAAACGACATTGACGCCTTGACAATTTTCACTTTCTACAGATCGTTCCTTTTTGTCCGAATTATTGTATTTCAAACTTTGCAACGTCCCTTGGGATGGCAAAGTTGGTAAGATGGGTTCGCCCGGGACCGATAGGTCATAAGTTTAAATTCCATTAGAAGCAACTTTGTGGAGTTTGTCACCTATGGTTAGCCTAGGGTAGTTGAACTCTTCTGTATGGTTTGCAGAATATTGCACAAGGAGCGAGGTTTTACCCAGTGCGCACCGAAGATAGCGGCTGCGGGTTCCACATATCAAAAAAAAAAAAACTTTGCAACTTACTCAACTTATAGACACAAAAAATATTAATTAAAAGACTTTGATAATGACACGGAACAAATTGCCACGCGTTGAGGGTCAATTCATGGGCCAACAACCAATTTCACGACTATAAAATAGAGACCCAGAAGTATAAGGTCTTTGTCGAATTTTCTATTAATTTGCACATTAGTCCTTATTCTCTCTCATATTATTGATTCAACGTCGACAGTCTCACTCAGCATAATAAATGAAGATAAGTTCGAAATTTTAATGTGAGTTTTTGGATGAAGAGGAAAACATGTTGACGTCATCCGAGTACCATGATACGATCATATACGTAAGTGGATACCCGTATAAATTTTAAATTTAAAATAATACAATCTCAATTTTATTTTTCAAACTAAAAGTAGTATTTTTTGTTACCTAGAATATCATTAGTAAAATAATTTTTTTTGTTTGACTACATAATTGACAAGTGGACTAAATAAATAATTATCCTACATTAATATTATATTTGAACCAATAAGTTATTTTTTTAAACTTTATTGAAGAAAATACATGAACTTTTAATCCTTATCGAATAAAAATCACTGAACACCGTTCAAACTATAATTATTATTCTTGTTATTATTTTTGAAAATGCCTATATTCTTGTTATGAAATAGACATATGACAACAGATTATTATTATTATTATTATTATTATTATTATTATTATTATTATTATTATTATTATTATTATTGTTTAAATTTGAGATTTCAAATTTGGAATGAGAATTAGACCTGAGTTTTGGACACAGACCACAAAGTCAATTATTCAAATATAATACGATAACAAAACCTTAATTCAACTAATCAATTTTGATTCCAAACTCTTTTATCGAACACTCTTTAATAATGCTGGACTAACGATAAAACAGGTCTATGCCTTTCCGTCTAATGCGTGTATGCGTGTATTTTAGCAAAATAAATTGACCAATAACCGTAAAGAATTGAAAGTTCCAGAATCAATATCTAGTTTGAAAACTATACCTTATAAATAAATTTTACTGTATTGCTTTACTTTTTTATATCTCTTTAAAAATATTAATTCGACCTCTTTGTGGTTTCATTATTATTTCACATATTTGTAAAGTGGATATATTTCTCATTTTATAAGTTGCAATTTGGTCCTAAAGTCATCTCCATAAAGTCAACCTCGCAGTTAACTGCCTTGAATCTTCCGTTAATTACAATTTCCCCCAATCGAAAAGCAGGGAAAATTGAATACTAAACGGAATGAAATATTCGCTCAAGTTTGCGTTGCGCTGAACACGAATCCGAATACCAAGTCCTTCTTCCTCTCCTTTTCTGAAATTACTTCGTTCTTTCAAGTAAATATCGGATTCGTGATCTTAAAATCTGGCGTTTCTGGAGTCGATATATCTCACCGCGAATACAGCTGGCTTCAGCAGATTGATTAGTTCTGAGAATTCAAGACGAGGAGAACGATGAAGAAATCAAAGTTTCTGAAGAGTTCGAAGGAGATGCTCTCTCGGAGCTTCAATCCTTCCAAATGGTTAGTCCTATCGGATTGTCTACATAATTCGTAGTGTTATTATGTGATGTTTTTTATTGTTGATGCCTCTTTACCTATAAATACTGTATTTAATCAATGAATTTGTTCTGTTTATATAAATACTGTATTTATGTGGATTTTCTCTCTTAATGTTGAATGGATTTGATGCAGCAAGACGTCGCTGAGGCTGGCATCGTCGCGGCTCAAGTTGTTGAGGAACAAGAAAGAAGTTCAGGTGAAGCAGATAAGGAGGGAAATATCAGTGTTGCTCGAATCAGGACAAGATCAGACGGCTCGAATGCGAGTAATAATCCGTGTTTTGGATCAAGAATGATTTAATATTTTAGTGTTTCTCAATCTGTTTCTTTCTGTTTACCTTTAGGACAACTGATTCTACTGTTTGATCGATAACCTGTTCGTAATTAATGGAAAACACACGACCTTATATTTGACCTAAATATTTGTGTAGGAATTGTGCTTGGGAAAAAGCTGAATAGTAACAGTTATAATCTATGCCTTTCCTCTCTGATTTGGTTGTTATTTCACTTGGCACCTATATTCATGATAATCTTCATCTTTCAGGTTGAGCATGTGATTAGGGAAGAGAAGATGATGGCTGCATTTGATCTTATCGAGATATATTGTGAACTCATCGTTGCAAGGCTCCCTATAATTGAATCCCAAAAGTATGTGGCTCACTTCAGCACTATCATCATATTTCTGTTCTGTTAGTAACCCTACATTTTTCCATTCTCTCTTAGGATCTGCCCCATCGACCTGAAAGAGGCAGTTACGAGCGTAGTGTATGCTTCTCCGAGATGTGGAGATGTACCTGAGCTCATAGATATAAAGAAGCATTTTACAGATAAATATGGGAAAGATTTCATAACTGCAGCTATAGAGCTTCGTCCCGAGTGTGGTGTCAGCCGTATTGTACGTTCTGGAACACAACCGATTTTATTTAGTAAATATCCCTGCTATAAACAGCTGTTTTATCGGTAGTTTGTTTGTTATGATTTTGCATTGCAGTTGGTTGAGAAGTTATCTGCAGTGGCACCTGACATACAGACCAAAGTTAAGATTCTAAATGAGATAGCAAAGGAGCATAATGTCAAATGGGATGGTGAATCAATTGATCAGAACTATACACCAGCCAGTGATTTGCAGGTAGTGACCTAATTTCTTTGAACATACTACTTGCAGTTTATGATGTTTGTGTTATATATAACACGGCCTAACATTATCGTCTGTTGTTGATCTTTACCAGACCGGACCAAGTACTTTTGTAAAGGAGAGCGAACCTTCCATGGATACCAAGGTTCCCAAAAGTAACCAATTGCATGATTCACCATTGAACTTCAGCCAAGTGGATAACACCCCTCCTCGAGTTTCCGGTGTTACCACTGCATTCCGAGATGAAGTGAAGCCACAAGGTATTGTTGTATGGATACTAATTTGGTGCCACTTATTGCTTCTTGGTGTTTCTGTTGCTGATCTTTTTTTACTTTTGTCCTGCATTAGGTGGTGAGAGGGCAGAGTTATATCGAGGAGATAGTTATACTAATCCCCATGATAGACCGAGGTGGAACATGGATTTCAAGGATGCCACCTCTGCTGCACAGGCAGCTGCTGAGTCTGCAGAGATGGCAAGCATGGCTGCTAGAGCTGCAGCAGAACTATCGCGTCGTGATAGCTTAACGAGCCACTACTCCACTGAATCACCTCGTTCTTTAAGAGATGGGGCACGCGATACTTACATGAGGTCTAATATGGTTGGTGAACAATTTTCTAAAGATTCAACAAACAGGTCAGTTTCTGAACATAGTAGGTTACAGAGTGAGCACAATAGCGGTGAGAGATTCGAGGGTGGCCGTGATGGTAGAAAGGAATACAGCCGCTCATCCTCTCCAGAATCTAAAGCTTCAGTTCATGATGACTCAATGCATCATGATGTCCCAGTTCAGTATAGGTATTCGCGAAAGAACTCAAATGAGGTCTCTAGTGGCGAAAAGAGCGTGCAAAGTCAGTCTTCCAAGAAAGCTAATGAGAAACAAGAAAGTTCTGTTTATCCTCATTCTCATTCCAGCATATCCAATAATGCAAACATTTTCGGTAAGGAAGGCATTTATGAAGAGGCCTCTGAGAAAAGTTACCATGGATCTGCTGTAGTTTTCGACAAATCTGATTCGGACTCCGAAAATGATGGATTTGGTATAAGCCCTACATATGATGAGCCACAGCAGGGCTTCCAATCGCGGTTATCAACACAAAAACCGCACGCGTATATTCCAACTGAATCTTGGAGTCCTAGATCTAGCACTAGCAAGACAGTTAAGCCATCTCCATCAGTGTTTGTAACTAGAAAGAGTTCTGATATTCATGAGAGATCTACGGATGGCTCGAAAGTGGATGACTCTGTGTCTGTGGCCTTCGATGAATCAGATGGACAGACTTCTGAAAGTGAGGAGGAAGTGCAAGTTTCTAGAGATTACCTTAGTGAACGGAGACAGTCAGTGGGCTTACAGTTGAAGGACAAAAGTGGGCCATCATTTGGATCATTACACAAAGGGTCTCCTCAATTTGATCAAACTCTTTCTTCTGACTCTGAGTACGAGGAAACGGAGAGTGTAAGAAACCAAGGGAGGAAGTTTAGTGCTGATCCTCCTGCAAAGTTCAATATTGGGAATCCATCTGCTGATCAGCCAGCTTTAGTACCAAAAAATAAGACAGAGCCGAACAAGATTGGTAATAATAGTCCAGAGAGAGAGGAGGGGCTGAATTTTGGGAAACTAAGAGGTGGTTTTCGCCATAAAGGTTACAACTATCCGTCTTTGGGAACGAACGAACTTGATGCATCGCGCCACAAGAAGGATTTTAGGGAAACTACAGACACATTTGCAAAATCCACTGCAAAGAGTGATCTCCAGTCTACATATATTGACAGTTCATCAGAAGACGAAGAAGAAGATTCTTTGCAGAAGAGATCCGGACACTATACACTTAGAAGTGGAAAGGATCCTAAGACGAAGCCAAGTTTCCGAACCTCAAATTCAGATTTTGCTTCAGACAGTGCACTTAGTAGTGGAAAGGATCTTAAGACAAAGCCAAGTTTCCAAACCTCAAATTCAGTTTTTGGTTCAAATTTTACTTCAGACAGTGATTTGGAAGAGAATCTTCCTAAGGAGTCCCATAGTAGAACACATCGTTTGCATAGTGGGATTTCGCGAAGAACAAAAGCATCTCCTTCTGATCACGAGAAAGAAAAACTCTCCAGGATGCAGC
Source organism: Lavandula angustifolia (assembly GCA_028984105.1). Lineage (NCBI taxonomy): Eukaryota > Viridiplantae > Streptophyta > Magnoliopsida > Lamiales > Lamiaceae > Lavandula > Lavandula angustifolia. The sequence continues at coordinate 21,844,031 of CM054815.1, read as the reverse complement.
TTAGATCAGAAGCACTTGATGTTGATTACAGCATGGATAGAGAAGCCACCACCTCCACCAGTTCGGAAACGCCAAAAGCGATACGAGACAAGGAGAAACTCGAGTAAATTGGGGTTGGAGCCTCCTTATGATTCTCATTTTATAAAGGAGCAAAAACCAACAAAGTCTTACTCTCAATTGAGAAATGCTGATCTTCCTAGCTCATCAAAACTGGCTACTAAGCCCACTAATGGATCTCTATACCAACACAGTTCAGACAAGACAAACCCTCCGAGAAGGCAAGAATCTGAGGTTAGTTCAAAATCTTATGCTAGAGAAGAGGCCTCATTGCCCCAGAGAAAGACTGAAGCATCTACAAAACAAGAGAATCTAAAGGCAGAGACACTTAGTAAGACTTCTTCAAATAAGGATTCTAGTAAACAGAAAGCTAGCCATGTTCATCCCAAGCTTCCAGATTATGATGACTTCCTTCAATTCTTCCAGAAGAATCGTCCTTGAACTTGTTGGATTGTTCCATTGTTTTATTGTATTAATTGCTTGAATATAGTATAGAGTTCCATGTACATGTACATTTGATGTTTTTTTCACACAGCGGGATTTTTTGGTCAAGAGATTTACCTTGTTTGCTATGCTATTTTCATATATAAAAGGTTCAATTATCTTGAGATAACCCTCATTCAGATTAGTACTTTTAAATTTACCCAAAATTTTTGGGTCAGCTCAACCTTACCTATGATTGGATGTTTTTGGGAATTAGAAATTGATCATAATTGAATTAATTGACAAAGGATTTGAATGTGTGTATTTAGTTCAATTTGTTGATTGAATGTGTGATAATTTGATGATAAAATATGATAATTTACCCTTAAAATAAATTAAATAAATAGTTCGATCATGATTGTTGGAATAATTTATTTATAATATTAAACCTTTCCTAGTATAAAAAGTTTTTTATATTTCAAATTATATTTTTATTTGTTGTAAACTAGGACAGCACCCGTGCTATGCACGAAATTTTAATATTTTTATGTGTGTAACATAGATGCTGCTCTAGGCATTACGAACATGTTACGCTAACATACATAATCAAAAATTTACATTACCTTCTAGGCATTTTTGAAAATGTGGTCGAACCGAAGACATAAGAATGTGGCTCGCTCGTTTCTCAAATTCTTTCATGTGTTCATCATGCACTTCTAAGAAAATATGGTCGAACAGAAGACATAAGACTGTTATTCCATTTGTGTGCTTGTTTTTTTGCAAGCTCCAAACATCATCTCTTGTATTGTTGAAAGCCTCTAAACTTATTCTTATCTTGGGCATACAAGAACAAATGAGACATCACACATATATACTGAACATCAAGTTTTGATTGTCTTTGCTGTAAATCTATACAAAATTGTTCTCCCACTCGAGTGTGGTGACAATTCTTGGAAGTTGATTCTTTATATCTCATAAAAACTTCTACCAAGATTAACTAAAAGAATATTGACCACAAATTAAGTATAAGTGAATAGGTCAAGAACAACAAAATTTTAAAAATGAGTATTTTAACATCAAATTCTCATATACAATCATATAGGAAAGAAAAAATATTATACATATGAAAAGTCGTGGCTATCAATTTGATTATAGTTTGTGATAAAATTCTCGAATTTTCAACTATAGTTTACATCATCGGACACATTTGTTGAAGTCTCGAACATGACTACAGTACGTTAAGACGAATGTCTTAGGTCCAACACCACATGCAATGATTCAACTAACTTATTGCAACAAAACAAAAGTAGTTTAATAACTTTCATTGTTGTCCAATACATCTTTGTTGGTCCGGAGACGAAAAGTCAGGTGTAGAGGGGGGGGGTGAATACACCGAGCTCTGTTTCTTTTTCTCGGTGAAGGTCGATGAAGGCGATGTTTGCAAGCCCGATGAACAGTGCCAAGTAAGCCTTCGATCACTTGGGGTCAAAGTGAGTCGGCTTCGAGCTCTTCTACGGCCGATGTCAGTATTACGAAACTCAGTCGGAGACTGTAGTGCGGATAAGTGTTAGGCCCGGAGTCGTCTCTTTTGAAAACGCGTTTTCTCAAGTTAAATCTTTTGGCTGTGCACTTTATAAAATACGTTTTATGCAAACTTATGATTTTCAAGTCAGTTGAATGCAATGCAATAAAACGATAAATGAACACAAGCGATTTAACGTGGTTCGGATACGCAAGATCCTACGTCCACGGTCCGAACAAGGCGGGAGAACTTGTTGATTATTCCGAGCAAGCCTCGGCGGGGATACTGTCCTGGACGGTTCCCTCTAAGTTATAGTCCTTAGCGACTTTACAATCCAAACCTAAGTTTAGAAGGGAGGGAATATTCTCCAAGCGAGAAGGAGTTCTTACAACAAGAACAATTCACTAAATGTGAACTCCTTCGGATCTAAGCTATGAATCTAGCAATGAGCTTAGTCTAGAGAAGATAGGGATCAAAGTGCTCTAGAGAGATGAACTACAAGAAGTGTTCTATGAAAACTAGTTCGTCTCTCGGATAAGCTTGAAGGTTCTAGAGCGTTGTGAGTTTTAATGATTTCCCTTGATTTCGCGTATATTCCTCTTCTTGAAATCTTCAAATCCTTCTCTATTTATAGTTGTGAGTTGTGACATATGTCCGTTGGAGACGACGATGCCACGTGTCACAAGCGTCCAAAGAAAACGGCCACTATTCAACTTTGTTGCGGCGGGGCGGTTAATGCGACCGTTCATGAGAGCGGCTTTCTTGTGTAGAGTAGGTAAGCGTTGTCGGCTTCTCATTGGTCGAGGTTTGTAGTTGGTGAGTGTCGAGTTGACCGTTCAAACTACCTCGTATGTCTTCTTGAACATTTGAAGGGACTTTAAGTCTTTGGGTCGCTTTACGTCGGATACGAGTACTCGAAAGTCTCGTCTTCTTCGGGTGAGTCGTCGACCGATAAAGTGAGCTTCGATAGTCGGTTGGTCGATCGCGAAGGTATCTTGCTTACCTTTGGTTCTTCTACCGATGACCATCGGCTTGTAGAGAATGCTTCTACCGAGGTCCGGTCACTGATACGGGATCTTCAACCGAGTTTGATATCGGCTGGCGACGAAGAATGCAAGCGATTACACTGATGACGTGGGGTTCTGAAAAGTATCTTCAGCTGAAGATCAGTTCAACAACTACCCCGTACAGGACTTAGACAAAAATAATAAGCATTACATCACGTCTAACCTATACATCAGCTAATCCTATCGACACACTAATCTACGATATCGGCTCGGTTTTGGGATCTTCAATTCCATAGTACTACTATGATTTCCCCAATTTCTTTTAACCCTAGAACAGTGAGTATCAATCTATCGACTCATATCCAACAATTTCCCCCTAATTGATGATGCCAAAACCTCTATACTCTAATATCTATTAAAGATCTTGTCCTATCGACAACAATTTCCCCCTTAAAGCATCGAGGAAAAGCGATAATAGTAAATGAACTGCAGGTGAGAGAAAGGCAAGATCAGAGAAACTGATGTGAGTGTGTGTCAGATCACTTGGTGATCAGTAGTGTAAACACAAAGTAAAAGGCTGAAAGACAATGAGTAATTGTCTAGCAAGCGGAAGGAACCGATATATATATCAAGAATTACGAGTTCCTATGCTATTACAAAAGATGAGGAGAAAAAAAAATCACTCTTCTTTGCTTCTTGAACCTGCGTTTTCTTCTTGAAGTCGGTGGATTTTTCCTCGGGGGGATCCAGGTAATAGTATTTATACACTCTAGCTCGAATCTCCTGGATCTCCAAGTTATCATCGGCCTTTACGGGAGCGAGGCTCGGGCGTAGGCGGCTTCCTCCACTTCTCTTTCTATGTCCTTAGTGCTCGGCAGTCCACTAGCAAGTCTCGGCGGTGGAATACGTCGGAAAGCCGGGGCACGGAAGGTTACATTCCGTGATTCCATGACTTGCTTCGGCCGTTCACCGAATTCAACATTAAATCTCGTAATCAACTCCTCAAAGAGCTGATCGGACGGGCGATCGAAGTGGGTAAATGCGCCATACGTAGTAGCCTTTGATAAAAGTTTCTTTCAATCTCTCCCAATGTTCATTCATATCGGCCCGGCACCCACTTATCCACATCTTTGAATCGGTTGTTGCTTGATGTGGGGGCCCCGATGAACTTAGATCCTCTCGGGATCCGCCTTCTTGGATCGTTCTTGGTTTATCGAGATAGGCTTTTCATTCTTGCCGAGTCGGCCATCCTTTTCTTCTCACGGAGAGCGGCTGCTCTAGTGTCTCCTCGTCCGAGACTCGGTCCTTGCGCGTCGCCTCCCGGTGTCGTTTGATCTTACGCTATCCGCTCGAGTGTAAGAGTAGATATGGGAATACTACGAGCAAGTAGCTTTGATTTCGGTCGGAAGAGCCTTAGCAAATTCTTCTTGGGCTTTCTTCTTTTGCTCTTCGACCGTATTAATGACCTTTCTCTTTCCTTTGCCCACGGCAGCTTTGCCCCTTAGGCTTTTTATTTGCCAGTTTGCCTCCTCTAGCCGACGCTCCTGGTCCCGGCTTGTCTTGCGGCTCTTGGGCTATTTCGAGGTCGAATGCCTCTTGCTCCGCTTTTGATTTAAACTTCTTGATCGGGGAGGAAGGAGTAGTGGATTCGATAGCGATTTCCTTCCCCAGACCTCTGCGGCGGCTTTTGAGACTCTTCTTCTTCGGTGGCTCTTCAAGGAATTGAGCGATTTCGTCTATGTGCACAATGAAGAGGAGATGGGGGTGGCTTGTAGTGGGAAATCAAGGAGAAGGACCTCGATAGATGTACCTTTTCGATTAGTTGGTCCTGCCTCCGAGCCTGTTCCCCCCCGAATCTCTGCGGTGAGGGCTCTGGCTGGCGAGGAGGGTCTGCCTCCCGAGCACTGTCCCTCAAGGATCCGGACGTCGCCGTATCCGTATCGGGTTCATCTTTCACAATATCTTCCCCCTTTTTGGCATCGGCAATATTCGCCGGGGAGGTGAGGATAGCTTTTACGTCTGCTCAGTTGTGCGAGAATCGTTGATACGGGTAAGCTGTGTCATCAAAATCACGACCAAGTTGCAGTAGTTTTCCCGAGTCTTTCTCCTGATCGGCTCTAGATTTCTTCAATCGAGCGGCCGACTCCGACGGAGTTTCGAAGCGAGCTTGATCATTTGATTACGTCATTTCTTTCGAATGGCTTTTAAGGCCTCACTTTGTTGCTTGATGGCTGTTTGAAGAGAGGTGGTTGCTATCTTGTTTCTCTCATCAATGAAGCCTTGAATTGTTTTCATCGCTTGAGTCATTGCTCCGAGAAAGTTTTATGCTGAGCGGCAAGCGCTACGACTGTGGCGATAAATCGGCCTTTTGAGCACTTAGGGCCTGCTCAACTATCTCCTTGAAATCTGGCCGAGAAGCCTCTTTAGGGGGTGGAGATGTCGGCGGCCAACTTACTTAGAGCTTCGTTCCGAGCCTTGGTGTACTTCTCCCATTTGAAATGAACATCTTTGGCTAGGAGTCGATTTTTCTCACCTTGGCGTTTGATAGCCCTATTGACGAACGTGAGGACACGGAACCGATGGGTTGTATCGATAAGAGGCCGGTTCCGAGCCTCTGCTCGTAGAACGAGATCAAGCTGCTCCCTACGTGCCCGGAGCGGTTGTAGCCTCACCGAGATGTGACTATGGGTGGTGTTGGGCTCTTCTCTTGGGGAGTTTGTCCCTCTGCGCAGATTCTCCCCTGGTCCGCTTCCTTGGGTTTGCCATCCATCTCCTCATCTTGATCATCATTATCGCCTTTATCGGAAGGTGGAGATGGGGGGGTGGAGCTGTTTCGGTCGGAGCTCTCAAGCTCGGTAAATAGAGCATTGCGGCTCTCAAATCTTCGAAAGACGCCACATCGGTGGCTCTCCGAATCCAAGCTTGGCTTGGAGCTCTTGCTCCTCTGCGTCGGCAGCTCATCCGGTGACTTGGGATTTGGCAAAGTCAATAAGAATGTCCCGGTGCAGAAACCTTAAGAGCATCGAGCTCTTGTCCTTCTTGCTATTTCAACCCAGATCTGCGTGCTCGGCAATTTCGGTATCTCTTCTTGAATCTCGGTGCGGCAGCCTGATCGAGTGGTGTCGGTTGTTGTCCACTCAGCGTAGGTTCGGGTGACGGTTCCCTCTTGTCGGACTCTGTTCCCTCGAGCTGATCACTTGGACTTTGTCCTTGATCGTCGCTCCCTCGATTCCGATATCGAATCGAGTAGTTGCTCCTCTTGAATAGAAGGAGGGAGCCGGCTGAATAATGGTAAGTGGCCGAGCCAGCTGTGACCTCAAGCAGTCGATTCTTAGCCAACCTCCTCTTCTTTGGTACTTGGACGGTTAGGGGGGGGGAGCGAGACGCCGCTCTCTTCGGTTCGAGTGGCCCCTTGCCAATTGACTTTTCGCTCCGGCCTTTGTCATAAATTTGATAGACTTCTTGTCAAAGTACTTGGAGTCCTCAAAGGCTGAGTTCTCAACAATTGAGTTCCTCACGAACTATGCATTCTATCGAAACAGTACATCTTTGTTCCGAATAGAAGTTTACCCACACCGGCTATCCTCCTCTCGCCGAGTGGGTAATGTGGTGAACTCCCGAGCCCGTGCCTTCATCGAGTAGTATAATACTCGGCCCGGTTCACTTCAACCCCATCGTCTATTGCCATCATCAGTGAATCCTAGGTTTGGACAGTTGATCATATGATCCAGCTGAACTTGTCAGAATGTGCGATACCACGTAAGCTAGACCTCTGTACTGAGGTAGCAACATATTCCTCGGTAAAGCTGTTTTGAACGCCACATCCTTGCGTCCACAGAATTTCTGCACATATGCATTGATCTCCTTCTCCTTGTATCCAATCGGAGAAATGCCGGAGTTGGGAAGATCGAAAGAGAGAGCTAGAGCATCTTGAATATCGAAGGTAAGAACAACTGACTCCCACTCATCTTGATCGACTTCCTTCTGATAAGAGAAGGACGATTCCTCTCCTCCCGACGCTAGAGATTTCCAGTTGAAATAAACTTCAGCGACCTGTCGAGGGAGAAAAACATGGGGGTGCTTCGAAACCAGCATCTCCAACCCTGAACGCTCCAAAGCGTCAAACACGGGTTCAAGGAAAGAGATCTCCACTTGGCGGAAGGCCAAGGTAGGTTCAAACAGAATCCTGGAGGCTACAATCTCCTCAATGTTGTGCGGAGTTTGAACGTTCGCCATTGAAATCCGCAAAACAACATATTAGCACTTGAAAATAGAGTAAGTTAGTAGTTGCTAGCGGACATCGATACATTACCGTGAAATAGAGCTTGAAAAGAGATATAGCAATGCGGTTTGAATGAGGATGTAAGGAAGGAAAGCGAATCGCTAAGAAAAAGCTCTAAGATATGAGAATGGCGAAAAGTGAGGAGTTGATAGAAGATGAAAGATTTTGTATATTGAGTTTGATCTTTAGTTTGAATCGCACGGTTCAAATTTAATCTTTCAAAATCAAGGGGCGGCTAAGATTAAATGTTATAAAAGAATGATTACAATAGCCGCCAAAAAAATATAGATATACGTAATAAAGCTAATGGAGAAGACATGCATTAAATGCGCAACGGAGAGCATTAATTACGCGGGCGAGGAGTCCTGCCGACCTTTCCTCAAACCTTAAACATAATAAATGGTAAGGAATAAATGCTCCTAGGCACCGAATGCATGCGGCGATGCATTAAATGCGGCATGCTTCGAACAAATTAAGTAACGATACTACGCAAACCTCTTCACTGAACTTATCGGTGGTTACCATCATTTATCGGGAGGATGGTTGTGCCGATGACCATGTTCTCCCTTGTTGTGTACGGTGTGCATCTCCCAATGAGTCACTTGTACTAAGTTTTTCGACTGTCGTGCCGATTCCATACCGATACACATTGTTGCTAAGTATATTATTATCGGTAGTCGGCTTCTCCCGACTTGTCTCGGTAGGATCGAGCGGACCTAGCTCAACCGATAGTTCTCCCGAACTGTTCTCGCCTAGTGGTTTGGTCGGTATATACGCCCTTTGCTTGTCGGTATGGATTTTCTCCATCCCGATGTCCTTCTTTCGACATGGTCTCCGATGAAGTGGTGTCGGATGTCCACGTGCTTGCATCGGTATGTAGAACCGGGTTCGAGTTATAGCTATTGACCTTGGTGGAGTCACGGTAGATGGGCACTTCATCCCGAGTTATACCATAATCTCTCAATTGTTGTCGAAGCCAAAGGATGCAGGCACAGCAACTTCCCTGCAGCCATGTACTCGGCTTCGGTAGTGGACGTAGCTGCGAGTCTTTGTTTCTTTGAAAACCACGATATCGACTTGCTTGCCTAGGAACCGACATGTTCCGGAAGTTGATTTTCGATCTATCCTACATCCTGCGTAATCGGCATCGGAATAACTGTCGGTATTAGATTATCATCGCAGGATACCATAACCCGGACCTCGGGTGTTCCTCTTAGATATCGAGAATCTTCTTCGCCGAGTCTAGATGACTTCGCTTGGGATTCGCACGAAATCTTGCGCATACACCTACGGCATAAGTTATGTCGGGTCGGCTAGTGTTAAATAAAGTAAAGAACCAATAATAGCTCTATAATCGGTAGAGTTAACGAAGCTCCCTCTTTGTCTAGATCGATTTTAAAGTTCGTGTTCATGGGGATCTTGGACCGGTTTCTTTGGAATCACGGCCGAATCTTTTGAGAAGATCTCGAGTGTATTTGGCTTGATTGATGAAGATTCCTTCAGCTGATTGTTTTACTTGAAATCCAAGGAAATAATTCATCTCTCCCATCATGGACATCTCGAATTTCTCCTTCATCATCTTCTCGAACTGGCGACATATAACTTCGTTTGCGGCCGAAAATGATGTCATCCACATAGATTTGCACCAATAGAATGTCATCTTCGACTTTATGCTTGAATAGGGTGCGATCATCGTCCCCTTTTGAAAACCTTTCGAAGTAGAAAGTCCGATAGGGTATCATACCAAGCCACGGGTGCTTGTTTTAACCCATACAGAGCTTTCCTAAGTCTCGTACACTGATGTCCCTGCGAAAGCCGGGAGGTTGTTCCACGTAGACTTCTTCCTTCGGTGCGCCGTTCGGAAAAAGCCGACTTCACATCCATCTCGATATACCTTAAATCTCGATGTGTTGCATAAGCTAGGAAAAGACGAATGGCTTCCAATCGGCGACCGGAGCAAATGTTTCATCAAAGTCAATTCCCTCCTGCTGATCGTATCCTTTAGCAACTAGTCGAGCTTTATTTTCGACAATGACGTTGTTTTCATCTCGCTTGTTCTTGAAGACCCACTTAGTTCCAATCACGTGCCGATGTCTAGGTGCGTCGACAAGCTCCCAAACTTCATTTACGACGAACTGGTTCAGCTATTCTTGCATAGCAATGACCCGGTCGGCATCTTTAAGTGCGTCCTCTATCGACCGAGGTTCTTACGTAGACGAGAAAACAAGAGTAAAGTGAGCTTTCTCCTTGAATTAATCTTGATCTCGTCCTTATAGTTGCTGATGGATCTCCAATGATAAGATCGAAGAATGAGCATCGAGCCACGAACGCCTGAGTCGGGCTTCTTCTTCGATACCACTTCGCACGATCGGTAGGTGTATTAGGCATTTCGAGTAATGCTTGTTTTGATCGTAGTAATTCAGTAAGAAGGTTAGGATCTACCGAGTTTCCGGGTTCGGGGGCATTCGACTCGGGAACATTAATGGTTCCCCCCGAGTTTATATTCTCGGTAGAGGTCTCGGTTACCACGGGGGCTTCCTCATCAACCGAAGTTACCTGTTGTTGATTACGTTCGATAGAATCAACTAGGTTAGCTACATTGCTTGTTGGGTGAGTCGAATTTCTTCATCTTCCGACTCATCATCCCAACAATGCTTGGATCTTTTCGACTTTGTCATTTAGTTCGAGATCCCGTAGCTTGCTGCCGACATCCTCGGTACTTGACTTTGTATCTTTCCTGTTCTCGGTAACAAATTCATCAAAAACAACATGAGGGCTTTCCTCCACGCAAAGAGTTCGATAGTTAAAAACTCGAAGGCTTTCTTCGACTCGGGAGTATCCTAAGAATACTCCTTGATCGGATTTGCTATCAAAGACCTTCAACTGATCTTTCCCATTGTTGTGGATAAAGCAAGGACAGCCGAAAACATGAAAATGAGAAATAGAAGGAATTCTCCCTTTCCACGGTTCGTATGGCGTCTTCATGTGTTCTTTGTGTCGGTAGTGATCGATTCCGAGTGTAACGGGCGGTGTCGGTAGCATCAGCCCAAAACTTTGAGGGTAGTCCGAGAATGCGAGGAGCGTTCTTCTTGCCGCTTCTTTGAGAGTTACGTTCTTACGTTCGGCAAGTCCGTTCTGGCCGAGGGGTGCGCGCAGCTGATGTCTCGTGCTGAATTCCCTCTTTATCGCAAGTATGTCTTAACTACCGAGTTTAGAAACTCTGTTCCTCCGTACGAGCGTATCTTCTTAATCTTGATGTTCTTTTCCACACCGAGTTTCTTGATGAGATTAGGTAACTCGGTCCGAACATCGATTTGTTGGCGATGAAGATGACCCAAGTATATCTCGAGAAGTCGTCTATGACGACGAGGGCATACTTCTTGCCTCTTATAGTCACTTGGAGAGCGGCCCGAATAAGTCCATGTGAAGCGGTGAAGGATTCCATCGGTGGAAGGTGACGGAATAGGTGGATTGCTACTCTTTGTTTGCTTTCCCTTCGGTGCACGCTTCACAATTTACGTCTTTGATAAACGATTCGTTGGGCGGTCCTCGACTTTAGAGTTCTTGACAAGCTTGTTCATGGTCTTGAAGTTCGGGTGGTTGAGTCTCTTGTGCCATAGCCGCCTGACTTGTTACCCGATTTAGTACGTGCGAGCAAGCAAGCCTCGGGTTACAGCGGTATTCCGGTTTGCAACATAGATGTTCTTCCTCCGCGAACCCGATAACACTGTTTTCCCGTAGATTTGTCAACAATATCACGAAACCGGTGTCAAAGATTACTCTGTTAAGATTATCACGAATTGGACTGATCGAAAGGAGATTATGTTGAAGTCCTTCAACATATGTTACTCTTGAGGCGTGGCGGTCCCAATGTTCGGCGTTCCGTATCCCCTTGTGTAGCCTTTGGAATTGTCACCGAATTCAATTACGGGACCATCTTCTTGTACGTAGTTGGTCGGCGAGCTCTTCCGGTAGGTCATGTGTCTCGAGCGGCCTGTCCACTATCCACGGGTCCTTATGCACTGCAAAACAGAGGCATTTTTAGGTACCCTTTGGTTCGGTTGGGTCCTTACAAGTTAGTGGGTGATTTCGGAACCCGGATCGTCTCGGGACCTTAGAAGTTCCAGACTTCTTTTCTCGAACCTTATCGGCTTTCTTCTCCACGGGACTTGGAGATGCGACTTTCTGCTAATAATTTTGGGTTCATGCGCTTTCTTCTTCGAGTCTTAGCGCTTCTCCCGACCCCCAGGCTCATAGTAGTACGAGCCGTACGGAGCCGGGTGCTCATACGGTGGCTCCTTGTGCGTTACGCCCATCCGACCTTCTTGATTCCCCCCGAATTTGATCGCGGTGTCCCGGGGGCTGGAACCTTTGGTCATTGCTTGTTGCTACTCGGCTGAGGTGTAATTATTTTCTCGTTTGTTTTTCGCCCGAGGTGTGGTGTCGGCAGCTTGCACCTTTCCTCGACGAACCTATCGGCCCGGGGTTCTTGAGCTTTTGGAGGTAGAAGCTTCGTGTGTATAGCCCGGGGCCTTCTTTCACGAAGTTGACCGTTGAGCTCTAAGCATGCTTTCAAGCTTCTCCTTAGCTCCCGGGTATTGTTCGGTCATCAATACTCTCCGGACTTCGTCACTCCTTCCGAGTGAGTCATAGTCATTCCGCACGTCCGTGAGCTTCGCGACGAGCTTGGCTATTTCGGTCTCTTTCTCGAGAATTGTCCTTGGTCGACCGAGATCGAGTCTCTTGAAGCCGAGACTTAGTCATAAGAGATTCAATCTCTTCCTTGAGTCTCGCAACTAGATCCACTGACTCGGTAGAGACCCGACAATCGAAGAAAGTCTCGATTCTCGGCCTTTACTGTTCAAGTTCCTGGATGGTTCGCTTGAACTCTGCTCGGTGAATCTGTTCCTCTAACAGTCGTCATAGGCTTGTACCACATCTAGAGGATCATACGTGACCGAGCACGTGTCTTGTGTCTTGTGTGAAGAAGAGGTAATAATGCGTTTAGAATTTACCTCGGCCTCTTCTCCGGCCATCGAGACGGTATTCGGCCGACTCATCGGAGAACTGTCTTTGCGACCTCAAGCTGCGACGAACGCGGCTTCGTCTTGAGAAGAATACATGAATGTATCCTCCTCAATTGAGTTATCGGATATCTCTCCGGCTATATAGGCACGCCGTCTCTCGGCGAACTTCTTTCTCCGGCTGCAGTTACGCTCTTTGAGCAGTGAGAGTTCGGGACAATCGTACCGATAGTGTCCCTCCTTCTTGCGGTTGTAGCGAGGTAGATGTTCGCTTGCTCTTACCAGTGAGTCTTTAGATGGGTGCGGCAGACTCCGATTTCCCGCATTCGGTAGAAGGATTAGATTCTTCTTTCTTATGATAGTCTTTCTTACCCGAGGAAGAATCTCGGTTGTATTTCCTCGGCTTTCGACTCTCTCCTTTTCCCTCGATATTTGAGAGCCATCGGTGCTAGGCGATCGGGGCCGAAGTCTCGGAAGACTTTGCTGCGATGTGGCCACGGCTTTGCTTGAGGAAATAGGCTTGGCTCCGGTATTGCTGATTGTTGCCTTGAAGGCGTGGTCGAACCGTGTGTCGCTGGAGCGCTTAAGCACTTTTGGGGTAGGCTATGCTCGAACTCCTCCAATTTTAATTCGAAAATATAACATCGGGAGTTAGAGCATTTAGATCGAGCGACGTAAATAAGTAGCAAATGGAAGCCACTTCGTCGGGGCAACGCTCTCAAGATCTTGGTGTTCATCTCCTTGTTGGTGAACGACCTCCCCAACCCATTGATAACATTGACTTGATTGGTGAATCGACACTCGGCTCGTCAATGGTTTCGATGAGCTCCATTGCAAAGGCGTCGAACTTCCAAGCTCTAGCTCGAGCTTGTTCTCTTTGATCCGAGGGGTTCCATGGCTCGGTACTGCCAAGGCGTCCCATAGCTCTTTCGCCGTTTTGCAATCTTGTACCCTTCCGAGATGTGAGTCACCGAGCGTAGTCAGTATGGCATTACGTGCAACTCGGTCAAGGTTGTGCAACTTCTTTTCTTCGGGCGTGAAGGCGATTTGTCTTTGGGAACCTTAGCACCGGTTTGTGCTCCCACGCCTCCTCCAGCGGCAAATACTACGGCGTCGATCATGGGAATGATCGGTCCCGACTCTAGGACATCGACATGCTTTGTCGTGGAGTGACGTTAGGTGTGCCTCCATACGTACACGCCATACCGTGTAGTTCTCTATTGAGAACATCGGCTCCATCCTAATACCTGACATATCAGACATTGTAAGAGTAAGAGTATAGGGATGCTGAAAAGATGCTTATGCAGTGAAAACGGTTTTCAGGATCAGTTCGAGAGGACCAGTATTTCAGAACCGGCGATCAGTTGAACACCGAAAGCTCTGATACCAATTGTTGGTCCGGAGACGAAAAGTCAGGTGTAGAGGGGGGGGTGAATACACCTGAGCTCTGTTTCTTTTTCTCGGTGAAGGTCGATGAAGGCGATGTTTGCAAGCCGATGAACAGGTGCCAAGTAAGCCTTCGATCACCGGGGTCAAAGTGAGTCGGCTTCGAGCTCTTCTACGGACCGATGTCGGTATTACGGAAACTCCGGTCGAGAGCCGTAGTGCGGATAAGTGTTAGGCCCGGAGTCGTCTCTTTTGAAAACGCGTTTTCTCAAGTTAAATCTTTTGGTGTGCACTTTATAAAATACGTTTTATGCAAACTTATGATTTTCAAGTCGGTTGAATGCAATGCAATAAAACAAGTAAATGAACACAAGCGATTTAACGTGGTTCGGATACGCAAGATCCTACGTCCACGGTCCCTGAACAAGGCGGGAGAACTTGTTGATTATTCCGAGCAAGCCTCAGCGGGGATCGTGCGCTGGACGGTTCCCTCTAAGTTATAGTCCTTAGCGACTTTACAATCCAAACCTAAGTTTAGAAGGGAGGGAATATTCTCCAACTGAGAAGGAGTTCTTACAACAAGAACAATTCACTAAATGTGAACTCCTTCGGATCTAAGCTATGAATCTAGCAATGAGCTTAGTCTAGAGAAGATAGGGATCAAAGTGCTCTAGAGAGATGAACTACAAGAAGTGTTCTATGAAAACTAGTTCGTCTCCTGGATAAGCTTGAAGGTTCTAGAGCGTTGTGAGTTTTAATGATTTCCCTTGATTTCGCGTATATTCCTCTTCTTGAAATCTTCAAATCCTTCTCTATTTATAGTTGTGAGTTGTGACATATGTCCGTTGGAGACGACGATGCCACGTGTCACAAGCGTCCAAAGAAAACGGCCACTATTCAACTTTGTTGCGGCGGGGGCGATTAATGCGCTGTTCATGAGAGCAAACTTTTTCGTGTAGAGTAGGTAAGCGTTGTCGGCTTCTCATTGGTCGAGGTTTGTAGTTGGTGAGTGTCGAGTTGACCGTTCAAACTACCTCGTATGTCTTCTGCCGAACATTTGAAGGGACTTTAAGTCTTTGGGTCGCTTTTACGTCGGATACGATACTCGAAAGTCTGTCTTCTTCGGTGAGTCGTCGGCCGATAAAGTGAGCTTCGATAGTCGGTTGGTCGATCGCGAAGGTATACTTGCTTGCCATTGGTTCTTCTACCGATGACCATCGGCTTGTAGAGAATGCTTCTCGAGGTCCGGTCGATGATGCGGGATCTTCAACCGAGTTTGATATCACCGCGACGAAGAATGCAAGCGATTACACTGATGACGTGGGGTTCTGAAAAGTATCTTCAGCTGAAGATCAGTTCAACAACTACCCCGTACAGGACTTAGACAAAAATAATAAGCATTACATCACGTCTAACCTATACATCAGCTAATCCTATCGACACACTAATCTACTGATATCAGCTCGGTTTTGGGATCTTCAATTCCATAGTACTACTATGATTTCCCCCAATTTCTTTTAACCCTAGAACAGCTGAGTATCAATCTACTGACTCATATCCAACAATCTTCCCTTCAAAAACATAACTATTGCCAATATTAGAAGAATTAAGTTGATAGTATAAGTTCAAATATTGTCTATTAAGTCAGCTAAGCAATTAATTCAGTCTAAAAGCATGAAAATTATATATTTTTTTAAAGTCTTTCTATAATATATACTCCATTAGTTTATCCAATTGAATAACGATATGAAAATAAAAGAAAACTTTTTAACAAAGTGAAGTTTCGATCATGTTGTTTATATTTACAAATAAATATGACAATGCAGTACACCAAATTTTATCAAGGCTGCCCAATTTCCTAAAAGAAATCTATCATGTTTAGTGAATGAAGGAGTTCCATTATGAATTAACTTAATCGGGCATACCTCGAGAGATATAGCTTATCGGTTACTCCAGGTCATGTGAATGTAGGAGTTCTCATGCGTTGCACAATGAAACATATCTCATGTTCAAAGAAACTTGAATACTAAAACCAAGATTGTAAAAAAGTAGCCATTATAGGAGATTTATGCAGAATAATGCATCCATAAATCGATAATCTCTAATAGTCGTTGACCTATTTAATTGGATATTCTGCAATTTGACGTAGAAGATGAAGTGGAACGGTGGAGGGAGAGATGAATCTTGATATGATTTTGCGATTTACATAGGGTTTGGGGTAAACAAATAAGGAAACATATGAGCAAATAATTAAGACCGAAAAAAATTAAAAGGGAAAGGAGGAAAAATAATATCACTCAATTGGATTGAAAATTATAAGGGCAAAATGACCGATTTTATGTAAAATTGTATTGAATTGCAAATTAATTGAAATCAATAGTTGAATATCTCTATAAAATAATAGGACACATTTGCTAAATGAGAAACTGATAACCTTGGAAATAAATTGTGAGAAATTTAATTAGTTAACATGATTTGCGGCACTTATAAAGCTTGTTGGTCCCGAGATAAACGTTCAGGTGTAGGGGGAGGGAGTGAATACACCTAAAACCTTTCTCAACTTAAAACGTGAACAGTCCTATTCAGGAGAGTGTCTTGTTGAATAAATTCAGTAGACCAGATATGTTGTTCTGAATCGCGTGGACAAAGTGACTGACTATACTGAGGTCTGCTAGCTGACTGATGTCAGAATTCAGTACCGTTCAGTAAAAGTTCAGTAGAGTGCGGAAATGTGTAGGCCCAATTCAGTTAAGTTAGAAAATATTTTTATTAAAACTGTTTTAGTATATTAGTGCAATATTTTAAGCTTTACTGAAACTCAGTTAAATGATTTTGAAAGATAATTTTCAGTATGAACAGAAATCAATGCAACAGTAAAAACAGAACACAGAACACAACGATTTTAAAGTGGTTCGGATATCAACAATCCTACGTCCACTGTCCCGAAAAGATCAGGAAGCTATTTTATTATACTGAGTTAGTCTCAGTCGGTTTGTGCACTGGACAAACACTGGTCTTGAGGATTATACTGAGCAAGTCTCAGTTTACAAGTATCAAACTGAAGTGTTTGACAAACTCTCCAACTATGAAGGAGTTCTTTACAAGTAAGAACAGTTCAGAGATGAACTCCTTCGATCTAAGCTATGGATATATTCAGCTGAGCTTAGGTTAGAGGGAAGGGAACAAGAAGGAAACTTCTAGAGTGACGAACAGTGAGGAATAAGCTCTCTGGGTTCGTATTAGGGATGACAAAAGGACCCGGACCCGTCGGACCCGACCTGGACCCGCACGCAATGGGGCGGGTAATACCCGCCCCGTAGGAGTGTGGGGCGGTTCCGGACCCGACCCGTACCGGGTTCGGGGCGGTTCCGATTCCAGCCGCGGACCCGCCCCGCCCCGCCCCGCCCCGTTTAGACCCGCCCGTATAGACCCGTATAGACCCGCCCCGCCCGGACCCGTCCCGGACCCGCCCCGTAACAAATTAGAATTTAGAAGTGTAAAAGTGTTACTTGTGAGATTCGAACCCGTATCAATAATTTCTTTATATGCATTTATGCCGTTTGAGCTAATGTTCACATTTGTTAATATTTTACATGTATATAGTTATATATAAGAATATTACATACTAAAAAAAAAAAAAAATTGATACATCTAACAAAAAATTAGCTTATAAAATATAAATATTAATTTTCTAGAATTCAATATACTATATTTAACTTGTAATTATCTATGAGGATATGAACATCTTTATGACTTTATGATTTGGACATCTTTATGACTTTATAATTTGTATTTTGTTTATTTAGTAATATCCGAACATATGAAATTGTGTTTGTTTTATGTTTGTTGTAGTAGTATTGACGATAACATGTTTTGCAACTTGATTAGTTTGTAGTGAATAGTATTTTTGTAGTAATGAGAAAAAAAAAAAAAAAAAAAAAAAAACTACGGGGCGGGGCGGGTAGGACCCGCCCCGTGCGGGTCCGGTTCCGGGGCCAAAGGTGCAGACCCGTACGGGTCCACGGGGCGGGGCGGGTCCGCAGGTCCGTTGCGCGGGGCGGGTCCGGGTAGTATGATACCCGGACCCGACCTGCCATTTTGCCATCCCTAGTTCGTATTCAATCACTTGAATACTAGAGGCTTTGATTCTAATTCAGCTTGGTTCCCTTGAGCAAGTATGTCGCCTTTCGCTTGAAGTATTTCTATGAAGATCTTGCGGAAAGCTTGAGTCGGTAAGTTTTTTTGCTCGTAATCGCTCGTGTGTCGTGAGCTTTGAATTTGAATTCCCTCTATTTATAGAGGTGAGCCATGGAAAGATCCGTTGGAGACGACGATCCATGTGTCACTCTCTTTTGGGTAGCTAACGGCTCTTTCAAAGAAATCTGGCAGAGTCTTTTCCCTCCATTTCTGGAAATATGTTGACTTGTAGCTTTAATCAGAATGTGGACAACTGACTGCTCGTCATTGGTCGAGGTGTAGAATGTAGTTGAGACAAACATACTTCAAGGCAGATCTGAAGCTGACTTCTCTGAATACCTCATATGACTCTACTGATTTAACAAGTAAGATCACTGACAGTCAAGGAGACTGTCTGTCCGTTGTTGAGTCTGACCTTGGTTCAATAGTATACTCCTGCTGAGTCCAACTCTTCTGAAGGTCAACTCTGAGTTCAGTGAACTGCTCCTGCTGAGTCCAGTTCCACTGACTCCTTTTAATATGTTGCTCCTGCTGAGTCCAGCACTACTGAGTAAGAATACCTCTCAGTATGCTGCTCCTGCTGAGTTCAGCACTACTGAGTCTTCACTCCCTGGTACTGAGGCTGATAGTCTACTAAAGGGTCATCAGAGAGAACTAAGTGCCTGAACCATGCTGAAAGAATGTCTACTGAGTTTGAAACTCTCAGAGACAAAGGCATAGCTATTACAACTCAATGGTTCACCAGTCAAATTAGGGTTTGAGATCATTCAAATCTACTAACACTATACTACTGAATCATCTCCCAACAAAGTTTTAATTTGAAATTCAATTATATTATTTTAAAAATATTAGTTTAAAGTTGGGATGCAATGTATGATTTGAAATTAGATTAAATTAATTAAATCTATATGTAATTTACAAAGAGTGAAATTACAATTTAAATTGAATTGAGTAGAAATTGGATTCGAATTTGAAAAAAAAGATTGAAATTTAATTGTGCGATTTGTCACACTATGAAATTTTGATTTAAATTCACTTATGTTATTTTCAAAAGTATTATTTTAAAACTGAAATGCTAACATATGGTTGAGTATAAATTGGACTATTTATATCTATATATGATAAAAAATAATAATATTAAAATTGCAATTGAATATCCAATTGGATTGAGAATGTTTCAATTGGATTGAAAATGGAAATTCAATAAATTGAACATAAATTGAGTTGATTGAAATTGAATTATATTAATTTATATTGATTGGATTGTGTTTCTATAGATGTATGTATATGTACGTATATTTGTATTAATAAAAATAGTAATAATAGGTTTACCCCTAAATTAAATGAAAATTGCAATTGAATTCAATTGAATTGAAATTAAATTGAAATTGATTTGGAATTGCACATTCGCTTTATATATATAAGATATAAGATATGCCCACTATGGTTTTTTTTTTTAAAAAAATAGTTGGAATTCTTTCTTGATTTGGTTTTTTGTACATTAAAAATTATTTCGATATTTGAAAAAGTAAAAAATATATCATTTTAGTTGCATAACTCATTTCCTTTTCCTTTTTTTTTTAAATTATCAATACTAATGAAACTCTCTTTTATAACTAATTAAATATAAATATATCAAAAGAAATGAGAAATCATATAAACTATGTAAATGCAATTTTTGAAATAAGGGTAATGTCCTTGCTTTCAGATACTGAGAAATTGAAATAATAGATAAATTAGATAGATTATTAATTAAATATACTATTAATTATTAATGAATATAAATTGAATTGAATTAAGATTGAATTGGTTTTTGTAAAATAATATGAATTTGGATTGAGATTGAGTCTAATTGAATTGTGTGTTTTTTTTCTTTACAGATGTAGTTGTGCATCTATATTTACCGCTAAATTTAATGAAAGTTAAATTAATTTAAAATTACAATATTTGATTTTTATATACATAATAATAGATTATTTTGAATCATTTAAAAAGAAATCATTTATTAAAGAGTTTAAAAGAAATTTAATGTAAATATTTTTTGGAAAAAGATTAATTAGATTGAAATGCAATTAGATTTGAAATTGAATTTTTATTGTAGATATGTATCTATTGAAAATAAAAGAACAAAGCATTTGCCCCTCAATTTAATAAAATCCCAATTGAGTTCAATTGAATTGAAATTGAGATTGATTTGGAATTAAAATCATTCAGTTTTTATATATATAAGATAAAGATAAGAAATCTTATACTCAAGGGATGTACAAATTTACCATACTTATAAGAAGACAGCTCTCATGCTTGACATGCTGTGGGAAATGCCAGAAATGCCCCTCGCCCACAACTTCGAGTTATTCACCACCAAACGTGTTAGTAATTTACAACACAAACATTATCAGGCTGATATGATGACATTATTGTTAGAAAATCGAAAACTTTAGGTAATACTCGGACTACTTATTTTGACCTCACATACCATAGTCAATTACTAATGGGCCTCAGTTTTAATGGGCTAACAATTAATTTTCTTTTTTTCATGTCCTACTTTTAGAAATAGTGAATCCTCAATTACCATGAGTGTATATTAATTATTCAGCATCGGATAAAATATATGCACGTGTAAATATACATTTCGGCATGGTTTGCTTCTACAAATATGAATATGTGTGTATACTTTTTGGTTATGCTTATTTTATTAATTTCTACTTTTAATTACAGTTTTTTTTCTTCTTTACCATCCATCCCAATAAATATGGTGTTAGATGAGATTCAGTATGATAAGATTTGGAGATCTCAAAATCCCTAGCTGATTAATGAGTCTTCAATAATGTAATAGTTTAGTTGAGTTCAGCATGTTAGGAACTCAGTAGACTAGCTAGAGTTTAGTAGCTGATACATTCCGTAGAAGATCTGTCACTTAGCCGAAGAACGTAGTATCGAAGAAGTCAATTGGGAAGCTATAACCCACTAAATCTGCAAAGGAATTCGAGCCTGCGAATTGAACATCTCAGACGAATGTCAGTAGAAGATACTTCAGTAAAAGGTCCGAGGATTCAGAGGAAGTGAACTCAACGTGCACTTGGAGTTTGAACAAGTCTCACCTACTCTCACAACCTCGACTAATAAGGAGCTGCCAACACTCTACCGCTCTGCCATAAAGCTGCTCCTAGACTGAAAAAGAGGAAATCTCTACAACGATATTCAAATTCGAGATGACCGTTTTCCTTGTCTTATTCGACACGCGTCTAGACCCTCTCCAACAGATCTATTCATGAATCGAAGACTATAAATAGAGAAAAGTCTTCGTGCAGAAGAAGAATACAACAATCGGGAACCAAGCATTCAAGCGAACAAACACTCTAGCGAACTCAAAACAAAACCCAACAAAGAACTTGCATACAGAGATAGATCTTCTTAGTTCTTCACTCTAGAGTTTCATAATTCCCCTTCTCTATATTCTAAGCGAGCTTATTGTAATATCATTAGCTAAGAAACCCTCGAAGGAGTTTAGCTTTCTGAACTGTTCTTATTGTAAGAACTCATTCACAGTTGGAGATTCTCAAACCCCGTGTTTGAAAGGTGTAAAGTCGCTAAGACTATAACTAGAGTATCTATCTAGTGCATAGATCGACTGAGACTTGCTCAGTATAAGCTATCAAGAACTCCTGCTTTGTTCAGGACAGTGGATGTAGGATTTTGTGTATCTGAACCACTTTAAAAACTCTTGTGTTGATTTACTATTGCATTGATTAACTGTTCATATTGCATAAAACTGACTTTAAATCACTCAGCATAAAACGGGGTTTTCAATTGAGACGAACATATCTTTGGGCATACACTTCCGCACACAACTTCTGATACTGAACTACTGTTCACTAACATAAGTCAGTAGAATGTACTCAGTAGAAGGACTCTCTGCCCACGCGATCTAGAAAGCTAATTTGGCCAACTGACTAGTTCAGTAGCACTGACTTTCGCGTTCTGAGTTGAAATTAGCATTCAGATGTATTCACCCCCTTCCCCCCCCCCCCTCTCCACACCTGAGGCTCGTCTCTGGACCAACATATATCTTGTTTGATTTCGTCACGAATAGTAATATTAAGTATATTCCTCCAAAGATAATTAAACATAAAACATTCCCAACTAAGAATTCTCCAGAAGTAGAAGATGGAAAATTCCACATTGCCAGAACTACAATCTTTCTTTGTCGATTATATTTCTTAACTATTATGGAATTTATATGAGGGAAACTTGACGTGTTGTACTGTTCCTATGAACAGTGCCAACTGTGGTGACATTTCCGCAATTAAGAGAAAAAACTTAGGCAATTCTCAACATGGAAGAAAGTAAATTAATAAACTGACTTACTTCCTCATTGCTAATTTCTCTCACTTCATTCCTCGCTCATTTTGTCACCGCCTCAATTCTCAGCTTCCCCCTTAAATACTATCATCCTAAAATCGAGAATTTAGTTATGTATTCATTTTGACCATATATTAAAGTATAATCGATTTTAGTTATTTAATGAGAAATTTAACAGATTAATTAGGGATAGAAGATATTTTGAAACATTTATGTTTGTTTATGTTCAATGTCCATACTTTTTATTGGAGTTTGTATTATATGAGGATACAACTTTTGATTTTTTTTTCCTTGCTATGTAATTATATAATAATTTGATATGTTTGATAGTATATTACATTCCTCGAATGCAAAATGATACCATGCGAGCATCTAGTTCATATTGTTGTGTTCGTTGCTGAAATATCACTGGTTAATGATGTATGTTCATGATCTATGTCAAAGAATGATTTAATTTATAAATATTACATGTCCACAATTCATATATATTTTTTTAATTATGATAGAAACTATTAAAAATGAATCTATTTGAAAACTTAGTAGTCTTTACCTTACCGTGCTACAACACGGCTAGAACTCGAGTGAATTCCCAAACAAATGAATTTTCAAACTTTAATTCCCAAAATAATACTCTTTCGACTTTAATTCCCAAACTAATATCTATTTTGCCACAAGTAGTTTTAATTTCTTTTTCTCATATATATGATTGCCAAATGGATAAACTATTATTCCAAAACAATATTTCATATCAATTAATAATTCTTTTTCAAGATTTTACTGGAAAAAAACATCAAAACTTATTTTATTTTGAAAATCATCTGAATTACGTAACAAAAATTATAGATATTCTCTAAATAATACTCCCTCCGTTCCACTCCATTAGTTCAGTTTTCCTTTTTGGGCCGTTCCACTCCTTTAGTCCACTTTCCTTTTTTAACTTAAAATAACACTCTTATATATTATAGTGGACCCCACTACTTTATACTACTTTACACACAATAAACAACTTTCTTAATCTCCGTGCCGAAAAGAAAGTGGACTAATGGAGTGAAACGGAGGGAGTAATAATTTTTTTTAAAACATCGAAGAAATTTCTATGTAAATCATATGAGACATAAATCATATGAGATGTCGTCTCTTAGATTTATATACTTTGATAATAATAATAATAATAATAATAATAATAATAATAATAATAATAATAATAATAATAATAATAATAATAATAATAATAATAATAATTTATAAAAAATATAAAAAAAGAACAAACTTTTTACTAATGTAAATTTGTTTTAGTCTATTAAATATCAAAATTTGCTATTTTACTAAAAATAATTTTTAAAGAATTTTTTTATAGTTTATTCTTTAATTAATTATATAAGAGAAAATTCTCAAATAATATCAAATATCAACTCACAAGCGCGAAATTGGTTCAAAAAACCAAAATGAGAGATCCAAATCCAGCCCTCTTCAAATAATACTTTTACTCGGACTTTCGGCAAACTTCGTATTCTTTGATTCATTCGCTGATTTTTTCTCATTTTTTTTTTGGATACGTGGAACCCGCAGCCGCTATCTTCGGTGCCCACTGGATAAACTCCGCTCCTTGTGCAATAACCTGCAAATCACACAGGAGAGTTCAACCACCCTAGGCTAATCATAGGTGACAGACTCGACAAAGGTGGTTCCAGTGAGATTTGAACTCAGGACCTATGATCTCCCACCTTACCAACTTTGCCATCCCAACTCCCAAGGGGACGATTTTCTCTCATCTTGCTTTTGGGAAGTTGGGAGTGGTACTCACAAGCGCGAAATTGGTTCAAGAAACCAATATGAGAGATCCAAATCCAACCCTCTTCAAATAATACTTTTACTAGGACTTCCGGCGAACTTCGTATTCAATTCATTCGCAGATTTTCTCCTATCTTGCTTTGGGAAGTTGGACCTTCGAAATTTCTGGTAAGTTGAGGGAAACATGATTGTTTCTTTAAATTATTTACTTTCTGCGAATTTCTTAATAATCCTGGAATAAGTTCGTGTTGAGCCTTGAAGATGTAAAAGATGTAAAATTATAACTATTCTGTATAGAAACTTGAAAATTTGGGAATTTTATTTTCTTTATCCTAATGCAGATCTATTTTTAGCTATTTTTCCGTGGAGAGATTGTCTTGCAAGTATAGATGACTACTCAAATTGTTGGAACAACACTAAATCTGCTGAGTGATTTTGTTGCTGAGAAAGTGAAAAACCTGCAGCAGGTACCTGAAAACTTACGGTGGCTGAATGAGGAATTGGATAGATTATTTAGTTTTCTAAAAGATGAAGAGGAAAGAGTTCTTAACTTTTCAACATTGAAATTGGCGTCAGACATTAGAGATGTTGCACTAGATTCGGAAGATGATTTTCAGGTTCATAATGAGACTTCAAGCTAGAAAGCATGAGAAGAAGTTTTTTGCCAAGTTATATTCTTTGAAGTTGAGGTATGGCAGCATGGAAAGCGTAGCAAGAGAAGTGAAGGTTATCTGGAAAAAAATGGAAGAAATCAAACGAAGTCGGGAATTTTTAGGATTCAATATACTAATGGAATTGAGAGAGTGAGTTGGTTGGGTATTCGCGATCATTATGAATGGTGTCGCAGTATGGATCCTAAATTTCTTAACCGAGTTTGGTTGGCATAGAAGATGATTTGCAATGTCTACTAAGAACTGTTTTAGACAACAGCCCGTCACTTTCCAGCATCACAATTGAGGGACTGTCAGGGATTGACAAGTTTACACTAGCTAAGCTAGTATACAATGACAAGATGGTCATCGAGAAGTTTGAAAGACGTGCATGGACTCGTCCTGTCAACAGGCTTCAGTCCGATCCATATATTTCAGGATATACTTTCGCAGCTGCAGGGTGTATCCTTTGATAACTTGTCCATGATAAACACTACAAGACAAGAAGCTGCCTAGCATTGCGGAAGTTAGTGCACAAGGAGCTCATGGAAGAGGTTTTCCCAATGATGGTACATACTGTTTTCTTAAACACTTTTACATTATTAAATAACACTAGTTATTATTTCTATAGTTGGACTGTTGTTTAATTGTGTGTTCTTGGGAAGTCATGGAGTAGAGTTTGGTCGACGAGTGTGTTGTTTGGGTATTTGTGTGTTCCTGGTTGATGAGTCGTTAATGTGGGTGTTCTTTGTTTGCTCAAGAATGTTTGAGAGCTCCATTTCATAAAGAAAGTTTTTTTTATATGAAAATTATACTGAAGATCTTTTACTTTTATAGATAACGACAGTTGATTGATTTTGACTAGTAGGAACAAAATTGGGACAGACTATACTCAGACTAGTCATACAGTGGATCTACTAACTGAAGAACAGAGCTGGGACTTATTGCTGAAGAAAAGTGCCACTATGACCTGTTCAGAAGGTCTCAAGGAGATCGGGAAGGAGATTTTGGATCGCTGCTGTGGTATTCTGCTAAAGAAAGGAACATCTGAGGATGGATGGAGAGAAGTCT
This sequence comes from Lavandula angustifolia, assembly GCA_028984105.1. Taxonomy (NCBI): domain Eukaryota; kingdom Viridiplantae; phylum Streptophyta; class Magnoliopsida; order Lamiales; family Lamiaceae; genus Lavandula; species Lavandula angustifolia. Next base: position 21,818,259 of record CM054815.1, on the reverse strand, counting down.
TGAGCAATCTAGATGCTCATTTCAGAGCTAAATGTCATGTGCGCGGAATTTCACGTGCGGCACTAGCAACTTTGACGTCGCCTCGAAGCTTGCTAGTCAGCCTACCCTCGAACAAACACACTTTTAGAGAGAGAAAGTAGAGAGAGAAGCTCTTAAAGAATGCTTGTATATTACTCAAGACTTGGATGATTTACAAATGAATGAAGTTTGGGTATTTATAGTCCTCTCTCCTAAAATGAACGGCTTAGATCAATTCGATCTAAGGGCTCCTATCAATCCGTGATCAATCAAATCAATCATATATCAATTATATCAATCACCTAGATCTTTCCATATTAATTTAGGTCTTATCTACACATCTAGAATATTTTACAAGTATCTACAAGCTCCAAAGAAAAAAACCTAGAAGTCTAGTCCACGACTAGCTTCTAGTAAAACCCGGCCCACTTTGCCCAAATCTTCGCGACATGTCCGATAGCCCCTCTCGAAAGAGCGGCCCGTGACATAAAGGAGGGGTATTTGAAATTTTGGAAGCCAATTTTCTTAAAATGCCCTTCCATCTAAAACCTTGCTTCCTTTCCCTATCGTTTTTTCAGAAAACATTATTTGATCAGCGCGACTAGGTTGAAGAACATATGGATATCTCTTGGCTTCGTCCCAGTGAAAGAACTGGACACACTCAAACAAGAATCTGCTGCATATGGATACCTTAGTGAGTTGATAAGTCTAAATCTGCTTCAAGTGAAGGCTCATTCAGTTGATAATAAAGTTAAGACTTGTTGGATGCACAAGCTTATCCATGAGCTTGCTATCTCCAAAGCTAAGGAAATCCTTAACTTTGAGATACATACTGGGGAAGGAAGTTCTGGTAAGCCTCAACACCGTGCTTTATACGGTAGTTTTGAGGAGAAAGTAAGTAGCAGGAACTACCACATTAGGTCACTCATAATCCATGGCAATCTAAAATGTGTGCCAGATGAAGATAAGTATTGGAAGACTTTCAAGGTACTTACGTATCTTGATTTTGTAGGCTGTCAACAACTTAGTCAATTGCCTGAAAGTGTACGAGTCTTAATTGTGTTGAAGTTCCTAGGGTTGAAGAATACTGCTGTAACAGTGCTGCCAAAATCAGTAGGGAAGTTGTATAATCTAGAAGTTATAGAATCCCCATCTCAGGCAGAGCTGAACACCTCCAGTTGGAACTTTCCGAAGTTGCGGAATGTCTCTGGATCTATAGAGTGGATTGGAGTGTCCAAGGTTTTAAAAAACGTAAACGGGTTTCGAGATATTTTTCCATGGTTTCACGAGTCGTAAGCCTCGAAACGGAACGAGGCGTAAAATTGAGGCGTAAAATAATTTCAAATTCAAAATATCAAAGTAGTTTTAAAGTCTAACATCCAAAATTAAAACACATTAAAAATCATTATTCACTCTTAAAACCTGTGATTTCAATTTCAAGTTTTCAACAATGTGATGATGAAGCTATTTTAGAAATAAATATGGAAATAACAATCAATTCAAAATGAACACAACTATTTAGAAGGGAAAAGAAAAAAGAAAATCCAAAATGAACCAAACAAATGAGATGAATCTAAATACAAAAAACCCAATAATAAAAGCAGCCACAGATCACACCTCAAAAACAGTAAAAATGGAGGATCGGAGAAGAAAACACAGAACAATCAAATCAAGAAGCCCAATCCAAAATAGCAGGGCGGCGGCGACGGTGGGTTGAGCGGCGGCGGCGACGGCAGGTGTGAGCGGCGGCGTCGGCGATAGCAGGGAGGAAAATTGCGCCGATTTCTTTGTGAGAAAAGGGAAATTGGAGTAGAAAATCTAACCTAGCCCCTAAATTGATGGATTAATTGGACAATTGATGAATTAATTTGATTAATTCATAAAAACCCAATCCAATTTCTAGCCCAATTGAAGAGCAATTGAAGAGAAGGAAGATGGGTCAATGGGATTTAGGGGTTTAATCGTTAATTTTCAGTCCAATTTGAAATTGGAGCGTCTCACGTTCCGGAACGGAACGTGCGCCTTGAGGCGCGCCTCGCCGGCGCGAGGCGGAGAAATGGAACGCTCGGCCGGAGGCGTACGCCTCAAAACGGCCTGGAGGAGTTTCGCACAGAGGCGCGCCTCAAAACGCGCCTCTTTTACGTTTTTTTAAACCATGGGAGTGTCTGATACAAGCACTTTGAGGAATATTACTAGACTGAAGAAACTGAAAATTGGTAACACCAGTTTAGAACAACTCCAGCAGATGACTATTCTATCATATTTGAGTATCTGGATGCCTCCTACTGCTATCCCTTCCGAAATCTTCAGTAATCTGAGTGTATTGGAAAAGCTTGTCCGTCTAACAATAGAGGGTTTGATATTTGTTAACCTTAAAGGACTTGGTTCTTTGGCACATGTCAAAGTTTTCAAAATAAGTGCTGCTGTTCCACATTTCCCCAGGGATCTTCCTCCCAATCTTACACATCTGACTATGAACATTTGTTGTCTCACTGTGGATTCGAATCTCGAGAATGTGCCGTTCCATCCAAATGCAAATACACCAAAAACGGCACATTCTCGAGAACAACGAAAGTTATAAGGGAATAAAATTTACACTAATTCACAGGTGCGATCATACTAACACTAATGCACCGAATCCAATGAGAATTATGAAGTTGAGCGTGCTTAGGCGAGAATAATATTAGGATGGGTGAGCCCCTCAAAACCTCATGTTGCACCCCTTTTTCAATATTTTTTTCTTCGCCGTGTTATTTTTACTGTGTATCCAGCGATGAAAAGTGAAATTAAATACTCCCAAGTGCCTGGAATGATTAATACCTAATTAATATACTAGATACTTGGTCCTAAACTTGGTTTAAATTACTTTATTAGTTAAACTAAATAACATGAAAAGAAATAACTAGAAAACGATTAAAAGGCTTGAGTTTACGAGATTGTTGAAGAGTGAGGAGGTTGAACAATCCCTATGCATATGATGATCAATTAACACTCATTTTCTAGCTTGCATTTATGAGGCCCGTGCTGGTTCATACACTAAGACTTTAGAAATTCCGTATGACGGCGAAAGATCTATAACGTATAATATAAAGAAACAATCAGATGATCAAATCATGAATCGAAATATTTTATCATGCTCAAGGACTTAAGAACAATCTAAAGCTACCCCAACCCAGTGGTAGAATTTTAAACACTTTTTTGTAGGGCTAAGCAGATAGTCGGGTATGACCAATCATATTCCCTATATCCTCTACAATAATCTAAGTTTATGACAAGTCAAATAACAATCATAGAATGTGAAAACACATCTCGGAGCGAAAACTCACGAAACTAGGGCACTGAAAAAGATGGGACACGGTCTCGTATAAAGTCAGACCACGGTTCCGTTTTAAACACAAACCGCAGTCCAAGTTCTTGTTGAGATGTCCCTACATTTCGAAGATTAGGACCACAGTTCGAGCAAACACAAACTGCAGTCTGAGAGTCTTCTATCGGCTTTAGTGATTTCTTTTGATTTTCTCATTCTTCAACACCTTTTACTCATTCCAGACTCCCTTAAGCCAATATGTCACAATCCAATTCCCGAGGGAGGACACGAGACAATGAGAGCTATTGTGCGACTAGGAGGTTAGAGAAAATAAAAGCGAGGAAAGGAAGGGAAAATCAAATATACTTGAATACACACTACAAGAAAACTGGTTTTTCGCAGCACTTTTTTTTACATTTAGTGGCACTTTTTAAGTGCCGTGAGAATGCCGCAAATGCTCGTGTCGGGAAAAGTCTCACGCGGCATAAATGAAAACGCAGCTAAAATTACTGACGTGGCTTTAGCGGCACTTATTTGTGCCGCGAAAAGTCAGGTATAAGAACATTGACGACACTTATTTTATGCCTCTGAAAGTGCCGCGAAAGCCAAAAATTCTGATGTATGGACGTTGACGGCACTTTTTTGGTGCCTTTAAAAGTGCCGTGAATTGGCAGCATTTTTCAAATTTTAATATATTTTCTCATTTGGCTTAAAGCAAAACATTTTTAATTTTCAAAAACATAAATACAAGTTAATTTGATTGCTTAAACCAACCCTAAATCATCATTATATTCAAATGTCAACACAAATTGTGCCTAAAAAAAGTCGATCAAATTCAATACAACTTTAAAAGGTTAAGTGTATGAGGCCCTTAACATAAATTCTTAATCTACAAAAGCTAGTAAACTAGAAAACAACAAAAATTGTCTTCCTCAATGATGCAACAAGCCGTTCACACCATCCACAAAACTGCATTAGTGGTAACATAAATTAGACAAAAATAAGCAACAATAGATGCTAAAGAATGTTGCAAGACATATAGAATGAAAATGCACACAAATCTCCAACTGCATTAGAAATAATCAGCATTAACATGACAATAATTTAGAGAACACGCACCAAAGCAACTTAAAGAAACTAGAACAACATTTCAAGAAAAATGTGGCAAATATGCATACTTTGGTTGCCTGGTTATACCAACCCACTCGTATGTTTTTCCATCAAAATATCAAACAGTACAGCATTCCAGACCACATGCCTGTGGACAAAAACCCTTTGAGCGTGAAATGGGACTCCATAGAGTGAAGTATATAAGATCCGAAGATGACGCAAAGAGCATGATGAAAGTTGAGGGACGGGGAAATTCGGAGATGCACTAACAGTTTTGTCAAATTGCCTCCAGACACCAGAAGGGAATTATCATTGATGGAAGTAGTAACAAAGGGGATATTGATTTTCCTGAAGAATATAAAATGCCAGAGGAATTGTAAATGCATGATTTTAAGACATGTACAACCTTTCATAGCGTAACAGCAAGTTACAAGCAAAACTATGAATAGATACAAAAGAAGGTGAGACTCATACCAAACCAATTGCAGATTAATATATCAAGAACAATGCTGTACCACCGGCATTCATTGAAATTTGGGAACATGTAGCAGAAGGTAAGCTGTAAAAACCAAGATTAAATCACTTCAGGAAAGAGGGGAAACAAATGAAGGTCCATGTATGGCAGTTTCTTTCAACTTAATGAAGATAAAAAGAATAGCAAAACGATAGTAAAACGTCAATTAGTTGTTTAAAAAAGTATATCAACAATTCCTCCTGATGTGTTCTAGAAACTTATAAAATGGATAGGACTTTAAGTATAGGATTAGATAACTAGATATAACATGAACCATCGTTGCAAATCGAAGCATCTGATTGCCCGGTTGGTTAAATGCTATTAATGAGAATACTAATTCATTATTCTTAACAATAGTGCTTGGAGACTTTTTGGTCCATCATGCTATTGCTCTGGGTTTACATACAACTACATTGATCTTAGTAAAAGGTGTTTTAGATGCACGCGGTTCCAAGTTAATGCCAGATAAAAAGGATTTCGGTTATAGTTTTCCATGCGATGGCCCTGGGCGAGGGGGCACTTGTGATATTTCGGCATGGGACGCATTTTATTTAGCAGTTTTTTGGATGTTGTTCGGAGTTCTTGCAGAGTGGAACCATGCAGTACCAAACACGAGATACCGTTCAGGAAGTTAAGTTACAAGAAAGACAGCTTATATTACTCAAATTGAAATAGCTACACAACAGTAGTTGAATCAGAGGAGTATATATCATTTGACAAAGTGGACAACGACCATACAACTACGGCATTTCATTTCTAAATCTTGAACTCAAAAGCACATACACTACTAAATTCATCATCACATCAAAGAAACAGAGAACTACTTAGATATGCCTAGTTTAGAAAAACCAAGTTCTTAAATTCTAACTCGTACATATGGAGCTAAGGACCCTTTCCACATCCAGATTGAGAAAGAGAAAATATAAAACAAAATATCAAAGATATTATCCAAAGAATTTGAAGAATCTCACACACCTGGTTTGCTTAACTCATCAAACAACTTCGAGAACCTCAAATCCGATGTCAAAATAAATTATAGAACATTTAGAATTCTTCAATACCAACAAATTCAAACTTAATATACTAATTATTTTTGAAAGCTTTAAAAGACTAATATATTTCAAAAGGTTTCTTCCAAACACAAAGGACAAATAGGCTAAAGCCATCAGATCTGATTGAAACACAAAGGATAATAAAACCAGAAATTGTAATTACAGAACTACTGAAAATGTTCGTACAAAATCTAATCCCCTGAAACATAAGTACAAACTCAGGAAACCTCAATTTGCTCCACAATCACAACGTTTTTTTGCTTCAAATTCTCCACATATACAACTAATTCTAATTAAAATTATGTTGTAACATAGTGTAAGAGATCGAGAGAGATTAGTATTGGAAATCAATGCTACGTCCGCTGCGACTATGGCGCGAGAAACTATAGCCCTTCCTGATGTATAATACAGTTGAGTTTGATCAGTATCATACCCTTGTCAGGGATGGCAAGCGACTCCTTGAACTCACTGAGAAGAACGTCGAGGCATCGCTCCACAACACTCTCAAATCCTTCCAAGACAAAGTGGCAATGATTCTTGTCACACCTCACTCAGCTCGATTCACAACAGGCTCAGATTGACGCCCAACACTCCCTGATTTCTAAACAGCAAGCAACCTTCAAATCTCTTACTGATCGGCTTCTGTCCCTCCCAACCCTTGTTGCTGATGCCAAGAAGAAGAAGAAGAAGAAGAAGAAGAAGAAGATAGAGGATGACAATCTAAAGGCAAGATTGCTTCAGAAACAGCTTGATAAGGCAGAGGAGGAAAAGAAACAAAGATTGAGATTCTCTAAGCTAACTCCGGAACAAGAAGCTGCTCAAGTAGAAGAAATCTGGAAGATTTGGACTTACATTGACTTCCCAGCTCAAAAACAGATAGATGGTGAAATGAAACAAAGAGAATTGCAGCTGAGGAATGAGATGCAAAGAAGTCATATCAGACTGAAAGAAGATGATGAAGGAGTAGAGCGTCTAGCTGAAAGCATGTCAAGGACTCGGACGATCTCTGACAAAAAGAAGAGGAAGTCAAATGTGCTGAGAGCAATAGCTGCTGAGAGAAAGCCCAAGCTCGTGTCTAAGAATAACCTACTCTATCCTTGGTGTGATATATAGGTTTCTTTAGAGCTGACTGATGACTCGGAACAGATTAAAGTTGACGTCATCAAGAGATTCTTCTTCTGGAAGTCCTGGGGAACTTATATGAGAGTCAGAAACTAGGATGAGATCTTCACTGAATTTCTCAGGTGACGATCCTTCAAAATACATCTTCTGATCAAAGATCTCGCTGAGAAAGCAAATCAGTCCATCAAATGTCCAAGACTCAGATTCATGGAGCCACCCATTGCATGGGAGAATCTAGAATTCAAGATTGATTTTGCACAAAATGAGACCGAGTTCCGGAAAGCATGCCCTGAGAAGAAATACTCTGATGTCTCGAGGAACTATGAGAAGAGAACTAAGCTGAGGAGTCTCGTGTATTATTCATATGAGCTGAAACCTGAAGATGTTTTAGATGAGAGATTTGCACGGATAATGGAGAATCTGAAGAAAACTCATCTAACTCATGAGGAGTTTGAGAAGATGTATCGGGTCAAGCCTGAACCGATGTAGTGTAGTTTTAGATTCCTTTTATAATAGGCTCGTGATAGTTTGTACTTAATCAGATCTATAGAAGCAGTTATCATCCTTGCCTCGACGATAATATCTTTTTGTCCAGGCTCTCTTTTACTTTATATATTAACTGATTATCTGCCTTCTAACCCTTTACTTTTCTTATCCCAACCTGTGTTGGAATTAGCCTGAGTATGTTTTCAGGTTAGAATAAGATTTTGGCATCATCAAAAAGGGAAAAATTATTGGGAAATAATGTAAGTTTTGAATGATTCCAAACCTCTATTTGATCGATGAACCAGTCTGATGTACCTTATAGGTTTGTTTCAGCCCGTGTCTGTATAGTCAGGCTGAAACGTTCTGTTATCAGATTAGGTTGCCTTTAGAACTGACTGGAATCAACTGTGACAAGCTGATAACCTCGAGCTGAACTCTAGTTCAGATCAAGATTTTAATCAGACCGTCTTCAAACGTTCAAGCTTGAAGATCGTACAAGGTACAAGGCGCGATATTCAAAGTAGATAGTCAACGGAACATCACGACAACAACATAATCAACATCGACCAATCTCAGGCCGCCATATCAGCCCTAGTCAAAGGGAGACAACACAGTACCTCGTATTATTCCGCAGAGCCAAGCGGAGCGCGACATGTCCATGCATTTAATGCATAAGACCGTTGTCTACACGGAGCCAATGGGAGATCAATCTCGATCAACGGATCTTTCCCCAAACTCGCCTATAAATAGCAGAAGACCTCTCTCAATGAGGTTACGGAATTTCAAAACGCTCAAAGCATACTCAAGTAAAAGAACAAGCTCTTACTAAAACTCTTATACTGTTCTATAGCTTAGAAATTCTCTCTGTTGTTCATATTCCAACTGATTAGCTTACATATCACAAGCTTGGAGTAGAGAGTGTCTTATACTCTCATACTGAACACAAACCGACCCCACTTATCTCAGTTAGATAGAAGCTGATAGTTAGTCGAATTGTTAGATTGTTAGTTTGATTGATTGCATGTATTAATATGGACTCGTCAGTCTACGAGTATCCTTAGTGGATTCCTGCTAGACGTAGGATCTTGTGAATCCGAGCCACTATAAAATCTTTGTTCATTACTGTTTCATTGTATTAGATTATTGTTACTCTCATAAAAGCTTATCTCTTAAGGGCCTAATCATATTTCTGCATTGTTTCTCTAATTGACTCGCTATTAGTCAACCTCTGATTTGATAAAGCGACGTTTTTTGTATTAGGTGTATCCCCCCCCCAATACACCTGAAATCTCTCACCGGGACCAACAATATGTATGTTGCATAAAAAAAATTCGTAATTAATGCTCTCCGATTTGTCAGACCTTGCATCTTTTGAAAGCAGTCAATAAAAAATGAAAATATGCACTAAGCTAACTTAAATATAAAAAATAAATTTTTTATTTCTTTTTATTTCTAAATCTCTTCTAAATATTTTAAATATTCAAATCAAGAAGTTACAGTTTGTCAAACTATACGAAAAACGACGATTAATTATTAATCTCTTTCCAATTTGAAAGTGCAAGTTAATTTCTGATAACTTACTCAAACTATTCTTCTTCTTCTTTTTTTTTTAAAATTTTTTAGAAAGATTTTTATGTGATTTTACCCTATCATATATATTTCATTCTTTTGTGATTTTTAGAAAAATATATTTAGAAACAATAGATGTCTTTCACATCCAGCTATACCAATGAGTAAATTCTTATATTTAAATGGCAGTTCCAAAAAAACGTACTAAGACATCAAAAAGCGTATTCGTAATTTTTTTTGGAAAAGAAAAGCCTATTGAGCAGCATTAAAGGAGTCTTCTATAAGGAAATCTCTTTCTACCGGGATTTCAAAAAGTTTTTTTTTATGCGACAAACAAATAAAGTAAAAAATAAGTTATTAAGAAATAAAGTAAAACACCTTAGAAAAATCTAAATTGACCTGAGTTAAAAATGGAATTTTTCTATTTTGAAAATAAAATTCCACAATTCCATTTCCTATAGATTAATTCAATAGGAAATAGAATCCTTCAATTTTACTTTAAATTGAATTCAAACAAAGTCCTTTTTTTTCATTTTTTTTACAAAAGAACAACACAAGAACTCGATTTTCTTTTTAATATATTTTCTTTCCAGAGAGGAGTCTTATTTTCCCAATCAACTTATTTGTACTATAAAGAAAGATTTTGATTGTACAACTTTCTTACTTTTAGATTTCCTCTAAATTCTTACATATAATAAATATATAATAGAACGCATACACCGCTCGTCGTCAAATCATGCAAAAAACACTTATTGCAAATTTTATGGATAAATTATGTGTGAATTTTGAATAATCTATAACTTTTTTTTTGGTTGCACTTTTAAATTTTACATAAAAAAATATACTTAATTTAAAAATGTGTTTTTTAGGGGTTGGGGGGGGGTTCTATCCCTTAATTTATAGTAAGACTTTCTGGTTTTACAAGAGTTCAAGCCCCAAAGAATCTCAAATACACGATAAAATTAAAATCCTAAGCTAAAATAATGAACCTTCAATTACATATTATGAAATCCTTGAAAAAAGAAAATGAATCGAAAGATAGCTGCTACACAAATTTTTTATTCATCGATTGCATCTTTCCAAAAAAAAAACAATTCGTAAATCTAGGCGATTGCTTATTAAGAGACTATTATGAGGTCAAGACAAGCCGCTATGGTGAAATCGGTAGACATGCTGCTCTTAGGAAGCAGTGCTTGAGCATCTCGGGTCGAGTCCGAGTGGCGGCATGTTATCTCCTAAAAAAAAGAAAATAGATCCTATATTTGAATTAATGAACTCAATTGCCGATTTTGATTTAATAATTACGGAACTCTTTTTTATGATATTTTCTACTTTAGAACATATATTAACAATTCATATTTCTTTATAGACTATTGTAATTCAAAGTACAATTCATATAATAACATTTTTTGTCGATGAAATTGTAAAACTATATGACTCATCCGAAAAGGGCATGATAACGATTTTTTCTATATAACAAGCCTATTAATTTCTCGTTGCATTTATTCGAAACATTTTCCATTAAGTGATTTATATGAATTATTAATCTTTCTTTCATGGAGTTTTCCTTTATTTATATAGTTCCATTTAAAAAAAAAAACTTATTATCATGCTATTCTAAGCGCAATTAAACAGATATTGCATGTTTTAGCATAATAATAAATAAATCCATCCACGACATAATTAAAAGCTATCAACGGGCTAAAACACACATAGATCCTATCTATTACAAAGTCCGAACCAATTACAGATCATCAATCTTTGAAACTTGTCGATGAAGAAATCTGACACGTGTCGCCATGTCATTACCGCGTGGACACCACGTCATCATCTTTCCACGCCAGCCCTAATCTTCCGATGTAGCAGTATTTCCGCCGCGCAGACGCCCCCAACTGCCGATTACCGCCTGCCGTTCCACCTCTTTCGCCCGTTCTTTCATTCCGTTCACACGATTTCAGACCGTAGACTTGGAAATAGACTGATTCCGGCCGGAAATCAATAGCTTTTTCCATTTCGTCACAAATCAATCGACAGAAAAAAAAAAAAGAAGAAGAAACAAGACAGTCAACTTCCAACGTCAATTCCTATCTCCACAGAGCTCGGATGACCCCGTGCGAAACGTCGGCGCATACCTCAGGAAGAGACGAATCGAACAGTCAAAACCGTTTGGCAAAAGGTTGTTGCACGCGCCATTAGGAGCCACACCGCCGAGAATTTTCTAGCTTTTCTGGCAACCGACCACTTCTCCATTCCACAATGATTCTGGACAATCGAGAGACCCAGATGGCTCATATAATATGCCCAATCGTAGATAAGGAGAAAACGAAGAAACCTATCCAAACGCTTCTCCGAGAAATGGGCTCACACGCCTCCACGTGCCACCGCAAGCGGCGGCAGAACCCATAAAATTCCAAGTTTGTCGGACAACACGACCACCTCTCCTTTCCTACGCTATTCCCCAAAAACCAGAAATCGAAATAGATCGTACGACCTATCCTGACGAAGCTAACGAATCGACAAACCAAAATATCCAAACGGATTGGCCAGATACATACTCATATGCCCCCACACGCCTCCGGAAGCCGATGGCAGAACCCTAGCAGAAACTAGGGTATCACCCTTTTCTCCCTTTCTGCGCCGTCGCTCCTCTACATCGATTTTTGTGCCATAGCAAATACAATACAAATTGGTCCATACTACTAGTGGATTTATCTCACGAGAAAAACGATACAAAGGGGTCAAAACAGTGGCAATCTGGATCATTCGATCAGGTGCCTAAGCCAAAACCTCAGCTAATGATGGCAATTTTTGACAGAGTTAAGGTCAATTGGGTCGAATTTTTCATGAAGGAGCTTTAGACTTAGTTGAATATAATTTTTATTGAGAAAGTCGATAATACTGACATCGCAACTTGATTCCAAGGAAACTACTGCATGGGAGTAAAGTATCGATGTTAAAACTTGATGCTTGCAAAGGAAATGTGACCTTCGCAAATAAGATGTACTTCAATGACAAACGAGTCAAATTTCAAAATGAGACCATGGTCAAGCAATCTATTGGTCAAGGAGAAGTCCAAAAAGAGAAGAGAACAACCATTGAAGCTGTTCAGCAGATCTTCCTTATTCATCTTAAGAAACACAGACTTTATAAGTAAGTCCCTGGCTCAAACTCAAAAAACTTTCTCTCCTGAAGTCCATGTGATAGAAGCAGACACGGACTCAGACGGAGACGATATGCTTATGAAGGATACGCTGATGAAGATCAGCTCAGCTAAAAAGAAGCCATCAGGTATCCCAGCTCATCCAATCTCTCAACTTCCTCCTACCAAACTAGTATATTCTCATATAACTGAGGAAGCAAGGGACGTAGGAGAATCTTATGCTCCTCCCCCATATGATCCGACTATTGAGAGCCTAATCGACGAAGAGGCTAATGCCAATCTCTTCGAGATTCAGTTGTGTTGACAAAGCACAGATGGAAATTGTTGAGTTCATCCTAGAAATAGCCCAACATACTGATATGGTTGACATTGCTGTCCGAGCACGAATTATATGATTATGCGATTCAAATGTTGAAAAGTTGTCGAGCAGATTCTGAAATTCAAAACTTCTGACTCTTTGGAAGCAGATGAACAACGACTCAGTGAAGAGATAGAATATGGAGATGAAGGAAATAGGAGGTGAAGAACGACCTTCCTCCTATATATGTTGTTGCGGCTCTGATTGTTGCTCGTGTGTCAAATCTTCTGATCTGTGTCCCGGCCTTTTTCTCCCTCGGGTAGTCAGAGAACTGAAGAAAATAAGATTATTGTCTCCTTCTCTCTCACGCCGTGTGTGTATGTATTGTGTGTGTATCTGTTTATGAACAGAATGCTAATATATATAGGCTTCAAAAGCCAATGTAATATTAATATTTGTAGTCCATTAATTTAATTATATTCCTAATGGACTTCCACATAATTAGCCCATAATATAATTAATTGATCTATTGAGCTACTAATATTTATCAATTAATTGGCTGACCAATTAATTTCAGATAAATAACATTATTAAATAATATAAAATTATATTAATCTATTAATAATGATTTTTGAAAGACAACAAATAACTAGACAGCTAATTGAACCAGATCAGGGATCTAATACAAGAAATAAAGCAGGGCCTCAAATTAATTAATTATCTATGCTCAGCCTAGAACAAAATTAATTAATAAACACATATTCATTCCACTAGAAAATCTGTGTTGACTAACCCCTTTATCCCAAATTGAGCAATGACTTATATTTTAGACTTAATCGATCTCCGTATTTAAGATAGAAATATCTGTTAATTAATTAAGCTCACTGACAGCTTAAATTAATTAACATCTTATTATATTCCTGAGTAGTACCACTCGACCTTATTAACACACCTGAACTTAATCAATCGGCCGGGTTTAGTGTGATAATCCTTACGAGTTCCTCAGGGGATATTATCAACTCATTTTACTAGGATACGGTTGCATACAGACCACGAGCCTGAGCCACAAATAACTACTAGCTCTCAAGATACGTAGATCCGGTCGCGATGACGTTCACCATAGTAGGTCAAAGTGATAGATAGTCAAATGCACTCAGCTGAAGTCTTACCAAGCTTAAGACCAGCTAAGTCACCGAGATCTTGATTCTCCACTAAGGTCAGTTAGGAGAACACATCTCACTGTGATACATCAATACACCACCTTAAGTGTACCAATAAAGACAAGCAGCTAAGACAAGTCACTTCTTATCTAAACTGCAGCTTAAACCAACAACTTATCCTTAAGTTGTCTCAGCTGTGATAACTGTTTATATCTTGTCAGTTCAACCAATGTGTGTTGTATTCTGTAATACCCGACAAACTACACAAATCTAACTTTTATACAAGATAAATGATAACATATGCAAATATATATACATTTATCAAATAGGAGAATAAAATATTGGTAAGGACAAAAACACATTATATACAAATATAAAAAAACTGCTTTCAGTATACAAAATCCCAACAGGAGATCCTTCTCACATCACGTCAATGGGCGACCTCAAGGCTGCCATGCTATATCTCTTAAGAGAGAAGGTCACGTCAGGAGAATGAATTAATGATGCATTATAGATTAAGAACGACCTCGATACTAATCTTTGAGATAAATTTTACGTGTTCATTTAAAATTAAAATCACGTTTGGAAGGATTTATTTTTTACTTAATTCAACTTATTGTATAAAATAAGTTCTTAAACGAGCGTTTGAGATGACTTATCGAAATTACTTTTGACTTATTTTAATAAGTTAATATTAGTAATTTTAACTGTTCCAATGTAACTTAAAAGATTCTTTTGTACTTCGTTCTGTTGTTACTGACTTGCTGTAATCACCAAATCCAATCCAATTTTCTTCACCAAATCCAATCCAATTTCCATGGACGACCTCCCGGCGCATCTTCTCCTCGAGATCCTCAGCCGCCTCTCCGACTCCGCCGACATCGCGCGCTGCCGCGTCGCCTCCAAGGCCCTAAACTCCGTCGCTCCGGAGATCCGATCGGTACACCTATACTGTTCCCACCTCCGCTACGCCAAGTCGCGATCCCCTCTCACCAGGTCATCTATTACGCCTTTCAAACAAGTTTTCTGCAAATTGATCTCCGAACTGCAGATTGTGGAGCGCGTTTCCGTCGGCGTGGAGAAACCGCTGCGCCTCGTGTCATACGACGACGTTGAGGATGAGGATGATGATTTATTCTTCAGCGAGGTCGACTTCGTCAAGACATGGCTGCCGGGGGTTTGCCGGGACCTTAAGTCGATTTCAATATCGGATTTTTGGGTGCAGTCCTGCTGGAGGCGAACCGATGTGCTTTCCCTGATTTCTTCTTATTGTAAGCCGCAGTTCTCACTTCTTGCTAATTTACTATGTGCTTACTTTCTTTTAATGGGGGTGAAGAATTAGTATATGGTATGTATTCCTTGCTGTTGGCAGAAAAGTTAAGAAGTTGAGATATGTGTGATATCGTGAGATCTGGTCTTCTATGCAATTGTTCCTGGTTTTATCTGTGAAGTTAGGTGATGATTGAAATGCATGTTTGGATTTTGACATACGCATTCCTAAATAAGCTAAGAGCGTTAATTTAATTGTGAAGAACAGATAGTACTGCTTTTCTCTGGATAGAGATTCTTGGTTTTCTTTAGGATTGAGTTACTTGTTATTTCTTTTAGTAGTTAAAGTTTGCCTAATCATGGTAAAAATGTCTTACCATTTATTTTCGTTTACGGTTGGATTCTGTATTCTGCTCTAGTGTTCAAACCTACAGTGTCGTGGTTCTTACCTCGGTCCTCTACTACTAGTTTATTTGTTGCCTAAAGACAATCCAGAGTGCTGATTTGGTTTCTTATATATATGTAGATAAGAGATGCTTACCTGAAAATTGAATTGGGATTCTTTTTCTTGGATGTGCAGGTCTTCAACTTCTTGAGTTAGAAGTTAAGAATGCATGGCTATCTGTCGATGGCTTAACTCCTATGCCAAATCTCAGAGCCTTGACGCTTGAATTCATTAGATTGGATGATGAGAACTTGGAAAAGGTCAGTGAAAGTTTCCCTCTGCTGAAAGTTCTCAATCTGATTGGGGTTGGAGGACTTAAAGATCCCAAGATCCATCTCATGCACCTCAGAACATGTCATTGGTCATTGTCTAATGCTCCAACCTCTATATCTATAATTGCACCTAGTCTTACCGACCTGACTCTTAAATGTGTGAGGCCAAATCTACTTCTCATGGAAACTCCGTCGTTGTCCAGCTTGACACTTTCTCTTGAAAGCACTTGCAACTTGAAATTGAAAGAATTCTCACATTTGAAAAGGCTTTATCTTGAATCTTCAGGCCTCAGAAATCTTCTTGCTGCATTTCCTTCTAGTAAAACTGTTGAGAATCTAACTGCTGTCTCAACAAAGTGGGAAATGGCAGTAGGAGTTTCCAAGTCCATTATTGAGTTATTGCTTCTTTCTTATCCAAATGTTAACCATCTTACTTTGACTTCTAGAATCTGGTCTGAGTTTGAAACATATCCAGTTCCAGATGGCTTAGAGTCAAGGGTTCAGATGAAGAGATTGAAAGAGATTACAGCCTATTTAACTGTAAATGATATTGAGACTACTCTGTCCACCATTTTCTCTTTACTGGATAGTTGTAGCGGTCTGTCTAAAATGGCTATTCTCATCCACCGTGATGTCGTTTCTAATGTCACGAGCAGTCTTATCTCAAGGTGTATGGCCCATTGCACAAGGGTGAGATGGAAATGGGGGCTGTGGAAAGAGGGAATAAAAGACACTTGGATATCCGATTGAATTGTGAAATAAATGGATTTCCCAAGCTGCTGTATGTTGCGGTGAAGATTGGTTGATTGATGCAAGTCTGTTGTTCACCAACCGTTGGAGAAAGTTGGGGAAAGATGACCACCCTCTGCAGCTGTTCTAGGTAACTTGAGCCAGTTATCAGTCTAAATTTTGTTAAAAATGAGCCTTCAATTATTCAGCTATGTATAGAGTTTCTCTGTTTATAAAGAAATGTGTACAGAATGTTCTGGATTGAATATAATAAATTATTATATTATATGTTAAAGTTTGTGAAATATCGAGTTATTTTTGGCTATTTTTTTCTCTCCGATCCCTCCTACAATTCAAAAAGGTTGTACAATGTGGTGTCATCTTTATTTTCTTACAAAAGTTGACAATTTTCACATAATGGCCATGAAGAACGGTTACATGACATTAATTGATTCAGTTAACTACTGTCGATATCAGGATACACCACAATGCGGCTTCTGACTGTGCGTTTGCCGTTCAATTCAATCCAAGTGAGTGAGCCATGTGTGCCATCCTTATCGTTGTTACTCGTATAACGAATGGTGACAGAATAGCTTTTTTTCTCGTATTTCTTCCTGAACACTAACGTCTGTGGTGATACAGTTACCGTGGAATTCTTTGGTTGTTGTACCTTGACATTGTATGTAGCTCGTTCTTGCAGGAAATTCGCATCGTTGGCCATATCGTTACCTTTTGGATAAACATACTCAACAATAGCTGCAATTGGATCTTCAGAATATTTAAGCAAAATATCTTCTGGAATCTCAACAATGGATTCTCCATCATTTGCACCTCCTATTGTCCCATCTCCAATACCAGCTATCCACTTCGAAAAATTTGCTAATTGAATTGACTCATCTTTGGAGTTTGCATTTTGTAGTCTCATGTTCCTTGTTAGTTTTAAGACTTTGCAATATTTCCAAAGATATGATGAATTGATTGTAGCATAAACTATGTCTTGCCTGCTACCTTTCGGGAGTACTGGTAAAATCTGGCGAAAATCTCCACCGAGAACAATTGTTTTACCACCAAAAGGACTACTAAAGCTTGATGGGTTGCTAAATCGCATAATATCGCGTAAGCTCTTATCTAATGCTTCAAAGCAATATTTGCTCATCATAGGTGCTTCATCCCAAATTATGAGTCGTGCCTTCACAAGCAGTTCAGCCAATGGAGTCCCTTGCTTAATGTTGCACACATAATCTTCATTCGCATCAATCGGAATCTTAAAGTGTGAACGTGCAGTTCTTCCACCAGGTAGTAAAAGCGACGCTATTCCACTTGAAGCAACGTTTATAACTATTTTTCCTTCAGAACGCATAGCAGATGACAATCTTTTCCAAACAAAAGTTTTCCCAGTTCCTCCATAACCATACACAAAAAACATACCTCCCATTTCAGATTTTGCTGCATTTAAGATTGTATCATGCACATGTCGTTGCTCGTCTGTGCATTTTTGTAGGAAGACGGTGTGCTCTTTCTTAAGAGTTTCACGGTCATACTGAAGTTCATCCAAAATCAAGCTATTTTGGTTGTTTTGGAACGATTCGATGTTGGTGAACATCATGGATGGAAATTCGCGCAAACTTCTTCCAAGTGTCTGCAGTAGTTTCTCAATTTCTGTTAAAGCATAACTTTTGATTTGGTCATCGCTTAGTGTCAACTCTGTATAAGTAAAGACACTATATTAAATTGTTTAACAACTCCGACTAAGTATATTAATCATATAATAATTTCTATAAAATATAGTAAATTATAACAAATTACCTCTATGTTTATAAAGAATGTCTTCAGACAAATAGCTCGAGCATGCATCCCAAACTACTTTTGGTCTTGAAATAGAGTTAGACCACAATAACGTGGCAAAAAGTTTTCTCAAAGATTGTGATGTAGCCCATTGACTTGCTTCTGTTATTCCTTCGATATATTCTTTATCGTCGTCCAATGATCATAAAGAATATAATGCATCACAAAAAGTATCGTATTGTATTCCATTAATGCATCTTATTTCTTCGAAACTTCTTGGACCTCGAACAACATTGAGTAGGCATCTCAAGTAGTATTTCTCCCCTGAACCGGGCGGTACGTAGTAAAGTCTTCCTATGGCATATCTTTTATCTCTTGGCTTCCACTCACGATTCCGCCAAACAAATTTAGTTGGAAGTTCACTATAAGTCAACTCTCTTGCTTCTGGGTATTTTTTATTTGCTTCCATCCAAGCCAAAAACATGGTTTGCTTGACAGTCGGGCGGTTTATCACATAAGATATTTGATCTGATTATGAAAATACCACACTTTGTTCTCCAGGGAGATGAAAGCTCAGTCGTTCAACAAGAGGATCTTTAAAATGGATTTTAAATTGAAATATTCTCCAACATGCCTCAATAGGTGAAATATACCTACAATCATATGCTAGCATTAGAACATAAGAATAAAGTGATCCCTCGTAGTTAGATTAGTCACAATATATGCTTCAGACAACCACCTTCAGGAATGTAACATTTTGATGTCTGTACTGGTGTTCAAAACTCAGATTTAGAAGTACTTCAAATTTAGTAAGCTGCTTACATGCTTTAGAAATGTGGAGTTGGGAGAAGTTGGGTTGAGCATTACCGAATGGGGTTGTATCTGTGACGGAGTTGGGAGACTAAGTTGGGTTGATCATTACCAAATTTAGTAAGCTGCTTTCATGTTATTCTTATTCTGTTCTTTCGATTTAAAGCTTTGTGTATTCGAAGGTGTACTAAATTTGATTATATGAGTTGTCCATTAGTGAGCTTTTGTTGAAACCTTATGAAGTGGCAATGTTGAATATTTGTTGATCTTGATTGCATCTAATAGTGATGGGACGTACATGAATTTGTTGGTATTGATTTCTAGACATGTGGAATTTCTTCAATCATGAGTTCCTGGAAATAAATGAGAGATGTACCTGAATTTGTTGGTATTTGATGATGAGAATTCAGATGATGATGGTGTTGATGAGGACGACAATGAAGTTGAATATTTGACTTCTATTGATACAATAGATCCTTGGACTAATTTCAAAAATTCATTGGCTTATACTATGTTCAACAATTGGCGCGCTAAAGGCCACAAAAGTTAATTTTTATATCTTGTATTGGTGTTTTTTTTTTCTTTCATGAATTGTAATGACTTTTTATAATGACTTGTTTTTTAATGAACTTCTATTATGTTTGCAAGTTTTGGTTTTTTTAAGCTATTTGTTGTACTATAGTCTACTTTTAATTGTTCCTAACTTACTAAAACAAATAAAAACAATAATAATGTCTGATTCCCTCTCGCATTTTTTTTAAAAATAATTTATTAATTATATAGGACCCCACTCTTTCAACATTTAAATGAAATGTAAAGGAAAAGGAATCATATATCTCTTTTATTGTTTAAGTACCAAAAAAAAAAAAAACGTTCCCC
Organism: Lavandula angustifolia; assembly: GCA_028984105.1. NCBI lineage: Eukaryota > Viridiplantae > Streptophyta > Magnoliopsida > Lamiales > Lamiaceae > Lavandula > Lavandula angustifolia. The sequence goes on along the minus strand of CM054815.1, from coordinate 21,798,274 downwards.
AACACCAAACAAGATGTATAAAAGACGTCTTCTTTTCTCAAACAAACAAACATAATCATTCCAAAACCTTTCCTATATTTTTCCCTTCCTAATTCCTTTCATTTCTCCCATTAAGAACCAAACAACCCCTAAGTTTAACTGCTTGCCGTGTGGTCTCGAATTTTCTTCGTGTGATATAAACAAGAAGTCTACTTTCCCGAACTTCAAAACAACGCGCATAAGCAATCTATGTCTCTCTCTCTCTCCTCGATCAATTGTTGAATTCCCATCTGTCGGTTCTTCAATTTGCCGGGTATTAATTATGACTATTTATTTATTTATTGCATAAAGTCATACCACTCAGACGCTTCCTCTGTTTGAAAATTCGTTGGCTGAGTTTGGAAGTTTGGATTAACTTTTTCACGAAGTCGTCGCCCTGAGTTCTGATTGTTAGTTTTTCTTTTCTTTTTTTCTGGGAACAATCGTTGTTATCAGAAGAGGGAAAAGTCTGATCTGATCGAATCAAAGATGTTTGCTCGGATTGTTGGAAAATCTAAGCAACAGCCTAATAATGCACTCGCCAGTATTGAAAAATTAAACGAGGTATGCAGGATGGATATATTTTTTTAATTATATTATCGACGACGAATTTATGCTGTTATTGATGGAAAAGTTAAGATTACCTCCTTCCCCTAATCGGAACTTGCTATCTGGTTTTATTAATCTATGACCATCGAGGGTTTACTTGAATACAGTAAACCAGAATTAACAAGGCTGGCTTCTTGATATTGGCCGGGGCTAGATATGGATGATTGTTTGTTATTTTTTATGATACTTCAATGATCGGCTGATGGATTTTCTGGAGTTGATTGCTATATGCCCACTAGATGTTTAGTTCTACATGGTTTTGACAACTCTCTTAAATAATGGGGATTATGGTAATATGTTGCGTCTTGTGATAGATTATTGGACCTTTCTGATTTTCTCCCTTCTTTACAAGAACAGTGATCTGATGACTCCAATGAATGGCTCTCTCGTTGTTCTTTCTTAATTTCTGGCTTATCTGCTGGATAGACTATGTTTAACATGATAGTGGCGTCTTCCAATTTGCCATCAAACTAGAGATAATCCACTTAAAAGTTACTCTCAAAAAATCAAACTTGCTATGGCGAACGGGGTGCTAGATGTTACTGTTTTTGGCGCTTCCCCAAAAAGGAACGAGAAAATCTAGTAAAATTTAGAGCAACTAATGGAATATGGATCTACTAACAGATTACTCTTATCTAGCATTAGCACCTATGTGTTTCTTTAGCTTCATGTCAGTCCACGGTGAAAGGAAACTTATTTTTTTATATTCTCCATCTGTTTCCCATTTTAGGTTAGTGCTTGAGCAAATCACAATCGAACATTACATATATTAATTAGGATGAGGAATGTCTCATTGCCTGTGCATATGTTCAAACAGAGAAATTAGTATTGTCTATCTACTTGAATTCATAATGGATGTTTCATTCCTTTTCTGTTCTAGACTCTTGAGATGCTCGAGAAAAAGGAAAGTTTTCTTCAAAAGAAGGTATCTGCAGAAGTGGAAAAAGCCAAAACATATACGAAAGCAAAGAACAAAAGAGGTAGGTCATGGTTGGCTATTCTGGATTTCTCTGCTGAGTTGATACGCATACAATAAATATTTTGCTAGTACACATACAATATTTTGACGAATTTATGCTGTTTTGGAAATGTTAAGGTTATCCATTCTTAATACACATACAATATTTTGCTAGTTCTTTAGTCACTTGTCATCACTACTTGGCAGCTAGTTAGCTGAAGCTGCATATAGGGAAAAAACCTAGCATTCTGTGATCACATCTCAGTAAATCCACTCGGGAGTTAAAACTCTTTTTTTTTTCTTCTGTAAGTAGCAGATATCTCAAGGTGGATCTATTTAGAACATAATAGTGCATAATCCAATTTGCACATACATTTTTATCAAAGTTGGTCTACTAATGAATGCATTAGAAACCATGGTGTTACTTGTTTGTCTCTGTTCTTGAAAAAGTATTCGAGTTTGGGGCTTGACACAAGTTGAAGTTCTACACAAACTTGTTGAGGTTGCTAGTTGATGGATTTCCTCATTTTGTGAGTCCGAGATGCTACAGTTGTTGTTGAGGTTTCTTAGCCCTTTGTTATTGCTTACGTTATTAATCACGTATCGCTTCCATGTTTGACCTTGCACTCATTGGCAAATTAGGGTCCAGAAGTTTATGAAATGCAATTCTAACTAATTAATGTGGAATTATTTGTAGTGCTAAATTTGATTCACACTTTTATTAGTTTGATAGGCCCTGACTTGTGCTGGTAAACATATGCAGCGGCTATACAGTGTTTAAAGAGGAAAAGACTCTATGAAGAACAGATGGGGCAGCTAGCAAATTTCCAGCTTCGCATCCATGATCAGGTCCAATAAATGTTATTATTTAGCCTTTACTTATTTTCTGAATGGATAACATGCCTGCCAAGTACTCATATTATTCTCATCCTTGCAGATGATATTGCTCGAAGGTGCTAAAGCTACTACTGAGACTGTGGATGCATTAAGAAGTGGAGCAGCTGCTATGAAAGCAATGCAGAAAGCCACGTAAGTATATAATGAATTATGTGCTCTAAAGTAATCCTTTAAGAGATGAAGTTTGTATGTTACCAGAAGGTTTGCTGTTAGTTTTAGTTTTACTGTATGATACACTCGTATCCTTGACCAATTTAATTTAAAACCTCTTATTCTAATCTAGGAATATTGACGATGTGGACAAGACAATGGATGATATTAACGAACAAACAGAGAACATGAAGCAAATACAGGAGGCATTGGCTACACCTATTGGCGCAGCCGCTGACTTTGATGAGGTTTTTAGCTCCTCTCCATTTGTTCAATCCATCTGGAGCTTTATTACATATCTAGGTTGATCCGTCTGACTTATTTTGGGTGGTGCAGGATGAATTGGAAGCTGAGCTTGAAGAACTGGAAGGTGCAGAGTTGGAGGAGGAGCTTCTTCAGCCTGCAAGCACAGCCCCTTCTGCTCCTGTGCAGGCTCCACCTGGCAGAGTTCCTGCTCGGCCCGCACCTCAGAGACGTACAGAGGAAGAAGACGAACTTGCTGCTTTGCAAGCAGAAATGGCACTTTAAGTGTTTCTCTGTTCACTATTTAACAGGTAACTCGATCAATCCACTCTGAACACATCCATTAGGAGTTGGGAAGTTGTAGATCCATTTTTACATTATCTCGCCATAATCTGCGTATTTTCTTGGTTGTAACTATGCCAACTAAGTATCGTTATCTGGCTCGATCTTCTGCAGTTACCACGGGATGTGATCGGTGGAGAACGAGTACTCAACTTCCTTCACATTCGAGTGTGTTTGTATGTGCTCACAGAATGTTATAAGTAGTACAGTTTCTTTCATCATTGTAAGTTAGTGACCATGACTACAGCTATGGATATATGATCCTTGTTACATATTATGTATCCTATGCCAAGAAAAAGTTAATATTTCCACGGAATCATTTAATTTCCAATCCCTTGGCTTCCCCTCTACTCTAATATTGGGATACGTGGTAATTTTACTAGTTTCACAGCAGTAACAAACTTTCTTCACTACAACTGAACAAAGCTTCACACGGTTATTGGTGAGAAAGTTTCTACAAGAAATGCTAAACAAGGTAAGAATTAGTACATCTTGTTAGTGAAGAGACCAAGTCCGAGGTAACATCACCAAATAATATATATGGTTACATAAACAATTGTCTGTTTGTTGGTTGTTGGGGGAGGAGGGCCCTACTCCACCTTTGAATTAGACCACTTCATGAAGACTATCCAGTAAAAATCAAAACTTGCCAATACTAAATCTCCAGTCATGCAATTTGGGCCCAAGATATTAATTAGACAACACAATTTTGCATGTAGGCAATTTTAAATCAACTGATGATAAATCAAACATAATACAACTATCCAATGCCTACGACGTAGCTAACAATACTTTAAACACAAGTACATATCATCAACTAATTAACTACATCTGACTATATCACAGACTTTGATACATCGACTGCTCCATACCATTGTTGGACACTGAATTTCCAATACTTGGATGATTGAATCTTTCATGGAAATCAAAGGCGTTCTGAAGATCATGCGGTATTAATCCGGACCCAAATTCAACAAGAAACACCTCGTCTTCGCTTAAACCATTAGTACTAGACCATGCAGTTCCTCCATCTGCATTGTTGTCTGCTGAAAATGGTGGAGAAAGAGTTGACGCAGCAGAAGGAACCAGAGCCAAATTATATGCATTTTCCGGTATCTCAACAAGGCCGGGAAGTGGGAATTGGGAGTACAGAATTTCTTCATAGGAGTTCATATCAACTGGAAAATAAGGCAGCATGTCAATGTTTGGGCTGCTGGTTGTCATTATGAAGTTGTTCGTGGCGGCAGCGGCGGCGGTTGGGAGGTGGTTTGTTTCTCCGGCTGCCAAAAGCTTCTTCTTCAACTTGGTATTCCAATAATTTTTGACGTCGTTATCTGTTCTTCCTGGGAGATGTGAAGCTATCACTGACCACCTATGCACGCCAAAAATATAATATTAATTGGTCTACTACACCAATCCAACATCATCGAAATTTAATATTCATTAACTTTATAATATAATCAAAGGTGGGGATGAATTTTGGGGAATCAAGAATTATTTTTTGTTGATACTTTATCGAAATGCATTGACACAAAACACAGCCAATATATGTATATATTACCTGCTACCAATATTATGATAGAGTGTTAATATGATGGCGTCTTCTTGATGAGTAAAGCCGCCGTGCTTGATGTTGGGCCTGAGATAGTTGAGCCATCTCAGCCGACAACTCTTGCCGCAGCGTTTAAGGCCTGCAGATTCATGCATGACTTAATTAGCTAGTCAACAAAATGTTTTAAAGTTAAGGAAAATGTAACAAGTTTGAAAATGGACCTGCTTTTTGAGGCAAAGCAATCCAGCTTCCACCAGTACCATGCTTCTCAACATACTCTATCAGGGTGTTGTCTTCTTCAGGAGACCATGGACCCCTCTTTACCTTTGTCTTGTCACAGCAAGGTGCTCTTCCCATTTCTAACTTCTTTTTGCTGCCTAGTGAGAGAGAGAGACAGAGAGAGAGAGGGAGCGAGAGAAAGAAAACCGTGGGAAGAAATGTGTATGTTTTTTAAAGGAGAAAGGGTGAATAAGTAGTGGTTTACTTAGCTTGACTTTGTCAACTATATTGCAAGTTTTTTTCTCTACTTTGATTTCTAAAGGGTGATTTTTTTTTTCTTTTTACCAAAGTAACTCGCAATTGATTTTTAAGGTCCGTTAAATCTTATTATTATTATTATTATTATTATTATTATTATTATTATTATTATTATTATTATTATGTGATAAGATACAAATCATAAAAAAAGCAAATAGTATTGGATTAATTATGTAGAGTTATGATGTATAAAAATATTGATAAGATTCGAATTTTGAATATATAGTGTATAGTCTACAACTAGGCAGATGATTCGAGTTGCATGTTATCTTTGTTTTTTCCAAGTACTGGATAAAGGACACAACTTGGTCAATATGGGATCACTGATCATGGAGAAGTAATTTGCAAATGTCGACATTTTTTTTTATTTTTTGGCTTTTTATAAGCTGCAGGACCCACCAGATTTTCGTAAGATTGGATGCATTCACACAATAAAATAGGAATAGGAGTAAGAGACTTTTTCTACCGAATAAAAGTAAAAATATAAGAAAAGAAGGAATAGGATAAGGATTTCATTAATGAAGATACCAAATATCAACATATATTATATTTAGTGATGCAATATTATATTCATTTCTAGGTTCAGTATTCCATATTTGGTCAATTGAGTGTAGTGTACATTTTTACTTATTTTGCCTGATATACAAATGAACGAAATTTTGCCAATCTACAACTCCAAGCTAATTTATATTTCTTTAGTGTATAGACTGTTAAACGGGGCATAATTTATCTAGTCTGTTCTTCAGACTACGATTATTTCCCAATCATATAAACGGTTCTTTTTTTTTTCTTTTTTTTTGGTGATAAGAGAAATTTATAGATATTATCGAAGTACACATTAGATAATATTCACTCTTGTGCAATAACCTGCAAATCATACAAGAGAGATAACCATCATAAACAAATAATGAGCAACAGACTCGCACATAACGGCATTGGTGAATGTTAAACTCTTGATTCAACCACAAGCTTAACACCTCAATGATTATGTTATCTCAAGTGAATGTACAAGAGGTTATTTGATGTTAAGGCCGGTAAGAATCGTGTCTTCACCCTAAGACAAACTTGCATAATTATAATTGTATTTTTACCATTATGTACTCTAGATATTTTAGAGTATGATGACCAGTGTTCCTCTACAAAGCATAAAATCTTCACATACACAAGAATCATAACTATTCATAAGAGAGTAAACCATAGCACAAGAAATCATAATTTTTTCACATACACAAGTATGAAGACCATTGTTATTACATTAGTTGGGCTTGATTTCAGCCCATTAGCGAGTAAACCATAGCCCAAATTTCTTTAACAAACATATTTATTCATAGGAATATTCAAGAATGTGCACATCAAACACCCAAAAATACAAAAATGTACATATATATTATTTTAAAGCTCTAAACTAGCCTACACCCCAACATGATGCAACAATCTCTCTCTTCTTCTACTTTTTGCAGAAAAAGTGTAGAAAAAGTGATGAATTCTCTCTCTCTCTCTTAAACGTAACATGCATGGTTTCCTTTTTCTCTCTTTACGTAATTAACATGCATGCATGCATCTCCTCTATTTCTCACTTGAATTAATTATATGCAGAAATGTCCCCTCAAAAAAATAAAATATCAAAAAAAAAACTTAGCAGAAATAGAGACAACGGGAAAAACCAGAAAAAGAAGACTTCGTAAATTCGAAAAGAACAGTTATTTTTTTCCGAATTCGTAAATTCGGAAAGAGAGTTATTTTTTTCCCTCCGGCTGCCCGGAAACGTGAAGCACATAGATAGAGAGAAAAAAAACAACTGAAACCGTGAATTTCAGAAAAGAGAAAAAAATAAAAACTAGAACCATATTGCATGCAAAGTCCTGTTCACTTTGATTTCTTCTACTTACCTTTTCCAGAAAGTCACATGCATAAAATAGAGATGCAGGAGGGTTGTGCCTATACATTGTAGGGGAGGAATACAATCCTTTTTCTATTGAATCGTCTTTTCATCACATGCAGCACATAAGAGTTGCAACTTAAATAAAGAATAAAGTTCTTTCATCAAAGAGAAATCAAAGGGAGCGAGAGAGAGTGTAAGAGAGTGAGAGAGAGCGGGAGAGAGAGAGAGAGAGAGAGAGAGAGAGAGAGAGAGAGAGAGAGAGAGAGGGAGAGCAAAGAGAGCGAGAGAGCGAGAGAAAGCAGAGAGAGCAAGAGAACGAGAGAGAGCGAGAGAGCGCTCGGGGAGGGTTTAGTGTTGTTTTCCCATAAACCATTAAAGGTAACTCTAATCCTAAACCTAATCCACAATTAATCTCTATCTCAAATATTCTTGTTATAATTCTTGCTTGATTTTAGGAATTTTTTTATCATCTAAATCTCCTCACAATAATTCGAATAATATTCTTGTTATAATTTTTTTTGTTTCTTTTCATTTTAGGAATATCTGAGATATTCTTGTTATAATTCTCAAATAATTCGAATAATATTTTATAAAGATGTAGAAATTATCGGCACTATTCTTGTTATAATTTTTGCTTATATCTCCGTATTTTCTATTATATTTGTTGGTCGTATTTATCGGTCTGTGCTTAATTATCTACAGAAATTATACACTGAGTATTTTTTTAAATATTATTTTTAAATTAGATGAAATTGACTCATCTACTTAGTGACAATTGAAGGACAATTGACGAACACAGTCGGGAAGAAATTATTATAATTACTCTTTAATATTATTTTTAAATTCACGTATTATCTTAGCTCTCCGCATGTTAGCTTTATCATATGTCTTGTTTACGGAGTACTAAGTATGGTTTGCAGAGTACTAAGATATTTTTTTTTCTTTTTTAATTCTTTCCAGATGTCCAGCTGGACACGTGTAACTGTAAAGTATGGAGGTTATTTCTTGTGTTCGGATTACAAATGTGGGGATGAACAACTTGCCCCACTTTGAACCGACCAATTAACGTTGTCGTCCTTAAGAGCAAGCATCAAAGCCCGTACACAGATTAACTCACGGCTTAACCCTATGCGCTTTATTCGTTGGAGCATGCTCAATCTGTGTGCGTCATTTTGAGGATTCGGCAGATTGTGCGGGAATATCACAACAATGATATTACGTCCCTTCATTTGATTATCCTTTGCCGGACAATGCATTTGTTCGAAGTGGCCAATTTAGTTTCCCCGATATTTTTGGTGATGCATATGGTCAATGCGGAGTTGAATATGAGTTTGGAGTTCAGCATCAGTTTGGAATGCAAGAACAACAAGAGGAGCAAGAAGAAGCAGAACAACAATATCACGGTGCTTATGATAATGATGATGATGATGATGCGTACAACGAGGATTAGAGAAGATTGAAGAGGGCAATCTCGGAAACGACAACATCTTTTGGAAGGACGCCTTAACAATAGTTGTTGGTCTCTGGCATTTAGAGGGTTGACGGTCTTATAAAGTGAAGGTGACAAGTCCTTAGTATCAATGGTTTGAATGTATGTTGGGTGATCTTTGTCCATTCAGAGTACATGCACGATATAATGGTATGCATTGGACAGTGTACGATTTCGTACTGGAGCACAGATGTCAGTACGACTTTGATAAAGCCGGATCGATAACTGTTAGAGCGAAGACTATCGGAGCTTATTTTGGGCAAATAATGCGTATGGAGGGCACGATGTTACGACCTCGAGACATGATCAATGAGATGCGTCTGAAATTTGGTGTGAAGGTGGAGAATTATAAGGCCCTACGTGTTAGAAACAAGGTGACTGAGTTGATTTATAGGAGCCACGAAGAATCGTACAAGATGCTCCCTCAATACTTGCACATGTTGAAGTAGGCAAACACCGGAACGGTAACTAATCTTCATGCCGATGGCGACGGGAGGTTCGAGTACGCGTTTGTTGCATGGGGCCAGTGCATCCCCGCATTTATGTGGCATTTGAGAAAGGTGATTGTAGTGGATGAGATCCACTTGAAGGAAAGAATATGGGCATACTTTTTGCTTCAATTACTAAAGACTGCAACGAACAACTTATACCGCTCACCAATGACATTGGTCCAATCGAGAACAACGACTCTTGGGCGTGGTTTTTGCAGAATCTTAAGCGAGTGTACGGATCGAGCGGTGACCTAGTTATCGTGTCTGACCAGCACGTCAGTATTAAAAATGTTGTTGAAGGAGTGTTTCCCGGAGTTCCTCACTGCCTTTGCAACGTCCATCTTCAGAACAAGCTCACTTGTTACAAGAATGGAGTACCCTACATATTCCGACAGGCAACCACTGCATACCGTGAGTCAGACTTTAGGAAGTACATGGCATAAATCCTTGTGGCGAGTGAAGGAGAATACAACAAGCTCATCGAGGTTGGTCACGAACATTGGGCACGGTCGCAATGCGCGTGGCGTCGCTACAATTTTCTATCATCAAATTCTATCGAGTCTTTCAACGGAAGACTTTTGTGGGCTCGTCGATTGCCAATTTGCTCACTGATGGACACTATACGAGCGATTATGGAGTCATGGTGGGATGAAAGGCAACAACTGTTGAGTGAGAATGACCATCCATTGGTGGACGTTGCGAAGAGGAAGTTAAGCGCACAGATTGACCTTGCACGCTCATATACTGTGACCTTGACCGCAAAAAAATCACAACTATAAGGTGGGCTTGGAGAACCAAACGTGCACGTGTCACGGGTTTGATATGGATCTAATGCCATGCAACCACGCTGACGCAGCTATTCTGTATGAGTTCTTTTATACTTATGAATTTTTTATTATATATCTAACACAGTGTTGTTTTCACTGACAGGGAGAGTGGAGACCAATTTTACAACTATGTTCACACTATGTACACTACAAGCAACCATAAGGAGATATATAAACACCACTTTAATTTGTTTCCTCTATTGGAGCTCTATTGGAGCTTTGGACCATTCCTGACCACATTAGAGATGTAGATCCACTGTTACCACCCCTAGCGAAGCGTCAAGCCGGTCGCCCAAAGAAAAGATGTTATCGATCGGGGCAGAGGCCTCCACAAGCTCAAGACAAAGTGGTAGCAGAAAGTGTGATGTTTGTCAAGAAAGAGGCCACACAAGGAGGACATGTTCAGAGAGGAAGACACAAGATTAAATTTGTGGTGTCATATTTCTACTTTGTGTTCTATGTATTATTTGAAGTATGAAGTTTTATTAACGAAGTATGAAGTTTTATTAACAAAGTGTGAAGCTTAATTATCTCCAGTTCAGAATTCTAGTAAGTAAACAATATTACCGAAATGCAAGTAGTAAATTACATAGATATTCCAAAATAGAGTTCAAATCCTATATAAAGATGTCCAAACAAACTCAAATAGAAATACGTCCAAGCAAACTCAAATGCAATGTCTATGAGATCAAACAGAAATACTAAGACATACAGTTGTCCCACATTATAGCCGCCATCCTTTTCTGTTAAGTGATTAGCTTGGACAGGCGAGACATCATTGTTGGTGTCGGATACACGAATAGCAGCTTCTCCACGTACATGAATGCATACACGCCGCAATTTATGAAGTAGTTTAAAAACAATGAAATAGAGGAATTAAGACTTCAACACACGTTAGCACTACATAAATACATCTTCACACTTCTGGTTGAAATGTAACATTATATTGCGACGTATTATGCGAAGAAAGAAAAAATTCAAAACCTAATAAAACAATAAAAAAAATATAATATTTAGTATCAGTACAATATAATATTTCAAACCAAGCTTTGTCGAAGTTATAGGGCATGATTATTTATGACCACAAACTAGTATTACAATTGTCATATTAATAACCTAGTTTTTTGAAATCAAAACCCTAGAATGCAGATATGAACATGAAAAAAACAATGAAATAATAATATTCTCTAGTAAATGACGTGTTCATACATAAGATATATTCTTGTTTTTAAAATTATCTTAGCGCTACCCAAGTAAATCTTAATACTCCGTTTTATAAAAAAACAGAAGAACTATAATATACTCATAGTTATATTGTGGGTTAACTAACTTATGTTATTTACGTGACTTCACATATACAATAAGCTAATATCAATCTCTATTAGAAATACCAATCTCTATAATAATAATTATATCATACTCACACTTACGGAAATAATTCTAACAATCTCTAGTTTTTTTTAGTCTCAGTACAATATATTATTTAGTCTAATCCAACAAAAGAAAATGTAATATGTAGTCTCAGTTCAATATACTATTTCAAATCAGACTGTTTCGAAGTTATATGTTGTGATTATTCAAGAACCACAAACTAGTATTACAAATGCAATATGAATAACCTAGTTTTTTGAAATCAAACCCTAGAAAGCCGATATGAACACGAATACAATGAAATCATACTATTCTCCAGTAAATGACTTGTTCATACATAAGATGCTTTCGTGTTTTTACAATTATCTTAGCGTTACCCAAATAAATCTTACTACTCTGTTTTATACCTAAACAAAAGAATTATAATATAATCAAAGTTATACCGTGAGTTAACTATTTATGTTATTAACGTGACTTCACATATAGATTAAGCTAATCTCATACTTATATATCTATTACCCCCTAATATTAAGTATATATTAAAATATATTATTATATTATCCACTATATATTTATTAAAATATATAATTATATAATACTATTATAGTATCCAGTATATATTCACGTGACTTCACATATAGATTAACCTAATCAACAAACGTGTCAATCTGACAAGGATGCTACCCATATGAACCTACAGCTACTGCAGGTGCATAGTAGTACCAATATCTATAAAAGTGATAATAATTCTAGCAAACCTACACTCTCATCTAATTATATTTTTTTTCCTGCCGACTAATTCACTACTTGTCCACCGCATCATGTATGCATAAATTAATAGTATTTTATTTTTTATTTTTGTAATAAAAAATAGTAAGAAAAAATATTAAAATATGAAAGTATCCTAATTCAATGTAATCTAAATTAAAATATTTTATTTTTTGACGGAACTTCTTAAAATATTCGAATTTCTACCAAACCTATATTTTATTTTTTTCCTAGTTAAATGTAATTAAGTTCATTCTAGCAAACCTATACTTACGCTAATTGGGGTCATCAAAATTTTTTTAGTGACTTCGTGGGTGTTTGGAGTAGCTGAATCTTATTGATAAATGCTGAAAGCGGCTGAAAGCTTCTGATTTGAGAATTTGTAGGCGTTTGGAAATAAGTGCTGAAAGCTGCTGAAAGTGGAGAAAATAGTGTTTGGATAACTGCTGATATCATTAGCATATTTTAAGTTTTTAAATAAAGTATTAGTTTACCCTTAATGTTATTAAATAATTATAATTTATAATAAATAAATAAATAAATATTATTAATTTCTATATTATATAAATTTATAATATATCATATTAACATAAACATATTATATTTTAAATATTATTTATTTGCTTAAAATCCATAATAATAATATTCTTATATAATTTTAATAATTACGTAACTAAGATATAATTATCATTAAATGAAAATAGAAAAAAAAATTAATTTAAAATTCAAAATTTTCAAAACCCACTATTCTAATTAATATATATTTAATTTTAATAATAATTATTTCATTAAACTTGAAGAATTTATAAATAATAAATATAAATTAATTTTTATCAAATTAATAACTAATATATTAAAATATAATTATAATTAAATTTTAACTAAGAAAAATATTAATTTAAAAATTAATAATTTTTTGAGAATTAAAAAAATATTTAAAGGATAAAATAGTCCAATAAATTAAATAAGTTGTAAGCTGCTGCTGAAAGCTGGGTCATAGCAGCTTAATTATCTTATCTATATTGGCTATATTTTGTAGGGAATTTCTGCTGAAAGCTGGGTGTTCCAAACACTCCAGCTGCACCTGAAAGCTATAAACTGCAGCAAAACGAGACTTTATCAAGATTCTAATTATTATATTCGTAGAAATATCCTACAAAGGACATCAAAAATATTATGTTCCTAGAAATATTCTACACATTATGTCCCTAAAAATTACAAATTTTCCTAAATTGAATTAACGAAATTCCCAAAATTAAATTAGCAAGATTCCCTAAACTAAATCAGCAAGATTCCCTATATTAAATTTACGAAATTTCATAAATTAAATTAATAAAATTCCATAAATTAAAATGACGAAATTCCCTAAATTAAATTTACGAAAACATTACAATTTAATTTACGAAATTCAACAATTATATCTTCAAAAATTCTAAAAAATATTACAAATAACCACAAAAATTATAAAATTCATATACTTAACCTAATTATGGTATTTCTATCAAATATTCGTATAATGCGTTTACAATACGCATGCTCTACAAAGATACTACACCAAAATATACAAACTAAAACTAAAACTAACATGTCCATTGTTAGGATCGAAATACATTGACTCCTTTTACTGAGAGAGGGATATGAAGTTAATCTCGGTTCTTCAAGGAGTGGCTATGGTGTGAATGACGGGAGAATGAATGTGAAGATGGACGAAGAAGGAGTGTTGGGGGATGATTCAGTAGTTGATTTGGCTGACCCCAAAACCCTATTCTGATTGATGAACCATTACGTTGTAAGAGTTAACACCCTTGTCTTTTTGAGTGTTTCAAACTCAGTAGACTTGCCTTCAGCATGGTTCCAGCTCAGAAGTTTCGTCTGCTGTCTCTCAGTAGACCATCTCCCTCAGTGTCATGGAGTGAAGATTCAGTATGGTTGGACTCAATAGGAGCAACATACTGAAAGGTGTTCAGGAGTCAGCAGAACTGGACTCAGCAGAAGCAGTTTACTGAACTCAGAGTTTGGCCCTCAGTAGTGTTGGACTCAGCAGGAGTACCCTACTGAACCTTTCGATCAGACTCAGCAACGGCCTGCCAGTAGTTTTAACTGACAGTGGACTTCAAAGTCAATCTCAGTAGAGTTGTCTGAGGTCGTACATCAGAGAAAAGTCAGCTTCATTATCAACCTTGAAGTCTGAAAATATCTCAACCACTATCTGTACCTCGACCAATGACAAACAGCCAACTGACAAGTATTCGACAAAAGCTGCAAGTCAACCACTTTCTTGCAAAGAAAGAGGACTCTACTGGATTAAAAAAGGAACCGTTTTCTACTCATAGAGTGACACATGGACAGTTCGTTTCCAACGGATCTATTCACAACTCACGTCTATAAATAGAGGGAAGATCGAATTCAAGCATACGAAGAAGTCACACTACACGAACATACAAGCGATCTATCAAGGGAACCCAAGCTTTCAAAGAACTCAAGCTATAACATTCTTAAACAAATATTCAAATGAAGAACACGAACGCAGAAAGATTATTCCTCACTGTTCTTAGCTCTAGAAGCCTTTCTTGTTCCCATCTCTAACATAAGCTCATTGTAAAATCTATAGCATAGATCGAAGGAGTTCATTTATTGAATTGTTCTTAGTGTTAAGAACTCCTTCACAGTTGGAGATACATTCAAACACTCATTGTTTGACCCTGTAAACTGAGGCTTGCTCAGTTTAATCACAAGTTAAAGTTTGTCCAATGCGCAAACTAACTGAGACTAACTCAGTATAATAAAATAGTTTCCTGCCTTGTTCAGGACAGTGGACGTAGGATCTTGCATATCCGAACAACTTTAAAAACTGTTTTGTCATTAACTGTTGCATTGATTAACTGTTCATAGTGAAAATATATTTACAAATCATACAACATTTTCAGTACAAAGCTTAAAACATCGCACTAATCTACTGAAACTGTTTTGTTAAACAAACATTTTCAAACAAACTGAATCGGGCCTACATTTTCCGTACGCTACTGAACCCTGCTGAACGCTACTGAATTTTGACAATAAGTCAGCTAGCAGAGCTCAGCATCTTCAGTCACTTTGTCCACGGGATCAAGAACGACTTGTTTGGTCTGCTGAAGTCATTCAGTAGGCATCCTCCGTATAACAGACTATTCGCGTTTGAGTTTGTAAAATGTTTTCAAGTGTATTCACCCCACCTACACCTGAACATTTGACTCGGGACCAACAATGAGTGTGAAGAAAAACAAAAGAGGTGTGGAGAATAAGAGAAGGGATGTGAAGAAGTTCAAAACTTGTTGTCGTGTACCATCAGTCAATAAACCAAGTTCTCATATATTCCTTTTAGCATGCTTTCACCCAATGGTTCAGATTTGTTGACTACTTTTAATAGAGTTTGAATATGTAGAAACACTATTTACGGTACTCAATTATTGGGAATATTAGGTTTCATAATATAAAGTCTAACATATTGCTTAGAATGATTGTATATAGGATAATCTTGAATATTAGATAATATTCCTTTTGCATTATTTTTGAATTATTTTCAAGGTATTTTCGCATATTCTTTAATCTATTTTTCGCATATTCTTTATCTCAATTCTTTTATAAACCCAAATATTATTTATCTCTTTAATTCTAATATTATGAGAATATATATTAAATAGTGGATATTAGGATAATACTATTTTTTGCTTTATTTTTGAATTATTTCCAAAGTATTTTCGAATATATTAATCAAGATCTTCTAATGATAGGTCAAATCGTATCCCAGATATTCTTGAATTTTTCGAATTATTGGGATTGATTGAGATTTTTGAACATGATAATTTGAATAAAAATAGATTTTCCTAAAGATCATAAATTCGGCAACAAAATCCACCGTAAATAAGTAGGAATAATAAGGTCAAAAAGTTAGTAAAATTAAGAGAGAGATAATAGATATATTTTCAAA
Source organism: Lavandula angustifolia (assembly GCA_028984105.1). NCBI lineage: Eukaryota > Viridiplantae > Streptophyta > Magnoliopsida > Lamiales > Lamiaceae > Lavandula > Lavandula angustifolia. The sequence continues at coordinate 21,782,173 of CM054815.1, read as the reverse complement.
CTTTTTTGTTACAACTAATTCCAAAATCTCCTACAAAGCAAACAAATATCCGATACAAGTAAACGGATAATCATTCAATACAACGTGAAGGTTGCAAAAGTAGGGAATATATTCTGTTTTTGAAAAAAAATAAAGTTGATGCTACTCTTCAGCAAAAAAAAGAAGAGACAAAGATTCAACGAGAGAAAGAAGAGAGAGAAGAGAGAGAGAGAGAGAGAGAGAGAGAGAAAGAGAGAGAGAGAGAGAGAGATTCTGCGACAGAGAAAGAGAGAGATTCAGCGATAGAGAGAGAGATTTTCAGAGAGAGAGAGAGAGAAGTCTTCAAGATCAGAGAGAGAGAATGGTTACAGGTAAATACTCAAGAACCCTAGCTGGGGCGGATTCACATTACAAAGACGATATTAGTTATGTAAATTCACGAGAATGGCTAGTGGTGCAGTGGTTTCATATTCTGGAAAGTTTCTGTCGATCTCGGATTCAAACCCTATTCAGCGCGAATAACCAGTTCAGACTTTTTCATTTTATTTATTTTAGTCTACACTTATCTTCTACAGATAAAAAAGTTGTAAATTTTATGAGAATAGATAATGACACAACGGTATCATAGCTTGAGAAATTTCCGGAGGTCTTTGATTTGACCTTTGTTCACCTCAAATAAGTATTATTGGGTTTTTTTTAATATCTTCAGCTCTCGGCTTCATGCATACATGCATGGGAAGTTTTTTTTAATAGGCAAATTGGCATAAATGGTCCCCAATGTTTGCTACTTTGGATGAATTGGTCCCTAATATTTTTTTTTAGTTTATTGGTCCTCAATATTTGCTAATTTGGATAAATTGGTCATTCTGTTAAATTTTAAGTTAATTAAGTGTTAATCATAGGGGTATTTATGGAATAAAAGTTTCAGGGACCAATTCATCCAATTTTTAAATTAAACTTGATTTTTTTTAAACTTTTTTTTTAAATTATGATATTTTTCAGAAAATAAATTAATTTTTCAAATAATTTTTTTTAAAATTAATTTTTTTCAACTAATTTTTTTTTCGTTTTTTTCTAAGATATTTTTTAAAATTATAATATTTTTGAAAAATAATTTTTTTATCAAATAATTTATTTTTTTGAAAAAGATTCGTAATGAAAAAAACTTATTACAAAATTAACTATTAGTACTAGTTTTATGGACCAATTCATCCAATTTTTAACTATTTTTTCAATTAATTTTTTGAATTAACTTTTTTTCAATTTTTTTATAATGAATATAACACATTCCCCAACCGTTGTGTTGACCCGCTCTCCTCATTCACCGTCAAACGTAAAATTATTAGTTAATCTAAATTTACTTAATTTTTATTTAAATAAAAAAAATTGAAAAAAAGTTAATTCAAAAAATTATTTAGATGAATTGGTCCCTAAAATTATTATTAATTAATTTTTTTCGTTTACCAAAAAAATATTTGAAAAAAAACGAAAAAAAATTAGTTGAAAAAAATAAATTTTTAAAAAAAATTATTTAAAAAATTAATTTATTTTCCGAAAAAGATCAGAATTAAAAAAAAATTATGTTTAATTAAAAAATTGGATGAATTGGTCCCTCAAACTTTTATTCCATAAATACCCATATGATTAACACTTAATTAACTTAAAATTTAATAGGACCAATTTATCCAAATTAACAAATATTGGGGACCAATAAATTAAAAAAAAATTAGGGACCAATTCATCCAAAGTAGCAAATATTGGGGACCATCTGTGCCAATTTGCATTTTTTATATATCTTCAACTTTTTTTTTCATGCATGCATGCATTTATTTTGTCATTATCGAGGCAAGTGAGTAAAATAAGGAGAAAGAGTCTGACACACACCTATACACACACTGCACACACACTACATGTGAAGTAGGTTAATTTGTCCATTTTTACAATTATAAAAAATTATATATATTTTTGCATTTTCTAATTTTGAATTGTATAGTGTTGACAATTCACCTTTTATTCATTGATGCTTGAGATATGAAATAATGACTAGTTGTTTATTTACTTTTGTTATTAGTCTTCGTTAATATTACTTTATATTAAAGTAATAATAGTTAATTTCTCTAATTAATGAGAGTACTTAGTCACACACAAAAAAAAATCAGATACCGATAACCATCCAAATGTATGACATTCCTTACATGATTACATCCCTAGCTATAATGATAAAGATTTTGCTCAAACTTATCATTTGTCCCAAGCAAACGTGTAATACGAAAATTGACTTTGTCTTAGAAAAACATTTTGTTTTTTTGTCAAAAGAGAGAACATTTCAGAACCGTAAAACAATCATTCTTATATCCGAAAACGACGGGTGCAACATTATATTATTTAAAAACTCAACATATGATAAGCTAAAATATAAATACTGGAAGTATTAAATAAAATAAAAATCTAAGCAATCAATAGGGGTTCTGCAGAAGGTCGATGGAATCGTATAGTATGGATACATATGTGAGATGTAGATTGCGTGGTGAACGGGTAATGCAATGAATATATGCGTAGAGACAGAGAAGAAATAAAATAATGTTTTTTACTATGTTCGAATTTGGTTTTATTTCCTATGACACTACTAAAAATAATAATACTGTGCATGTGCGTGGGAGCCACCTCCCACATGATTGTAAGGGATAAGCACCACAAATTTCTGCAGGTTTCCAGGACCCTCCGGTCAAAACAAAATCCCATCTTTTCTGAAAGAAAGTCTCCCACTGTCCCCGTAACCACACACACTTTCCTCATTCTTCAAACTCAAAGACACTTCAACCATTCCATTAATATTTTTGTCGATTGATTTGGCATACTAGTATTACTTAAATTAAATGAATTTAGTCAATCTAAGTTCCGAATAGTAAATATAAAATATTCTCAAACCAAACTTATATATAACCTTTTGTTTTTATTAAATAAAGAAGCATAAAAACAGAGGATTACCATATAAAGTTTACCAACTGTTGGATAATTGCATTGTTTCATGAAATACTTATTTCTTTCATTAGGCTTTAAGCTTATTAGAAGTTACGATAATACATATTGGCTACATAAATACTTTGGCAGTTAGATTTGATAATAAATAAACATTCATTCATAAACAGCATCATAATTTACAAAAACTCATAGCATTGGGGAAATTAAAGACTAGAAATACGTATGTAACTTGCATAATTAACCTACTAACCAAGATGCTTAATAAATAAAACCGGCCAGCTGCTGCCGCCTTCCGTCCTTAGCATGCAGAGAACCAATATTGTAATTTCCCTATACAATAACCCTCGAGAAAATATCCCAAAACTAAAAGAGATTACCTCTTCACCCCCTGCCGTTCACCATAATTACTAATGCTTGAAATCACTATTTACCAAATGCCCAGATTGCCCTTCCTTTTGACACATCTGCCCCTTTTCACGATATTCACAGCAACTATTATAGCCTTCAATTTATCAGATCCGAAACCCAGCCGACATCCGGGTTCGGGCCCGGATCCGGCTGGACCCGATCCAACGGATTCTCCTTGCTCAATTTCTCAAACATCTTCGCCCGCAAATCTCTTCCCGACTCCACCCTCTCCATCGGCTCCTCGCCGTCCCACGCCTCGAAGTAACCTAATCCGGGTCGGGCTGCGGGCTGGGTCGGCGTCGTGGGCATGCTGAAATAACCCGTCGGCGCCACGCTCATCCGTGGCGATGGACATCCTCTGAGCCGAGACGATGGCATCGACTTCACTTTATTGAGCTGCAGTTGCCGTAGCAGCGCCGCCATCTCGCCGACCGAATTGGCCGTCATCGGCGACATCGGAGGAGACTCGGACTGCGGGGAGACCGACTCGGGAGATGACATGAACGCAAAGCGGCCGTGGGGCGAGCCGTCGTACGACTCGGCGCGCGGACTCAGAACTCGGAGCTGGTCGGGCGAGTGGGCGAAGAAGCAGACTCGGCGCTTGCAGTTCATGTCGTCCTTGCATGGTTGCGTACGATAGCGCGCCGGGTGGAGCCAGCACTCGAATACGCCGTGGGCGAACTCGCACATATCCCCCTTCCGGCAGCTTCCCTTGCGGAAGTCCGGGCAGGCGGTGCCGGAGTAGTGATACTTCCGCGGGTCGCGGCGGCGGGCCTTCTCCCCGGGATGGGCGAAGGGGCACTCAGTCCAGTCGTGCGATCGGCCGCGCGTACAGTTACGCACCTTGAATTCGAACATCCTGAAATTATCACATGAGTGCGCGTCCACCGGAAGGAACTCACCGTTTTCCGAGTCGGCAAACTGCAACTCGGATGCGACGTCGTTTGAGTTGGACGGCAGGTAACGCTGCAGCGCCTTCAAGGAGTCGGTCTGGAAGAATAGCGAATAGTCGTCGACGGAGCCGCTAGCATTGACGGCGGTAGGGCTCAAGGCGTAGGAGGCGGGATCCTCCGCGGCGGAGGACCACGGTGGAACATGCACCGTTGTGCCGCCGTAGCTTCTCTCTCCAAGCATCATTTTCTCTCTCTAATCTCTTTCCTTTCCGTTCCCTTTCGAATATTTTTCGTGGTGTTGGAATTTGGAGATTTTCTTGTGGAGTAAAATGTAATGGGTAGAGTTTCTATATAAACTGCTAAAGAAGCGGTGCTTAACCACGGTTAAAATTAACCGCACCATGGTAAGTAAAAAAATCTCGAAATTCTCGGTTAAAATATAGCGATTCTTCACTACGACGTCATTCTCGGATTTAAGTAGGATGGCAAAACAAGAACACGACACGTGTAACTCACTACTTTCTTTGGATTGGTTTGTGATGATTTATAGTTGGACAAGCGCGTCACCGTGGTTAAAAAAAAACAGTAGGGGGTTTAAATTTTGGCATTTAGGTTTTTAATAGACAAAAGGATGTTAAATGAAAGTGAGACCGAGTCGGTATTATTATGCCACTCGATTTCACATTTTTCGGGCCCCTCCAAATAATTTTGAACTTTTAAACTTTTTTTTTTTTCATTCTAATGATGTTTATTACTCATTCCGTAAAAGTATTTTATTTTATTTTTTTAATTGTATTATAGAAAATGTTCTATTTTGTAAAAATAATAATAATATATGAATCAAAATTAACAATTTAAAAATCAAACACCACACACCACGTAATATATTTTTTTTTAATATCCGTACTACATAAAAATAGGACACTTTTCCTTCATTGGATGAGTGGATGGTCATGTTATTTTCTCTTGTTCTTCTCAAGGTTGTACAGCATCCCTTGTGAACACGCAAATTAGATGACACTGAAAGCCGATACATATGAATTCACAAACGTTTTTCGTGTGAATCAGTTATAAATGATTAGTTTCGTATAATTATGTTTTCAGACATTGTTATTCAAAAATTAAGTTCATTTAGTACATATTTTTGCAGGATGATTTTAAAAAATTATAGTGACGTTACCATAATAGAAAAATACTTATTGGCACAAAATAATTATCTTTAAGAAACTCGGCAAAATCGTCATGTAAATTTGAGAGGAGTGCCTCTTAATAGATACGGGTTGATGATCATACTATCAACGTTCCTTGTCGTGTAAGTTTAGACCTGCAAGAAAAAGATGTGTAGACGATAGAACAATTGAACTTACTTCTAAGGACCACGCTTAAGCACATCATAAATTTGAAAAGAATTATGAGACTGTTGCAATATTACAAGCTTAATAATTCGCATATTTTAAACATAAGTTGTATTCAAATATTTATGTAGTCGTAATTAGCTCACTCATTATATCGGTGTAATTGGACGGATCCAATGCCAATATTTGTAATTCATTAAATATTTTATTATGTCCTAGGTTCTAAAACATTCTAGATAATACCAAAACAAAATGTGTTCTCTTTTTTCTAAAAAGTGAAAATACATAGGGAAAAAAATGCGAATATCTTTATAATAGCAAAACTCATCTTAATAAAATAGGATAGTCAATGTCTTTATAAAGATCTCCTACTTCCTAATTAAGTAAGAATAATACTACTATTGTGCAGCAAGATTCGTGCAATTGTGTTATAAGTTACCTAACATGTTAAAGAATTAGGGAGGCTACAATATAGCTCAATAATTGAGTTTTAAGAACCGCACCTACTTACATAGATGTAAGAGAGTACCCTTTGTCCCATTGGAATAATATAGCAGAAGGTGAGTAGCATGTGGCTCGAAGGTAATGAGTTCAAAATTCACTAAAATCATTATGTGTAAGTCTGTCACCTATGATTAGTCTAGAGTGGTTGAACCCTCCTATTTTGTTTGCAAGCTAAAGCACTTGAATGAGATTTATCCAATACGTATTTCGATAACGAATGCGGATTACCCTTGTCATTCAAAAAATAAAAAGGGTACCCTTTTATTTGTTTAATTATTATTCGGACAAAAGATATGTAAGGGTGTACACGTACAACGTACTTTGTTCGCCATTTATGACGCTCATGTGCTCATATCTAACTTAGATACTACATCTATATCTCTACCGAACTTTATTATTCTATGTTTATGGTCTATTGAGTTTTTTTCTTACAATTGTGTCGATTCACATTTTTTTTATGGGATGAACCATATAATTCTGCATGATATCATATCAGATCTAAGTTGATGGTAGTTTGTTTGGTACTTTTAATTGGGTTGGCCTATGTGAGCCATTTATTTCTACATGCAATAGTCTAAAAAACGTATTGGCCTATGCGTGAAGAGGCGTATCAAAATTCATTATTGTATATCAATCTAGTGATGATTTTATATTTATTTTTTATATAAGGTTGGATAACTCTCTTTCACTCATGAGCCATTTTAATGGGATGAAAAACCTAATTCTGTAAATTATAAGTGCATTTGGTAAGAGAATCTCAAAATAAGAATTTGTATGAACTCCAAATAAAATATTAGAATTAGATATATCTAAATCGAGATTCTTGAACTATACATTTCTTATTTCCTATTATTTATAAATTTTGATTAACTTCACGTCACATTCTCATTCTAAATTCGAAATGAATCATAATTACGACTAGAATACAATTCCAAACTACAGAACAAGCAACTCCTCAATTTCATACTCCCTCCGTCCCATTGGAAGCGTCTTGTTTTCCATTTTGGGCGTCCATTGAAAGCGTCTTGTTTCTAAAAAAGGCAAGAATATGTGGACAAGATTTAACTATCCAAAAGTCAAACAATATACACTACACATTATCATTTTCTTAACATCCGTGCCCATTGGAAACAAGACGCTTCCAATGGGACGGAGGGAATATAATATAATAGTATATAATATTATAATTTAATATGTTTATGCTACAGAGAGTAGGGGGTTAAATCGGGAATTAAGAGGAGTGGAGAGAGTTGGGGAGGAAAGTAAATGGTCAAAAAATGGTAGGGCGTCGCTGTCACGTGATATCTCCACGAGGAATGTTTGGATAAGTGGTAGTAAAGCAGAGGGACACATGCAAAACGACACAACATTAAATGAGCCTCCACGTACCCTCCCCTCACGTGACCCTTTACTTTGGAGATATGTCGATCTGGGCCCCACCTTGCACCTTAACCCCTGTTTCACGGTCCTCGCCTTACCACTTGGCCGCCGCCGTATGGCTGGGCCCCACCCCTACCCTTGTATTCGCATTTGGAGACACTATCCAGCTTAAAATATATGCATTATGTGTCTCCCCAATAATAGTTATATTTAGGAAAACCAGATATTTTCACCCCCACCTTGTCTTTTTATATTCATAACTTACCCTCCTCTGACTATTCTAAATGGATAAGATTATAAGTAAAAAAGTAAAAATTAATTGAGAGAAATCTGCATTGCCAAGGAGGGGGCGCGATGTTAAATTTCAACAACATATATAAAATTTGAAAAAAAAATTGAAATTATTTATAATTTAGAAACGGCGGTAGCAATTACCTGTCTTCTAAATTATTCTTGAAATAAATTTAACTTTGTAGTTCAAATGTGTAACTTTTAATTACAAGACAATCTTGCCCTCGTTTAATATATTTAACAGGAAAATTGCTGAAGAAAGATGGTGACGGGCTTGACCGGGAACTTATATACATCACTATACTTAGGTTGGACCACTCGAATATGACTCATGGGCGAACTCCATGCGTCCATTAAATATTTAAATACAATTATCCAATTGCTTTTAGGGTTGGAATTACATTGGAGTGGTAAATTAGTAATAATAACATGAATAATTCGTGGATGGCTTTTTTGATAGTGGGTTATTTTCTATCTTGATGAAGAAAGCAAGAGAAAATGAAGTAAATTTCTCATTTGCCCAATGGTAGAATTCTAAGAGCCCACAATATATTTGTCATTATCACCATCACAATGAAGGGTTATTAAATGAACAGTAAACTGTCAAGTTTTGGTGGATTTGGGAAATCTTTGGCCATTTTCAACTGATAATGAAATCCAACAAAAAACAAATACTAATACGCAGTCATTTTCACGAACTTACCTACTTTACTTCCATAAAATCCCGATTTATAGCGCAGGATAAGTCACATTTTAATGTGATTTTTAGTTTGAAATATCTTAAACTAAATTAGTGGTTCAAATAAAAAGGAAAATCGATTTTTTAATACACTTATGTCATGAAATATTTTATATATTTTATTTTGCTATCTTTTTTAATTATGGAGGTAACTTGCAACTGCTATCGAAGTGCGTACATATAAACTCTGCTTCTGTACATAGACACAATACACTAGCATGCAAAGCATACATGAGTTGCTAAACAGCCTAGGCTAACCTTAGGGTATCATAGAGTATCATCATAGTTTGTTTGGCTAATTATGATTATGCACATGTAGTGTTGGGATATAATTTTAATGATAAGACTTTGATTAAAATCTCAAAATCTTAGACTGGTGATGAACCAAGATCAGTGTATATCTATCAGGTATTACACGACACGTTAGGTTGTCTCATAGTATAGTGTTGTTTCGTTCATGACCGCAGCGCAGCCTGATGAATAATGTCGTCCTGACCTGAAATGGGGAAATACTGAATTGGATTAGGAAGTGACTATCTGCATCATGATCGGTTCTGCTGTGATCCTAACTCGTTTATTCCTTAAAGTCACTAATAAGTCAAATAGGTTTGACTTACTGACTGACTAATCGTTAGTTCACAAGGGCGCTCAGTACTAATACTACGAGGTAGTAGCCCCTAGTTGATTTGGATTCAACCATTGTCCTATAAATACGAGGTATTTATAGACATACTTTAGGAGAACTGTTTCGAGGACAGTCTCCCAGTCTGGCACGTACAGTTAATGGTAGACGACGTTTGATTAATTTTAATTCAATCGTTATTCAGACTGTTGTCTCAACCCTAACTACCTACATTGTAGATCCCTCTCCAACGGGACACATTGTAGTGTGTCTATAAATACTAAAAGCCTTGCTCCAAACAAAGTGACGGGAATTATCATGATCTTATTTAAAGTTTCAAGTGTTCAAAAGCTCTCACCCTCTATCACAAGAAACCGTAGAATAGTAGTGTTTCTTTCTTGAAGTTTTGAATTCCCTCGGTACCTAAGTCAATAGTCATGTCATATATTAGATCGAGAAGGTCGTGCCTCTTTGCAAGGACCTCTCTTAGTTGGAGAAACAAACCCAGACCCATCTTAGAGTGTTTTGTTGTAAGAAGTAGAAGTCGAAGTTGATTCATACGATGACGAGAACACATGTAATGAAACATGCATATTTTTGTTAAGGGAATCCCTAAAGTTTTCAGGAAGAGTGGATATAGGAGTTATTTCCAGGCCACTATAAATCTTGTGTCTTGTTACTGCATTTTTGCTTACTGACTTGCATTCTTCGCTCATATTAGTAAATGTTTTATTGTTATATTTCAAAAGATACAGTCCCAAGCGCACACACGTTTTCTAAAAGGTTTTAAAAAATGAGAAGGCCTACACTATTATGCTTATTTGTTGTAGGTAAACTCTTCACCGAGTTCGGTGTCAAGTTATCTAGACACTGATCGATCTTCTGTTAAGTGCAAGAATCTGACACTGGTATATCCCTCTACACATGTTATCTCGTTTCATGACCATTATACAGTGATAGTCATGGAGTATCATCTTAAATCTAGAATTTGAAATAAAGATCTAATTGCAGTGAAAGATGCTAGTAACTAAAGATATTTCAGTCTCATTGTCACATGAGATTGATGTAATTGTAAACTCCTTGTTCCATCAATAGGAATTGTACGCTTTTCACTTACATTGCTACGTGTTAATAGTCACACATAGTTAGTTAGCGTTTGAGGCAGTTGAATTATGATCGAAGATTATTGGTTCTAATCCTATTAGCATTTTAGGTGTTATTTATCACATATGATTAGCTTTAAATTATATCGAATGATCACGAGTTCTAATCAACGGTAGATCTAAAATTTGATAGTGGATAGTGTGTTCAGTCATCCACATCTAGTTCTAATCCCACTAACGTTCTTAGGTGTTGCTGTAGGAAATCCAACAGCATGATCATCCCAGTACACGGTCTTCTTGACTCTAAAAAATGTCTTATGGACTGTTCCCGTTGCCCAAGCTTACATTTGCGGATAGACGGAGGCGCTAGAAGCTCTCGACGGTCTACTCTCGGACTCACACTTTACGGCTCGCAGATCTAGGAGATGTTGTAAGTGAACAAGTGACCCTTTATTCCCTATTTATAGGGCTAGTCAAAGAAACCCTAATGGGTCATTGACCCCAAAACCATGTCAAATAGTAAAAGGGTCACTAGACCATTACCAATTATTTTGGTCAACTAAATAACCAAACAATTCCATACAATTAAATAGTCTAGTGATTCTGAGAGAAAATGTCACATACAATTGGACATATGTTCGGGTCAGACTATGGATTTAATACAAGAAATAAAGTCGAGCCTCAAGTGAATTAATTTTCAATACTCAGCCCAGAGTACTTAATACAATTAATATCTTATCCTTGAGCTATACCATTCGACATCATTATCATACTTGAACTTAATCAACCTACAGAGTTTAGTATGATAAACCTTTTGAGTTCCTTAAGGGATATCATCATCCATTTAACATGATACGGATGCATGATGCAGATAACCAGCCTAAGCTACACGCAATAGCACTCACCCAAGATACAGAGATATACGGTCGCAATGACCATCACCCATAGTTAGTCAAAGTGATAGCTAGTCGCATGCACTCGGCTGAAATCTCATCATGCTTAAGATCAATCGAGTCTCCAAGATATTGGCTCTTCACACAGGTCAGATAGAATAACACGTCTCACCGTGATCCATCGACACATCAAATGTATCAACATAGACAAGTGACCAAGACAAGTCACTTCTTATTTACATTGCAGCCTAAACCGACAACTTGTCCTAAGGTCGCCTCAACTGTGATAATTGTTTATATCTCACTAGTTCAACCAATTACTACAGTCTTCTGTGATCTGCAACACACTGTATGATCTAACTTTTGTGAGATTAATGACTAATTTGTGCAATTATAATAATCTCATCTTATCGTGGTTATTCTAACCAAAAATCTAATTAGGCCCAATCTTTACTTATCTTACCCTGCATCTTATGCTAAATATAGCAAGGTGCAATTGGAAATAGAGAAATGGAATCGACACATCAAAAGTTTAGTTTGCACATTTTTTTATAGTTTGATGCTGTTACTTTATTGTTTTAATATTGAAGAATCTGCACGCACATAAGGTAAACTTACACTAGCAATATTGATTTTGAGTACATGTTAGATGAACATCAAGAAATATGCTTTTTTTTATTGAGTTATATTCCTGAACTGATCCGAAATTGATTTACTTTCCAACAACGTCAATTCAATAATATACGAAAACGAGAAGTTTTCCAATAAAACTTTATTCTATTTTATGTGGATGTCACAATGAATGCCTTGACTTTCCCTAACGCTGTCGACTTCAACATGATCATCTTGAAGAAGATGATTTCATTGCCAATATAGTCTGTAACGTATAAGCTTATTAAAATTATAGGCTACGAACTGGAGCATAAATTTTAAAACTTTGCTCTTATTTGAATTGAGTAATTATTTAAATACAATCTGCAACTCTTCAACTATGATGAGCAGCACAGTGAGTTATTCAAGCAGAAGTTACAAAACAAATACAACTTCTTGTATATGGACTAATCTAATATCACTATCTATCAATAATTACTTTTGTTGTGTAACAACATACATGGAGGCAGAAGCTCAACATCTCACCATCATCTAACACTCTAACAGTGGAGTGGGAGGCTCCTCCTCTTCTATCATGTCTTCGCTGCTCAAGAAACTCGGCTGATTCGTTGAAGACAGCAATCGCGCCCACATTCTATCTGTGATCACCACCTTATGCTGTTCCTCATTGATCCTCTGCATCATTCAACCAAAAGGATCAGACCAAGTGGATGCAGAAGAAACATCAAATAAGTATGTTATGTTATCAAGAAGCTCACATGGAAGGGTATATACGCGTGCCTCCCGTTTACTGGCCCTACTGTGAAGCCCGTGTATCCTGCCATAGCTCCATGGACTGCACTTTGAGCAAGAAGGGTGCAGTATACGTTATCAGACGCGTTGCTGGGAATAGCCCGGATCATGTATGTAGGATCTGCAAAACAAACATTAGTCATCTTAGTTTGAGTGTTATTTGTCTAAAGAGAAGAGAATTGTTCATCCTTACCTATATATTTGAGATTAATGGTCATCTTTCTTTGCTTGGAGAAGTGATCCTACAAAATATAAGCAGGATTTTGTTATTTCCAAATCAAATATAAAGGTAAGCCAGATCAGAGATGTAAAGGTGAGTTGAGTAGGTACTTTAATTCTCTGTGATATCCAAAGGCCAACATCTTGTAGAAGCTTGTTTCCAGAAGCATCTTCTTGAGCTATGGATTGAGAAAGCAGCTCCTGCCCTGCACCTTCAGCTATCACGATAACCATGTGTCCGTGTTCTCTGAGGCGTTTCTCAATGTACTCGAATAGCCCTCCCGGCCCTTCAAGGCAGAAAGGCGACTCCGGGATGAGGCAGCAATCCACATCTCTACTGGCAAGTGTAGCATACATTGCAATGAATCCTGAAACCACAAAAGTATTACTTGTCATATTGCAGAAATGAGATTATATATGTAACCAGCAATGGTTAATTTGCTGAAGCATAACTTACCACTATATCTCCCCATTAACTTAACAAGACCAATGCCATTCTCAAAACTTGTAGCCTCAACATGTGCTGCAGTGATGGCGCGCTCAGCTTCCTCAACAGCAGAGTCGAACCCAAAAGATTTGTCGATTATCTGCAGCAGGAGAAAGTATATTACATAAGTTTCCAAGAATATAAATGCAAGAAAACCAGATAAGTAGTAGAGTAAGTACCGGAATGTCATTATCTACAGTTTTTGGAATTCCAGCAACCGCTACTTTGAGGCCTCTTCGTCTGATCTCCTGCAACGCGATAACGGAATCCAGTCAAATATGGTTAATGGAAGCAATTGATAGTGAATCCTAGAATGGTGATCAATTTACATAATACATACAGTACAAAAAGTACCTCAAAGATTACTGCTGCTCCTTTCTGAGTTCCATCTCCACCTATTATGTAGACCTAAAAGTAGCAGGCTATGTAAGAAGTATGAATTTCATAGAACAGTTAATCATAACTATGATCAATGAAACCAAAATGTTAATCACTTGGTTGATTCCTCTGTCCTGAATGCTGTCAACAATCTTCTTAGTATCATAACCACCTCGAGATGTCCCCAGGACGGTTCCACCACGTTTATGGATGTCGTTCACAGTCTTCGCAGTCAGAAGTCTGGTGTTTTTAGAGTAGAACCCGCGGTAGCCACCCTGAGAATGCACGCAACTGATCAGTATACTAAGTAGCATTGTACTTTATCAATAAAATCCTCAAAACAAGAGAAATTTAAGCATATCTGAAACTATGAACAATTGAACACTATATGAATAGAGGAAATGAGTGAAGTACACTTACATCTATTCCAAGGACGCTCTTTACACCGTACATGTAATCCAAACCGCAAACAATTTCTCTGATAACCGTGTTGAGACCGGGGCACAAGCCTCCGCAGGTGACTATGCACGCGTGCACATCATCAGATTCGAAGTAAACCTGAAAAGATACACATTTCTCAAGTTGCAAGAAATGCATCAAGTCAATGAAGAGATAGAAATGAAACTAAGGGTAGGGGGCTACTTACGCTTTGGCGAGGACCTGCACGTCGAAAATGAACCCCTCTTGGAGTATCCTTGTGAACTACAACCTATAGAAGAAAATGTAGCATAAATTAAAAAAGAAAAAAACTCTATTTATGTCAGTCTAACTAATAACAATGTCAACAGGAGAGTATTCTGCTCAAGAAATTTATTGTGTGAAATAAACTAACCTTATGTGCGACTGTGTCATCATTGTCAACAAAATACTGCCTGCAACAAAAGATCAACTCTAATTAATTGGAGCTAAACTTTATAACTCACTTAAACTTGTTAAACACAGTATCTGAAAGAGAAAATACTATACCGAAATAGGATTACAATCAACCTACCTAACAGCCGAATATGCTGGATTGTCTTGCAAGGGATTAGTATAAGTCTGTAAAAGTCAGAAGAAATAAACAGAATAAGAATCAAGTATAGTATCTTGGATGGCATAATACTAGAAGCTACTATTTATTATTCGGAAAAAAGGAATTTTCTTATTTTTGAGTTATATACATCTACCAAATTGATTGAATTCTTACGCAATTGGGAATCAGCTGCTACACGTAATATCAGTAGATAACAATTAACAAAACCTCAAAATCAGTAAAAACAGAGTAAATATCCATCTCTCTGCAATTCCTAACACGGTATCTTTCCATACCCAAATCTATATGATTCCATCAATTTTGGATTGCACTATTCTGATTCTGAATTTCCCCCAAGAAAATTGGAGAGAGAGAGAGAGAGAGGCATACGGGAAGATGAGGAATGTAGTCTGAGAGGTGAGGGACATCTTCGAGAGTGAAACCATATACTCCAGTGATAATTTTAGGGTTGCAGTTAATGCTCTCTGATCCCATTTTCGACAGCTTCGAATATCCGTTTACCAAATTCGGACAAGCAATTTTTTAATCAACTTATGATCGCCGTCCGCCTCAGCAGCACCAACACCTGTAGATACCGATCCCATCAATCTCTCAAACACCACAAATATCTTTTGTAATAACTAGAAAATCAACGAAAACTATATATATATATATATATATATATATATACTTGTGTGTGAACAATATAACCGCGCGCAGATCACACAATAACCAAAGTTTCCTCTATGATCTTGTGTGCTTCGATGTTTTGAATATTTTGATATTCAAGTCTTGATTTTTGCGTGGAACAAGAGAGAACCAGGTGGTAGAGATTTGGGGTGAGAGTTCACGGGAATCTGGAGTTGGAACTTGGCCGATGAGAGAGAGGGAAAGAGAGGGAAACGTATTTAATTTAGAAAATTTCTTCTGACCACTGCATATTTTTATACTGGAAAATTTCTGTTTGGTCATATAATTTGTGGAATTATGCTTCCGGATTCTACATATAATAATACATGAATTTATAAATATATGGTTTTTTTATGAATTCGTGATAGTTTATCCAATCTAGCATGAAGTGATGCTAAATATTGGCATGAATTAAACCATTAACCACTTTTTTGTTACTTCTGATTTAATTTTTTTTAAAACATGTTTTATTAACAGATGTGCAAAATTCGAAATATATGAATACGAGATACGAGTAAAGTAAAATAAGTTAATAAAAATTATTTAACTAATTAATTTTTCAACTTATTCGAGAGCTAAGCTAGGATTATGATTTATGTATTATGTATTATGTTTTTCAGATTATGATTATACGGAATAACATGATTATTTTTAGAAAAATAAAATAGCTCTAGTTAGACTTTGAGTATAATTCTAAGTCCTAATTTAATACGAATTTGAATCCTAATCTGATTTAGGCAGTATACTCAACAATTAATTAGAAACCACTTGCATTTTGTTCCATTTAATCCCTTCAAAAATCTCATAATGCATGATTAGGACTGCCCATTACCCCCAAACAAATGTTTATATTTTACGGTTAGATCATGATGAATTGAAAGTTTAGTATTTATATTTTCTTAAACCAAATACAAAAAAGATATAGTTATGTATAAAATTAAACTTGTGGTGGCGTTTTTGACGTATGGTTATTAATTAAATGATAATGGTCTTGCCAAACCTGACATTTGACGTACGATGTGGGTCCCTTACAAAGTTGAAAATATTGATTATTATATATATAATAATATAAATCCATAGCCTACCCCAGCATAAAATAATTGACAGAAAAAGGAATCTTTATTTAGGGTGGTATATAATGTAAGCTATATTTAATTAATGATTTCAGCATGTGGCTTAGACTTATTTTTGAGTTTACTAATATTTATAATATAGTGAAAGATGCAAAAGGGTGGCCTATATGTTTCAGAATTTAAACATTTTTTTCTTTTTCTAAACAAATTTAATTATAATCACGAACTTTCTGCCTACCTGGCCTATTCATAATTCAATAATTAATACAAGACATATTTTCTTGTTTTAATTTGTTAAAAGTCCAAATTATTGCAGAAGTTGAGAACAATCTATATCCTTAAAGAATATTCCATTCCTAGACTAAAGATGCTTTGACTACATGTAACAAAGAAAGAAAAAAAAATAATATGAATAATTAACCTACGGCTTAAATAATACTCACATTAGTACTAGTACCCCTATTTAGATAAATGACTTTTTTTCTGTATGATAAGAGTAATTCACGTTCGTTACAATTTAGGTTAATTATGAATGACAAATTTACATATAACGATTTTGGTAGTTTTAAACTTGTAATTTTTTGAAACAACTTAAACATTTTAACTGTTATCATTCAAAGGGGCTTTTGACTTAACAAGTATTGAGTTATAGTATAAATTTATAGTTTATAATTTTTTTTATAATATTGATGAGGGAAATCATATAGAACTATTTCGCGACGAAGAATTAAAGAGTCAAGATTGACATCTCTAACTCAATTCATTTAGCAAAAAGAAAAAGAAAAAAAATAGATAAACACGTGGATAACGTGACCAACTAACTCTGTACCTGCGTCAATGTCCACGCCTGGGTTAGTTTGCCCAAATTTGTTTTTGCATCTCTGCATAAAATTCTGCATAATAATTTGATGTATATTTACGTATCTTTGATAATGTTTTAAATGTTGTCAATTATAATCACATATCACATTATTTTAGAGTAATTATTCCTTTTTGTTTTATAAAATCTTTCTGGGCTTGGTAGAGGAAATGATTCTCACTGATTAAACTTATAAAATTCAGTTTTGACTTTGCTTGTCTTACTCAACTTGTTTTAAAATAGATCAATTTCCTAAAGCGAAAAAAAAAAAAAAAAAAAAACGCATCTGCACTTGTCACTTTTTTTTATAGTTTAAATCTAGTAAAGTATAATAATATTGTTTGATTAGGAGGAATTGGGAGTCGATCATCCCCAAATTTTCTATCTCAATGTTGTTTCATAATTCACGATACAATTTTATAAGTAAATCGTCAACAATTAGAACATTTCTAACCCACTAAAATGGAGTTTGTAGTAGAAAAATCATCACCAACCCAACTGAATTCTTAACACCAAAATGGTGATATCCACTTTTTTCTCTCTTTGAACTACAAAAATGAGTTTCTATCGTTCAAGACATCATTTCACTTTTAAATTCTGAAAACTATTCTCAAGTCCCTCTATTTTGTTGTTGATAAAATGAAAAATTAATACCTGGTATCTGATGAAAAGATTGAGAAAACCAGAGATAGAAGACAAAAAGATAAAGAATGCGAGAGAGGACGAAGATGAGAGATCTATCAATAAACAACTATTAATTGTTCCTTAATGGGTCAGTTATTAATTACTATTATATAATTATTATAATATAATTTTATGATTGTATAAATTAGTTTCTTGTTATATAAATCTAGTTTTTTTTAAATATTTATTTAGTACTTGTAGATTACATAGAATATAAATGTGTATAATAGCTACATTATCTTAGTTAATTAATTTTTTGTTTTGTTATATAATCAGTTACACCAATAATAATAAAAAATAATGAAATAGAAAATGCAATATTACATTAAAAACAAGAACAATAATATAAAAATATTAGGAAATCGAACATGATTCTCCAACATTATTGATATAAGGAGCCTTAATCGCTCATTTGTGGGCGGAGTATACCAATTCTGAAGATTGAATACTAATCTTCATTTGCTACTAAAGAATGTGCATGGATCTATCTTTTTTATTGTAATTTTATTTTATCATGTTGTGTAATTTTCTATTATTTAATACACAAGTAATTTATTTATCTTTATTTATTTTTCAGTTATATAATAACAAATATTTTATATATAATTGTTCATTGAAATTATTGTAGGTCTAATATGTAATATTGAGAAATATATAAGTATTGTTGTAAAAGTAGAAAAAATAGTTTGAAATTGAATATATAAAGAATATATTTTTTAGGATGAAATTGAGGTTGTGGTTTGGAGTGAAATTACTGTTTGATGTGACCGAAACTGTAAAATTGTGTTAAAAATAGATATATCGGCTGAAGATGTTCTTAGGTGTTTACAATTATGAGACAACATTGGGACCTTGGTCCCAAAAGAATTTAAAAAAAGGGTCCCAAGGGAATTTAAATATTTCATTTCTTTTCTCTATGAATAAGAGGTCTAGTATGATCAACTTTCTTTTTCATGTGAAGACATCATCCAAAGTATTCACCATGTGCGAATTATCAATGTATTATTGTACCCTAAATTGCGACGTCCTTGTAATATAAATACGACATATTCCCATCAAATTTCGATACAACTCGATGTGCAATAAATCCGGTGTGATTATTTTCATACGCCGCCAGACAAATTTCCACAACCCTTTTCAACATCTCGTCTTCTTTGTAAAATTGTTGGCTTAGCAGTTCATCCACACTTATCCACTGTCCAATCATACACATTTTTACACTTTAGAATGAAAAAAAGGCATTCATTGATGGTAATACATAATTAAGTGATTTGGCCTAATGTGATATAATATTATATTTACCTTGGCGTCCTGAATTTCGTTTTCATCAATTTGGATATCTAAAGATAAAGGGTTGAGCATGCATACAAATAGCAAGTCTGATTTCTCAAATGCAACCCCATGCACATGCCTGCAACAATTTAACACAATTATACAACACATAATACAAATAGATCTATTGAATTGGAAATTGTTTTAATAAATCATAACCTGAAAGCTACCAGCTGTAGGAACTCTGTATCAATCTGTGATGGAAATTCATTAGTAGTCCAATATTATTGTGTAGGAATTATACTCCCTACGTCCCGCCTTACTTGACTTCTTTCTTTTCGCCAAGTGAGACAGTCCGAAAAGAAATAGAAGACAAGTCGGGTTTAATGGAAGGAGTACACATTGATTGTGTTGTAAAGTTGAAAGAATTAGAAGAATCCTTACCCCAGTTTCTTCCTTCACCTCTCTCACTGCCCCCGAGAACAATTCTTCATACTACAACAACATCAAAGAAACAAAAAACAATCCAAATTTAGCTAACTAAATTAATTTCAACTTGATGAACAAAGTCTAATATACCTTGTTGATAAATCCAGTTGGCAATTTCCAGACTCCCCTGCAGCTGCAAGAGCATTTCTCCTTGACAACAAGAACCTCATTCATGTGGTTGATGACAAAGGCAGCAATGCCTATTTGGTGAGACGGACCAAAGGGCAACAAACAGGGCTCGGCGGGGAGCCAGTAAGTCAGCATAACGTACCCTGCTTCCGCGTCATGGTACGTGAAACCTTCCTGAACTGCAATAGGTACAAGGTGGGATTGCTCTTCGAATAGCTTCAGCCATATCCCCTTCTTCCCCTTGGATCTCCATTCGGCTAACGAAACACGGAGTTGTGAAGCGAATGCATCTGCATCAGAGGGCAAGCTAGATGGATCAACAACCACTCCATTGTACTCATCATCCCATCCCACTAGTAACTCGGGTGGCATGCAAGGCGTTTCCTTGTCCGGGGATAAAACCCGAGCACCCTTTTCAGCCACGTTGCCTGAAAATCGGAAACTACTACTGAGAAATCTAGCAGCGTCTCTAGTCTTGGTGCATGTAATTCTTGGGGTATGCCAAGAATTAATTCTTGGAAGAAAGGGAATTTTGCAGATTGGTAAATTTGATGTAAACATGGTTTGCATGTCAAATAAGTTGGTATTTTTTATTTTGAAAGGATATGTAAATATATACATGGGCATCAACGGGTGAAAAGGATAAGAGAATAGCATCATGTGCTCCTCCAAGTAGGTAAGCAAATTAATACTCTTGTTTATAATCAAATTCTCCATCTTCAGCAATAAGGCCAAGTGCTAACTAAATCCACATACAGTGACATACTGATTTATACGCAGATGATTACTAGTTTACAACCACCGAACTCTTTTTTTTTTTGGAAAATCGTTAAATATATATATTTATTATTATTATGGAAATCTAGTTAGAATTAAATACTAATTTGACTTGGGCAAAATTCAGCGCGTTTAATCGTCTTTTCGAGCCTCAATATATATCCGATTTATGAATTGAGATATATGACGTCTACGTTTCGAGTAGATAATTATAGTGTGCTTAATTTCTCGATTCCGATTTTCGGTGAGTGAGTAATAGTGGCTCGAAGTTTGGGGGACAAAATTAATTTGTTACCTAAAGTGGAGAAACTTACCTTATTCGGGTTTTGGAGATTTATTACATTAATCAATATCCCACATTGATTAATGAACAATGTTTTTAGTGATATATAATTCTTTACCACTTTGTAGGAGATAACAAAGTGACATGTGGTGGGCTTGAGCCACACATGCTCATGCGCGCGATATCTTGCATTTTTTTTTAAAAAAATTGGCCAACATTCTCTGTACTAATATTATCCTGATCTCATCGAATTAGAGTGCAAATATCCGGAATTCTGAATATATTGAAATTCTGTTCCAGAAGAATCCAGAGGATATGTATTAAGAGACTGACTCAAATTCTTATTCTTGATGCTCAATCAATCCATTAAGAAGTAGTACTATTCTCCTTATCCTTACTGCTCAAGCTACCCCACATTCTTGGGCTACCAATCCATATGAGCTGAGATATTTGTTAGGCCTCTTGGTTAATCGTATTAGGTTAATCATGTGCGATAAGATATTGGAAGAATCGAACTTATGTCATTTGGCTAACACTCTAGCTAGCACTGGAACATAAACAAAATGTCTGAATCATTTGTTCCTATTTTTATTTGATCTGCTAGTATTTTGTGTTCATTATAAGGGCGTTAAATGGTTTATGATGTTTTTGGTTATCTCTATTCATACTCCTACATTCCAAATACAAATTAAAGAGGTTAATTTGGTTTGAATTAGAGTTAATTGGATGTTAAGGAAGAAATATGAGAGGTTTGGAGTAAAGAGACGTAAGAAGGACAAGTAGCAGAATGGATGGACCGGACCTAACCTAACTATGGATTGGGCCTAAAAGTCATCCCAAACTCACCAACAACATCAAATTGAAGTCTCACGTCACTGGCTTTCCTTTACATCTTGGCCATTCATTCAAATATATATATCTATATACTCAACTAAAATTTTTACTCTTTAACAAAAAACTTCATTATTTTTGTAAAAATAATATTGAATCCAATTATACATTTTAAAGTCGTACTTTTTCACTCTTTTATATACTAGGGAATTTCACCTGGAAAAGAAAATGTTCCATACTAAAGGATTCGAGTCTATAATCTTTATATGTTTCAATCCTGGAGATCTTGTAACACTTACCAATATGTCCTATCAATTAGTGTTACTTAGAAGAAATCAATTATAGACAATAAAATAATTAGATCTGCCCCTTTATAGACAAGCTTGAGATTTACGATCCCAAGTAAGATCGGTTCACGATAATGAAATCCTAACATATTTAGGGACTTGTAAAAAAAATTGAACATGCTTCCATTAGTAATTTATAACAAATGTATCAAAACAAATACTCCCTCCATTCCACTCCATTAGTTCACTTTTACTTTTTGGGTCGTTCCATTCCATTAGTCCACTTAAAATAATACATTAATCTATTTTACACACAACAAATAACTTTCTTAATCTCCGTATCGAAATGAAAGTGGACTAATGGAGTGGAACGGAGGGAGTACTAAGAAACGTGTTAATTTGGCCCTGAAATATTAAATAATAATAAAAGAGACAATAGAAGTAAAATATATATAGTGTTGAAAAAATAAGTAATAGTGGGGAGAGTAGCATGTGTCTTTTAGGAGTAATAATTAGGTGGTCAGCATGCCTAATCATCACCAAATTAACCATTACCGGACATCTGCCACCAAATAGGCATAACATCCCCACTTTTTTCCATCCTCTTCTGTCCCCCCTCCTATTAAACATTTTATACTTTCCTCAATAAATTGATCCTCTGTAATTAATAAACTTTTCCTAAAAGAAACTTATTAATTAAAAAAAAGAGAGAGAACAAAAAGGTACAAAATATATACATGAATAAAAGAATTGTGTTATGAATAATAAAACACTCTATTTTAGTATTTTACTTCAGTGCTTAGATTAGTCTCTATTTTCTATGTCTAATTAATGATTAAAATGAAGAGACAAACCCAAAGTGAGAAAGAGAAATAAAGTGAGTGGGAGACTTGCGAAAACTGTGACTACACATGCAAAATGTGACATATGGAATATATTTGAGGAGATTATATGGTATTTATCATTATTCCTCAAGAGAATGATGAAAATATTTACATATATAATTATCCTCCAATACTCCCTCTCAATTTCGTTTTCCTTCCTTTTATGTTTCTGATGAGAAAGTAAATAATTATGTGAAAGATGTATGATTAATTGCTACCATTCAAAAACTGAGTACAGTTAAATTTCGATAAAGTAAAATTTGATAGAGTAATAATCTCGCTTAGATAATATTTTTTTCCGGTCCCGATATAGGTAAATACAATAAAAGAATGTTCGATAAAGTAATAACCTCGTTAAATGAATATTTTATTCCTGTCCTTGCATCGATCATTGGGTTACACAAAGATGAATTAGTCCATTCTGCATCTCTCTCTCTCTGCGAATCATGTTTCTTAGATTTTTTTCCGTTAAAAGCAAAGGCCTAAATTCAAGAAAATATATGAACTCTTTACTTTTCGATTTTAGTACAACATAGTAAAGTGCAACATCAAATGTATTATGGCAAGCAGTCAGAGGAATAAGATCTGAAATCTGTGTCGAAGGAAATTTGAAGATATAAAAATCTGAGAGAGAGAATATGAGGAAAAGATGTTGAATTAATTCTTGCAAAAAAGAGTGTTTGTCCCATGCCTTTGGTTGGTACACCACAACCCTCTCTCTCTCCTCTCTCTCTCTCTCTCAATTATACTATACTTTAAATTTATAAATAGTTGGCATCCACGGAATGCCAAGATGATAACTGGGGCATGTGAAGTAAGAGAATAGACTAGTGTAAGAACAATCTGAAGATATGTAGGCTCCACTGCTGCTTATTGTAAGTCAACATTCAACCTTCAATTCTCTCTTCCAATTTAATTTCTTCCATTCCCTAATTCCTTTCTGCAAAAGAGAGATCCAATTCCAATTCTGTCCCATTCTATCTTTATATATATTATAATTAAGAACAATATCTTTCTGTATATTGTGATTGGACAAAATTATTATTATGTGGAAAGACATAAGAAATAATGAAGAAATATAATCATAGCATTATGCTCTCTGCAAACAATGCTCTGAATCCTTCATCATTAATGATTTCTTTCACAATATAAAACATGCACGAAAGCTAAATTTATTTAGTTTATAAGGATTATTTTTGTTAATTTGTAGGTGCAGATTTGGCTCAACTATTCACCTTATATACTAATTAAAAAGTTGTTAGATATTATGATTACAGATTGTCACATAATTTTTTGAGTAAAATAAACACGTATACATTGCTATTTTCGTAAGACTGGTGTTGTTCGTTTGAAAATTTTAGCTTTTTAGAAGGATTAAACTAATGAGGGTGCTTAGAGCTAAAGTCTTGTTAATCAAATATACATACTCGAATACCATAAAGTAGTATTAATGGATAGGAAAATAAAATAATAGGAGTTAATTTAATAGAAGGGGATGGTGGTGGCCCATCAACTATGCTAGCTGCTCACTTGCCTTGCATATCAAGCAATGCTGTAGCCTTCTTTCTCTCTCCTCCAACTCTCCTTCTCTCTCTAAAAGAATCATGATCAGCACTCCACCTCGAAACCCATGTGGGTTCCTATCATTTTGTGCCATTCTTTTAGTTTTTTCATATTTACCTTTTTTCTTTTTTCTTGAGGAGGCAAGGTGGGTATTTTAACTCTCTTTTTATAACATTTATATTACAAAATTGATTGTTATTCTTGGAAGAATATGCACATATATAATATATTTGAACAGGTTGGTTTTTTATGAATTCATCAATTAATAGTAATTATGTTCCACAATTCTTGTTATAAAATAAATAAATATAATATATATATATATATATATATACCCCACCCTAGAAAGACAAATTTCCGGACATAGAAGTGACACCCTTATTTAGTAAATAGTTCGAAATTAGTTGTAAGTTGAAACTGATATTTTACAATTTTGCAAAAGTGGGACGAATTTGGTTTTTAATCATCTTTTTGGGAACTCCCACGTCAAATCAATTGCAGTAACATCTTTTTTATTACGATACCTATACATACCACAATTTGTAAAAAAATGATACGAAAATAGTATTATTGCATATATAATAATAGATAGAATAAAATTGTTATTATAGATTAATATGAGTGTAAAAAAATGTTGGGTCGGCTAAATGCTTTTGAGTGTGTGTGTTAACAACACCTCGCTACCTTTTGCTTTACCAGTCAAGAAGACTCTCTCACAACATACAAAGCTAACTCGATCCCTAACACAGAGACGACCTTTATTTACTACCACAATCCAAAACCCCCCTAACTCTCTCTCTCTCTCTCTCTCTCTCTCTCTCTCTCTCTCTCTCTAACCGTCTACAAGCCTTGATGAGCTTAAATTAGCAAAGAGAGTTAAAGGTAGTATGTAGGGCGCCTTTTCCTTTATCTCTCTCTACTGGTTTCAGTTAAAGTTTACGGGAATTCTGGGTGTTTTTTTTCATGGTTAAAGCAGGTTTTATACCCAAATCCCACCTCAGTTTTCTTCTTTTCTATTTTTTCCCTTATCTGTTTCGGCCCCTTGATTTCTCTCTCGCTCGTCTCCTTCTTTCTATTTCAACAAAGACTTCTTTTTTCGGTGTATATAATTTTATTTCAAGATTTTCTTCATGCACAGTAATATATTCAATTGCAGTTTATGATTTATGAAGATTTGTGGATGTGTAGGCAGCAAGTTGGGAGGCGTATGAGATTGGATTAGAATTGGGAGAGAGAAATTAAGGAGTTTTAATGGAGTTAAGGCTATCATCAACAGTTGAATAGCAAGAAATATAGTCGAATTAATTAGGTGGTGTTTGGTTGAGCGATGAATAAGAATAGTCAGGTGGGATCAGTGAGCAGTTCTGATCTCATCGATGCGAAGCTTGAGGAGCATCAATTATGTGGATCCAAACACTGCCCCGGCTGCGGACACAAGCTCGAAGGAAAGCCGGTATGTACGGATATATGATAATATTCTTGCCTTCATCTCCAAGATTTTAGAATCAAATACAAGATAAGAATTATGCTTCAATTGCCGGTCTAATTTTAATAATCTCATTAGAGAGAATAATATAGCTTTTGCAGTGGAGAAAATAAAAATTATGTGATGTGTTAATTGTTTTGATTTGGGCAGGATTGGGTAGGTCTACCGGCCGGCGTGAAGTTTGATCCGACGGACCAGGAGCTCATCGAACATCTCGAAGCCAAAGTCGAAGGGAAAGACTCCAAATCTCATCCGTTGATCGATGAGTTCATCCCTACTATTGAGGGTGAAGATGGGATTTGCTACACCCACCCTGAGAAACTCCCAGGTAAGTTTAATTTGTATGTGTGTGTGTGTGTGTGAGAGAGAGAGAAATTAAGAGAGAGAGGATTGCTTATGGCACAATTCAATACTAAAGTCCCTTTTCATTTTAGGGTTTTGTTTTGTTTTCTTGTAGGTTGAAGAAATATGAGAGAATAGGGTCTTAATTTGTTGCACCTAAATAAACCTAACTTTGATTTTGTTGCAATCTTAATTAGGAGTAACAAGAGATGGATTGAGTAGGCACTTTTTCCACCGGCCCTCCAAGGCCTACACCACCGGCACAAGAAAGAGGCGGAAGATACAGACCGAGTGCGACTTACAAGGCGGCGAGACGCGGTGGCACAAGACCGGGAAGACGCGGCCGGTCATGGCCAACGGCAAGCAGAAAGGCTGCAAGAAAATCCTAGTCTTGTACACTAACTTCGGCAAGAATCGGAAGCCGGAGAAAACGAATTGGGTGATGCATCAATACCATTTAGGGCAGCACGAGGAGGAGAGAGAAGGGGAGCTTGTGGTGTCAAAGATTTTCTACCAGACTCAACCAAGGCAGTGCAATTGGACGGAGAGGGGCGGCGCCGCCGTTAGTGGCGGTGTTGTTGGAGAGGTTATTAGCGAAGGTAATATGAGGAGAGAGAGTGGGAGTGGAAGTGGGAGTTGCTCGTCTTCTAAGGATATGATGCCTCAAAGAGATGACTACTCCGCCGCCGCCGTGAGTATCGCCGCCGGTGGTTCTATTCCGACTTACTCCGGCATTGATATGCATCAGCTCAAAGCTGATCATTTTGGTTATCTCCCCTTCAGAAATCACGAGGTACCACATTCTTCATTTCTTTGAATTTAAGTAACTATTATACATTGAATAATTAATTACTATACTAATTCACTAATTACTATACTAAAAATTGATGTCATATATAAAGAAAAAAAACATCTAAATTCCCACATTTCTATTGCTTCTGCCAAAAGCATGAAAATCATAGCAGACTTTCTTGACAACAACATCAAAACTTTTAATTAACCCACAATTTACCCTAAAAAAAAACCAAAGTCAAGAATCTAATAAACTTATACATCAATGTGAAGACTAATGAACGAAATTGGGTTTTCACTTTCCAATCAGGCTGGGAATATTGGAGAAGCTTCACTTGCAAGGGAAGCAGCAGCTGCAGCAGGTGGTCAAGTGGGAGTATCAGGCACGTGCATGGAGCGTGACTTAGGACAGCGTCACGTGACCCATGACCAGCATCACGTGACCCACGAGCACCATCACCAAATTGCCGCGGCCGCCGCCGCATTCCACATAAGCAGACCTTCCCACTCCATCTCCACCATCATCACCCCTCCTCCTCTCCACCACACCTCCATTGTTCTTGATCAAGACCACCCATTCCAAATTCCAAGAATCATTCTCCCTAATGAGAATTTTCAGGTACAAATCTGGGTTTTTTTTTTTTTTTTTTAAATCTTGAAAAAAGACATGAATAGAGGATAATATTATTTTCTTGAAATTAAACAGACCAACATGATAATGAGCCGTGCATTTACGTGTCCGAAAATGATGGCTCAAGTCAAATAAAAAGGGACATAATTCCTAGTTAGTCTCTTCAGCATTGTAATAAAATATGAGGTTGAGAGTTCGCCATGTTTTAGCAGACAATGCATGATCATAGAGATGATTGTGTTCTAAGCCAAAAATAAATAAATAATAATATCTTTTGGCATCGTCGTCAGCTGCAGCTGCAGCAACAACAGCATCATAAAATTGGAGGGAGGTCTGCATCTGGATTGGAGGAACTCATCATGGGATGCACCTCAACTGACATCAAAGAGGTAATTTCTCTTACAACTTTCGCCTTTTTGACTCTGAAATGCATGCTTCTTATGTGTCAATTTTGGAACTACTAAAAGGAAAAGGTGACTATGATATCAAACCTATTTCTTTTATTATTTAATTGGGGAAAAAATATATATTGCCCATTGTTCTAAGTATAAAATGTATAAAATTATATGTGTTTGTTTAATTTGAAAAATGAGATAAAATAAATTGTGTTCTAGAAAATATTGTACGAAAACCCTTTCCGTCAAATTTGATCGTGGGAAGGGTTTTCATGTAACATTTTTAAGAACACAGGATAGCTATACAGTTTTTACTTGAATATAATGTATTTCTTTTATCTTTTTATGATTGAAACTTAGTTATGTAAATAAAAATGCAAAAGGAAAAGTTTAGAGGGTTTGAGATGCACGCAATGGGTTTTTGTGCAATTAATATATTTTAAGAAAGGGTGGTATTTCTTTAAGGAAAAGAAGACGAAAACATGAAAATTTTATCCATTTACACGGGAATATATTGTATTTTTTTGCATTTTTTCCTATTTTAGTTAGGTTTAAAACTTGTAATAGTATTATTTTATTTCTTTTTAGAAAAATGTTATTCAAATGTGATGATTAAAAAACATAAAAGAGATACTAGAAGCCTTTTCTTTATCTTTTTCCACTCCCTCTACTTTATTACATATCCAGTATTTTAGCCCATTCTATTCAAGATCATTGCGGTCTAAAGATTGTGTTAAACTAGTAGAATTAGTACAAACGAATATAATAAAGTCCCATAAAAGCTATATCATTAGATGTACTTTAGAATAACTAAACAATGCAAATAAACTTATATGCATATCCATAGTAAGTTGGAAGTAAAGAGAAGAGGGTTCGTAACCCCAAAACTTTCTTTTTTGCATGTGGTATCCTAGGAAAGAGAGAGACAGTTTTTTCAGTTATGTTTGGTTAACTTATGCATGTACACTTCCTACTCTAACTTTTGCTAACGAAACTTAAAATAACTTTATAGCTTAGTGGTATTCCGCACTTAAATATTTGGCCCTTAATGGTGAATGCAGGAGTCATCGATGGCGAACCAACAAGAAGCGGAATGGTTGAAGTATTCGACATTTTGGCCCGACCCGGATAACCCGGATCATCATGGATAAGAGAAGAAAAGGGCAACAAAATTATTGCATTTATCATTACTACTACTCCAAGGTTAAGTGCTGCAAGGGACCAAAACACCACCGTTCTTTATCCTTTTCTTTTTTTTTCTCTAAATTTCAGGCTGAACTAAATTGTTCAACAAAAAACCATGTTAGAAAAAGCAAGAAAAGAGAGAAAAGAAAGAAAAAGAAAGGAGGCAAGAAAAAGATGGTTCTCTAAGAGGATCTAGAGAGAGAGGGAACCGAGAAAACTATCCAACATGCAAAGCGAAAAATTCTTGCTGCATGAAAATCATCAACATGATGATTACTATACCATCTATATATATGTTTATTACTTATAATTTTTTGTTCATTGTTAAGTTATTTTTGTATAATTTTTTCAATTTGTTTTACAGCAAATTAAAGAACTACAGATACTAAAGCTCAATGGAAAATGGACACTGTGTTTATAATTTTTTTTTTTAGTATATGTGGATCTTTAAGACTGCAGTTATATTTTCTCCTTCATAAATCTATAATGTGCTTGCATTTGGAATTCATAAATTTCAGTTTTCTTCTTAGAAGATTGGGACTCTGATGATAGAGTTATTTACTATGAATGAAGTAGTAACTAGCTAGTCGTAGAAGACTTCAATGAATAAAGTGAAAATATGTAATAGACGCATAACAGTTCAGATTGACGTAAAATTGTGTAACGATTTTCCAACTACACGATAAAATGCATTTGCAGATCCATGTGCAAGACTCGAAATAAAAATTGTTATGAAATGTTTTGTTACAACACTTTCTTTGACGGTTATTAAAGCAATATCATGTGTGTTCATAGACGGATTTAGGGTGAGCGTGAGTTGCGACCGCCCTTTTAAAATTGTGTACTTATCCAAGTTTTTTGTATTTTTTTAACATTATGTATATATTTGGTAATCTTCTTTGTATTTTTGGAAAGTTTTATATTTAACCCATAAAATTTGGATATTTTATTTGAAAAAAGTAGCTTTGCATCGTGAAATATCATATTCTACTGTAGATCCATCCCTGCGTGTATTCAATATCATGACTAGGGGTCAGCACAGTTCGATTAACCACTTATTTACCACACCGTATAATTTTTAGTTATGGACTTGTGGTAAGCACAAGTATATAAAAAAAAGCAAGTGATCTTCGATTTGATATGGAATTTCTACAAAACAAAGAAAGAAAAAATGTTAGTAAAATCTAGAATAATAAATATAAATATAATTAATCAATTTTTTTAATTTAACCGATGGTCTCCAAGATATGAAATTGAAACCGAACCGTTCACCCCAATTTCAAACAATTAGAAAAAATAACCAAACCGGTCAATTCGGTTAAACAAATTTTCTATAAGGTTTCAATTTGTTTAGTAGGTCACTTCGATTTTTTGGTTTTTATGTGCTCAGCCCTAATATTCAAGACAGCCAAATTAGTCATCCTTGAACAACGTTTGAGTTGGGTTCTTAAATATTAGAATATCTTTTGATGGTAAAGAATCATAACTTTGTTTATATTTTTAATTCGAAATTAATGAGAATTAATATATAATTTGGAATTAGTTTTGGTCGAAGGCGGAATTTGAATGGAAAGTATATGTATCTGGATAAGCAGTTTAAATTAAGTAGTGTTCCTTTATTAACTTTTAAAGATGCCTTATTAGAATGAGACTGGAGAAACATGAAGATGTGACCAAAGCAAGATACTAGTGACAAAATTATTTTTGGTCCCAACTGTACAACTAAATAATTTACTATTTTATTATTCATTTTTGTGTGCTCTTTAAATCTACTTTAAATTATTCTATTCCATATTCGAGCTTTTGCTGCCAATTGCTTCTAGATGTACTTTACTTAACGCGTCTCTATCTTTTTTTTCCTTGCATGTAATTAGATATTTAGATTAAGTCGGCATGCAGCTTCATCTGAAACAAAAATAATTACTACTATATCTGATTTGTGGAGTACATATCAAGGTTGTATATATATAATGATTATTAATTATTAATACGAGTTTTAAGGACAAGATTATGTTGGGCCAGCCAGCTTAAACATCTTCGTAATGACTGCAGAATGATTCTCAGCCACTGCTGCTGATCAATTTTGTTCTTAACTAGGATGCCTTTGCTTCGCAGTTTGGATCGAGTTTCGTTTCAGGGTCATTCCCTAAAATATTTAACTTAGAATCGGATTCAAGTTCAGAATGATTCCTTCAGTTTCGGAATGAACTGAATCATTCCAACGTATATGTCTGGATTAATTCTTCGAATTCAGGATCATCAATATAGATTTATTTCATATAAATATTTAATTTTACCCTTTAACTAGTATAAAATATAAAAATAGTAAAAAGTAAAAATTTAAAAAATGAGAATATAAAAATTGAAGAATGAAGAACGAAAAATCAAAAATGCAATTGAAAAATAAAATAATGAAATAAAGAAAAGATGAAAGAATAAAAAAACAACAAAAAAAATAAAGAATGGGAAAAAAAAGAATATAAACGAAAAACAATGCAAAATGAATAATGAAAAATTAAAAAATTGAATTTTTTAAAATGGTAGGGAATCAAACCCACCAAATAGTAGGGAATTAATGATTCCTAATTTTTTGGATATTATTCCAAAAAATTGATTTCAATAGTTTTAATTCAAACACCATTTTTAGGTTTCATACCGATTTTTAATTCCGAACCCGTTTTACCAAACACCAAAGTTAAATTACTAGGGATTTGAGAATTCAAGTCTTAGAATATCTAAAATCCTGATTCTTATATACTTAATCCAAACAATATCTGATTTGAAAACTCTCTTACCGAAAGTCCCTCTTAAATGTTAAATTGTTAATTAATTATACATACTTATATTATCTATGTATTCTATGTATACGGTAGACCCTCAGTCAGCCTTGCAAAGCTACAATACAAAGTAGCATCCGATGCATATTTTGTTTCATTCCTTTTCCTTTATTTCTTTTTCTTTTTTAATATATAATTATTATTACGTTAATTATTTGATTAATACTCCCTCCATCTCATTCATACTGTCATGTATACCATTTCGGGTTGTCCCACTCATATTGTCTCGTATCTAAAATGGTAGGAAATGAGTGGACCATGATCATCTAAACAAGTGGACTCCCTTATCTTATACTTTTACGCCACAACTTTAACATTTACACTCACTTTCTTAATCTCCGTGCCGGTTCCTACATGACATAATGAATGTGACGGAAGGAGTATTATACAAGCCTTGTCAACATATATTATCTTTATTACTTAATTTTTGTGGAAGATCTTTGAAAATACTATACACATTTTGGTGAAAATGCATTCTCTCATATAGAATAGATGATGCAAGTGCATGTGTAAGATTTTATAAATTATTATTTCGCCAAGGTATTATTTAAGGATCGAATTTTTTAAGATTCTTGTAGCGAAAAAGAGAGAAAGCAAAGAAGGGAAAAGGAAATATGTTGTGTCGTGGAGATATAGAGAGGTGTCACTTTCCACATGCAATATAGAAAGAAAGAAATGGAGCAGAAGAACTAAATGAAATGTACATGTCGGGCTGTTAATTCTATAAAGCCTATATTCATTTCTTTCACTTTTTTTTGGAAGATCTTGTATGCTTTTAACACCACTACTGTACTACTATAACTAGTATTTTTGGTTTACCAGTTCTACAGATTCGCTTCCGTAAAATATCCATCCTCCCCTTCCAATCTCTCTCTCTCTCTCTCTCTCTCTCTCTCTCTTAAATTCTTTAAAGGGATGGCACCTAGAAAAGGTGAGCAATCATGAAAGTTGTAGAATACGGGACCGGGTCGGGTTGTCCAAAACGCATTAATTGTTTAACTTATCGTCGTTGTCAAAATATAGTTCTACATGGCCTTGTATTTTCTATTTGGGCTCATAATATTTGAAGCCCAAAACAATCAGTTTGGTTGATTGTGAATTTGTGATTAGTACTTAAATTTCTTATATAAATAATAAATATTATTATTGTTATTATTATTCATTAGAGAGCTGCAAATGAAAATCTCAGTTCACTCACTGATGATACGATATTTTAAATTTGTTATATTGAGTTAAAAGTCATTTACATATGATACAAACAAATCAAGGTTTGGAACTTGAAATGTTGTAAATTGAGTTATTTACAAGAAGGTTAAAACTACTCCCAGAGTCTAGCTCAAGTATATACCAAATTTACCAACTAACCGAGCTCAAGTGATAAAAAAGCAAACTAGCTCGGTTTCTGACTCAAGTTCGAGCTTAGAGATGTATCGATACGATTCAACTCAACGCAACTCAACTCGAGTACATAGTTAATCTAATACAGATACCGACCGATCCACAAACCCACATTATATACAACGGTGAAGTACATAACCTTGTTTCTTTATTCTTCATACAAGTATGGTGAATTTAACTTACTGCTCTCTGTGCAAGCTAGCAGCTCAGGTAAAGGTCAAATTCAGCAAGCCCGAGCCTCGGTCAGCTGCCTCATTAGGGGCGCAGAATTACCTGAAACTTTCAGAGATGCGAAAAGGCACGACAACCTAGCCATCATAGGACTCGTGTTTACCCTTCGAGTCACGACTGCCAGTTCCTTACCAGAGTTGTCATTGGTAGGGCTATCATACCCTTCTAGATCAGCCTTTGTGATTAATACAGCATCTCCAGATGGACAGACCATTCTTGAAGCCATGCATCGCTGCTGATATTCTTGAACTGCCTGCAAACGATAACAACAGTTTTGTTTCAGAAATCCTGAAGCTACCATGATCAAATAAGAAAGTAACATGAAACGCTGGGATGAAAATACTTATTTAGTTTGTGATCAGGTAGAGTATGTCTACCTTCCACTGGGATGGAGCCAATAGTACTCGGGGTCTTCTTGAACGGACATATTCAAGAGCAGCAATGGGATTCATATGCTTATATTGAACCTGAACATTAATATACTGCTTTAATCTCCAGAGTAATTTCAATTGAACTTTTTATAAAAAAGAAGTGAACAGACCAGATAACAGAGAACAATGGTTGTGCTCCTTCCACGGCCTGCTTTACAGTGGACATACGTTGTCTGACCACTAGAAGCATTTCCTGCAACCATTATCGAGTGATGAGCAACTCATAAAATCCAGATGTGACTGCTGAGAAAATCTCACATGTCATGTAGTACAACAACATAGCATAGTGAGTGAAGAGAAGAAGGAGTTACGCACTGTGAATGAAATCCACTGCACGGTTAATATCCCCAAAAGAAGGAGCAAAGAGATAATCCCTAGTAGGAATAACAAGATGGTCTATCTCATGAGCCTGAAAAACAACACCACAAAAGTGAAACAATCTTAGAAAGAACTTGTGAAAAAATCAAGTTTTATCCCTAAACCCATTTACATAATCAAATATAACAAGTAATAACTGTAGACAGGGCTCAATTGTCGACGGTATCTAGAAGAACAATTCCAAGGTTCCTTTTCAAAATCAATGATATCCAAACCAGGTATGATCAACATGATTCTCATTTTAATTTGGAGCAACTACATTTTTTAAGGTGCTCAAAAAAGTTTCATTGCTTCCAAGCAACCGAAGCATGACCAGTATTGTAGATAATGATGTATAAAGTCCAAGGTAATACTCTTCTTCCAGCAAAGATAAACAACAAACAAGAAACTAAAAATGACAATGGAAAAATAGCTATCTATAGTATGACATGAAAATTAAGGCCACCAGAATCAAATTTATCCACCTGTTGACAACAAAGCAATTTGGTACTTAATATATATAGAAACACAAGGGGAAACAGTTTACAACACACTACCAACATGCAAGACCAGTGAAGTTATTCACAGAACATAAACCAGCCTTTGCCTACTTGCTGTATGACCATATTTCCAAGAAGTCACGGAACTTGCAAATGACCCTTTACGATTAGAGAACAGAGAACAGGGAGAATCACACATGAAATTGTCAGCCCCGACCACGGCAATTGACAAAAAAATTACAGTTCGAAACCACTTACATAGTACAAAGATGTTGGGACCAGAGTTTCATAGGGCTCATTCAGAGTAATTACACCACCAACTCCAAGCTGCTTCAACCGAGGGACATCCTTCGGAAATGGAACAGCGCCCAACAGTAGAAACTGATATTCGACTCAAAAGCAAATACTTAGAAAACATGTAACAGTAATCAAGTGAATATGAACAAAAAGAATGATAAGAAAAACCTCGGGCCTAAAATTAAAAGAGAAGTCAGGAATCATCAGAAAACATTGATAAAAAGGAAATCCTCAAACACACTCACTACAATGAAAAATAGTTTGCTGTTAATAATAAAGCATTCCCACTCTCACAAGATAAATTCCAATTCATCATAGTTTTAATTGTTCGGATCAGACTCTTTCATCAATATCCTATGAATGACGAGCATAGCAATAAAGTTGAATTCAACCAGGATATTACCAAGAAAAAAACTAAATTAAACGGAATAATTATCTAAAATCATACAAACGAAAAATTAATTTTCAGAAATATATATTCCAACGAAATTACATAGTCGAGAAATCCCCACCTGATCGATTTGATCCCACCACCGGAACTCGGCCTGAATTTTGTTGCGGAAAACGTTGTATAAAAGGGTCGGGTAGAACAAGATCCGAGCCCCGGCTCCGACTAAAGCCCTTTTCGTATCAACACTAACCATGATCAATCTCGTTTCGCTATCACTACTATTTCTGCCGTGCTTGCTCCCTATTATACTCTCCGCACCATCATCGAGCTCCTCGATCTTCATCGCGATCAACAGAACATGAAATCCGCAAGTAATTGGGGGAAATTACATAACCCTAAATTATAGACGCGACTAACTATGGCCCTCAATATAGAAGATTCAATCAAGGGGAAGAATAAAGTTGCTAAGGACTTCAGTAGTGGCAAAATTATTGATCGGCATATATGCTGAAGGACTTCAGTGATCCCGAATTGATGAAGGGTTACAAATGAGAAGAAATTTCCCCAATCGAAGGCGATAGGATCATAGGAGTGAGAATCTGAATGATCGGTGATGAGAGAAACGAAGATTGTGGAATTGAGGAGAAGCGGAGGGGGATGATCAATGGAGGAATAAAAGTCAATAGGAGTTTGGGAGGATGAGATGCTCCTTTATTGCTACTTGTATTACAATTTTTTATCAGGAAACAAATAAAAAATCTATTATCCATATCTTTCAAGAGTATGAATGAATTATATAAAGTTAGCTTATGATGAATGATTTAGATGGAGTATATATATATAATATTTCAAAATTGTGATTTGAGATTATAAAAAAAGGGCACTGGTTAATTAATTCTGAACTTTTTTACTTTAAAACATTTAGCAAGTCTTCGGCTATTCCAATACTTTATAGGTGTTTCGTGTATTTCCATCATTTTTGCATTAGGTCTTGATCAATGCTGATGCAAACTAGTCCAAGAAATCATGATGCCAACCAAGGCTTCAGTAAAAATTTAATTGAGATCATGTCGGGAAATCTCAAATGTATAAATCCCAAGCTATTCAAGAGAAGATAATTTCTATTAGATCCCCAATCAATCTTTATATAAATGAGTTGGTCTCTTGTGCATTCCGTTGCACCTACAACAGGAAGTCTAATATTAATTCACAACAGTTTACAAGTATAATGATAGTGTTATGTAGTGTAATTGATTGAGCTGTGAGGGCTCCCATTCAAGTAACCCGGGTTCAAGTGCTAGCCATATTGTGTGATTTTTTTTTCTTCCACAAATTGATTTTTTTTAGATCAAGTGGTACTGTTTTCATGTTAAATGATACTTCTATTAAGACCAACAATATTTTCATTCAAGTCATATTTTTATTCATAGCAAGTGATACATTGATTAATAACAAGTGATACTCTTATTCAGAACAAGTGATTTATTCATAATAATTGATATTTTTTACACGTAAAGTAATACTTTTATTAAGAACAAGTGATACTTTTATTCATAGCAAATGATACTTTGATTATAACAAGTGATACTCGTATTCGAAACAAGTGATATATTCAGAATAATTTGATACTTTTTTCATGTAAAGAGTGATACTTTTGTTAAGAACAAGTGATACTTTGATTAATATCAATTGATACTTTTATTTAGAACAAGTGATATATTCATAATAATTGATAATTTTTTCATGTAAAGTGATATTTTTGTTAAGAACAAGTCATAATTTTATTCATAATAAGTGATACTTTTGTTCATAGCAAGTGATACTTTAATTCATGACAAGTGGTACTTTTATTCATAATAAGTGATATTTTTATTCAGAGCAAGTGATACTTTGATTACTTTGATTCATGACAAGTGATACATTAGTTAATAAGAGGTGATACTTTTATTCAGAACAAGTCATATATTCAGAATAATTAATATTTTTTAATATAATGTGATACTTTGTTAAGAACAAGTACACTTTTATTATCTCATACATATTCTTCATTATTCTATCTCTTCTATGTGTATTATTTATACAATTATAAATCTTTTTTTTTAAATATTATATTTTTTTAACAAGAATAAATTTTTATACATATTAATATTCTTTGTGTCATATATTAATTTTTTAAAAAATAATAAATTAAATTTATTACTTTTCGTGTCATATTATAGTTTGAAAATAAAAAATAAAATTTTAAAACAAATATTATATTTTTTTTTACAAGAATAAATGTTAACATACATATTAAAATTCTTTGTTTTATATTATTTTTTTAAATAAGAAATTAAATCTATTATTTTCCGTGTAATATTATAGTTTGAAAAAAAATTAAAAAAAATATTATATTTTTTTACCAAGAATAAATTTTAATATACATATTAATATTCTTTCTGTCATATGTTACTTTTTTTAAAATAAAAAATTAAATTTATTATTTTTCATGTCATATTGTAGTTTGAAAATTAAAAAAAATAAATTTAATGTAAAAAAAAATTAAAATCATTGTTGGATTTCGAACCCAGATTTTCTTGGGTTGAAAACACAACACTTAACCAGCTGCGCTACAATAGAGCTACCATTAAACTTTCCATTAATATTCTATTTAATTTAGTGCGGTCGGTTGCACCTGTAACCGGTTGCACGAAAATTTTAGCGTATAAAAATATTCAAATTTACATATTAGTATGGGAAGACGTGAATCATGATATGGACCAAAACTTTTGTAAAAGCTGATCAATTTAAATTGAGAAATAGTACAAAACGATACGAATATACAAATATCTATCTACCCCAATTGAAGTCTTGATTAGATTATGATCAATCCAAATAAAAAAAAAAAAAAAACATGTACAACTTTACAAAATAGCGTGAGGAGTCTGATACCAGTTAGAACTTCAGTAAAAAGTTGTTTGGGTCAAGTCGGGACTTCTAATAAATTCAATCATTGGTTTAAGACTTAAGGCATATTACAAAGGGTACAAAGAGTGGAGTTATCTTAATCATTTTTAATTACTTATTCTGTTCGATTATAGTTGGTTTAGTTTTTTTCGGTATTGAGATTAAGAAAGTGAATGGATGTCTCAAAATCGGCTCTAGGGGTAAAATTGGTGAAGCCACCTTAAACCCCCTGTCAAGAGCAAGGCCCCGTCGAGTAATTGTCTTGACGGTTAAGGTCTTAATTCCTTATATATTATTTATATTGTATAATAAACATAAATGAGAGACTTAATACAATTAAACCTCTTTAAAATAATGGCATTGGGACCAGATAAAAATATTCGTTTAACGAGGTTATTACTTTATCGAATATTATTTTAGTTCATTAACTCAAGTTGGGATCGGAAAAAATATTATTTAAGCAATGTTATTACTATATCGAATAAGATCTTTATCGAGGTTTAACTGTATAGTGATAAAATGTCTGAAAATGAAAGTATACCAACAATAATTAGACACAACGAGTATATTACAAATATTATCATGAAAGTAATTATTTAATTATTACTCTCCTTAAATTATGTTGAAATTGTAATATGAATTGTAAATTGGATGAAAAGTTCCCTCGCCTATGAATAGTCATTATCAAGCACACATTATTCAAAGCTTCAGGCATGATAAATCTTGCCCACTCCATTTGTCTTCATTTTGAGACCTAGTCCCACATGCCCAACACACGATAACTGAATCACTAACTTTTCCTTTCTAGATTCATTCATTAAAAGTAACTGTGTAATACTTGGGAGTCCGGGCGATCCTACTTTCTCTCATGTTAAATAACTCTTAAATTATATATTCTCACCGTCTCATTTATACTGTCATGTATACCATTTTGAATTATCTCACTCATACTGTCTCATACCTAAATGTCTCATACCTAAATGGTAGAAAATAAGTGGATCACAATCATCTAAACAAGTGGACCCCATTATCTTATACTTTTATATCACTACTTTAATCTTTAAACTCATTTTCTTAATCTTTGTACTGGATTCCTACATAATGAATGGGACGGAGGAAGTATCTCATAATATAATTTTTGACTCCGGCAAGCCCAATTTAAGAACTAGCTCGGACCAACAATTCAAAAGACCCATCCACACATTAAGTCACCCTCCAATAATACAATTCCATTTTTATTAATACACATAAATTTCTTATCTTCCCATTTTGTAGTACGTCTGAAGCATTAATAATTTACTGCTTGCTTGTGATAACTAATTTCTTTGAACCAAACCCCACATTGCAAGCCCAATTAATTGCATTATCAACCTTACCTTCCTATTACAACCAACCACAGCAAACCCTCGTAATCATCTCCCACTCGACACATGAGGAATAATCGCTGCCTCCTCCTCCTCGCATTCCTCCTCCCAATCATAGTCGCCAGAGCTGCAGTCATTGTCGGCGGAGGCGGGGGAATCGGCGTCGGAGGCGGAGGTGTTTGGATTGGCGGAGGAATCAACAACAACCCGACCTCTCCCTCCTCCTCCAAGCTCACCACCGCCTACGCCGCGCTGCAAGCGTGGAAATCCGCCATCACTGACGATCCTCTCAAAATTACCGCCTCGTGGGTGGGGCCCAATGTGTGTTCATATAAAGGCGTTTTCTGCTCCGATTCCGTCGATTTTATGGGGAATCCGGCCGGGAAAGTGGTGGCGGCGATCGATCTCAACCATGGGAATCTGCAAGGGGTATTAGTCAAAGAGCTATCTCTCCTCACGGATCTCTCACTCCTCCACCTTAACAGCAACCGGTTCAGCGGCGGCGTGCCGCCGTCGTTTCGAGATTTGTCGTCGCTCACCGAATTAGACCTCAGCAACAACCGCTTCTCCGGCGGATTTCCGACTGATATTCTATACATTCAGAATCTTATGTATCTAGATATCCGATTCAATAGCTTCTCCGGCCAAATTCCGGACGAGCTCTTCAATAAGAAGCTCGACGCTATCTTCCTCAACAACAACCGCTTCTCCGGCGAATTGCCTGACAATTTAGGGAATTCGCCGGCGTCTGTGATAAATTTGGCTAACAATAAGCTCAGCGGTACTCTCCCCTTCAGCTTGGGATACATGGGGATTAAAGAAATTTTATTCCTCAACAACCAGCTCACCGGCTGTATACCGGAAGGCGTTGGAATGTGGTCGGATCTTCAAGTCCTCGACGTAAGCTCGAATTCGCTGATGGGGCATTTGCCGGACTCCATATCGTGTCTGAACAACATCGAGGTTTTGAACTTTGCACACAACCGCCTCTCCGGTGAGCTCCCGGATTTGATCTGTTCGTTGAGAAGTTTGATCAATTTGACGGTGGCGGCGAATTTTTTCTCCGGATTCAGCCAGGACTGCGACCGATTGCCGAACAGAAACGCGGGATTTGACTTCTCGTTCAACTGCATTCCGGGGAGGGAGCTCCAGCGGCCGCAGCCGGATTGCTCGGCTGTTCCTGGCGGCGGGCTGAACTGTCTGAGAGTTCCCGGGAGCCCTCTTGTTTGTGGGGCCTTGGTGGGGGTGGGGATGGAGCCATGACGGGGCTACAGTTGATGTGAATGGATGTTTTGGAACAGAACAGGCCACCGTGGGCTGTCTGTCATTAACTGAAAGTGATTATGATTTTTAAATTGTTGTTTTTGTTTTTTCCCCACTAAAGTTGTAGTATTTGGTCGGGATTAATTGTTAATTCAATTATGTTGGTAAAATGTGAGGGGGTTGTTGGTAATTTAATTCTGTTGGTATGAATACTTGTGTTGATTAGTTAGTAATTTAAGTGGTTTTAGAACCCTATTGTTGTTTGGAGGATTTAATGCTCGTGATCCAAGTAGAAGCTTTTATTAGGAGTGAGTAGTGATTTTGGTGTCTAAACTTTCAATCTTTTTGAGTTTTGGTGTCCTTTATTTTAAAAACTGTGAATTTGGTTCCTAAACTTATAAATACTTGCAATTTTGGTGTCATTAATTATTTTAATGAATAAATAATATTAATGGTGATTTAAAGAAGGATAAAATTGCAAGATCATATAATTTTTTTAAAAAATAATCTTTTTATAATATAATATAATTTTAATAATTATAATGATTTTAAACTATTAAGACAATAGGCTATAATAGTTTAATATTTAATGTTAATATATTTAATGATTTAATAATTTATGTTTTTATTTTCAACAATTAAAATAATTTAATAGTTTATTTTAATTTATGTTTAATTTATGTAAATAATATTTTCTTATGTTGCACAAATATTACAATACTAAAATGAGTTTTAAGAACTATGTCTTTATAGAAAATTGAACCATATACATAAAAAAAAATTCTTGGTAAAAAAAAATTGTACTACATAAATCTTAACGATATTTAGTTTTTAATTCTTAAGAGTATTCATTCACTAATTGTATTTACTAATAAATTATCAAAAAAAATTTAATGACGTATTTTATGATTTTACCCTTCTCAAAATCATTATGGTATTATTTAATTATTAAATTAATAGAAGACACCAAAATCGCAATCATTTCTTAAGTTTGGGAACTAAATTTGCAATTTTTAAAGTATAGGCACCAAAACTAAAAAACGTTGTAAGTTTAGGCACCAAAATGACAATTCACTCCTTTTATTAGTGTGTACTGAAATAGTGATGTATTAGTTAGTAGTGTATGGAAGGGTGATGGATGACGGGTCAGGTGATTGAGACGTCCCTCTAAAAGTGATTCCAACCAATTTAATATTATATGTTTTTTCGTGCTTATTTTTTCTTTTTTACTTTATTATCTATTTTCTTATTATCTCACGCTTCTTTTCTCTCATACTCTATCATTTATTTCTTTTAATACTTATCATCAATTTTTTTAATCCCCGTGTCGAAAAATTTCGAGCCGCTAATAATTAGATGTAGTATATACCCCCTCCGTCCCAAATATATGTGTCTACTTTCCTTTTTCGTCTGTCCCAAATTTATATGTCTATTAACAATTTTGTGTGTCTAACTAAACCTTTCACTAACTTTAATACGTCTAATTAATATCATAATATAGAAAATGACTATTTTATCCAACTATTCTAATAACAAATACAATTATGTCATTAACTTTTTAGTAATTTACTTTAATTTACTCATATTTCAATACCAACATTTATCTAACTTTTATATCATTAAATATTTTCTTAATATGTGTGGAAAAATAAATAGGCATATATATTCGGGACAGGGGAAGTATTATTTAAGGAAATTACTTTAATTAGTTAAACATAACTTGCCCCAAACCTATGGATTTGGTGAAAACTGCGTTGTTGCATAGGAAGATTTAGTTGGAAGGGGATCATCTTTCAAATTGTGCAATTAATACGGGTTTTCATATTTTTTTCAGAAATTTGTTATTTCATGCTCTCAAATTGCAGATTCGCATACTCGCTTATTCTCATTGTAATTACAAGTTTGAATCCCTAAATTTGCACATTTACTCCTATATATTCAAATCATATATCCGTCCGTCTTGATTAGGTGAGTGAGAAAAAATCATTTAAGTATGGATCTTGTTCATTTATATATAGAATAAATATATAGTGTAACGGTAACTTATTTAATTATTCACTTTACGGAAAATATGGTAAATTATCTAGGTGGCTTTTCCAATGCCTTAGGGTTCATATCTTAATTCGTAGACGCAATCTAGGATAATAGTATTCTCTCAATTCCTATTTTATATATTCATTTTTTTTCACAAATATTAAGAAAGAATTTAATAATATGAAAGTCTTATAAATATTGGTATTAAATTTGAGTAAATTAAAGTAAATTAATAAAAAGTTGTTGACGTAATTGTGTTTATTTTCATAAAAGTCGTATACAATAATATTTTTCTAAATTATCATATTAATTAGACCTATCAAAGTTTGTGAAACATTTAGTAAGACAAAAAATTTGCTATAAGTATATAATATAAATTTGGGACCGACAAAAAAAGAAATTAGACATATAAATTTGGAACAAATGAAGAATTAGGAGATTCCGTCATTTCTAAATAAAACCACAATTTCCACCTCATAGAAAGATGAATTTATTTTCAGAGAAAGGAAGAGTTGGAAGGCAAATCCGTTGCAAGAAAATTACTAAAAATACTCTTGCATCAAAATCTGGGTAAAAATCCATAATATTTACAGCAGCCTAAGAGAGTTCCTGATCTGAAAACTGCAAAAGCATAGAATGAAGAGAAATCCACATAAAATGTCTGCAAGAACTAGTAAATAAGCACCAAAGAAGCAAATGGACTATTTTCTCCACACTAGGGAATGTAGTACAAGGGGTTCGGTAGCTTGAAAGACCGTCTCGCCACAGAAAACCCCATCAAGTCGCTCCACTGATCTCCGTAGTTCCCTTGTATAATGTACCCTGCATCCTCCATCTTCTTTCTCTTCTCTGACTTGAAGATTGATGCCGGCTTGCCTTTATCAGAGCGTCCCCTGTTTCATTCCAAAATGCACGTAGTTAGCAGCTCGTGTCTCGTGATTCTTACAACAACAAAAATATGCTTACCTCATGATGAGGCTTTCCCAGTTGGTGAATCCAGCGTAAATTAGATTACGCTCCGTAGCATCCCTTTGAAATTCACTCCGTCCTGTCAATAGAAATATTGTGAAGCCAAGCTTCTGTAGCTCCTTGTACAATCTCAAGCTAGGAGATATTGAGGGTGCCTCAGCCAAGTCCACCCATTCATTGAAAGAGTATTCATCAAAGATCTCTGATCTGTTTCCAGTGGAAAAAAGCATGTTAACGTAAGCAGATTGAGAACATGGGTCGAAAATCAAGACCAGAATTCACCCGAAAATAGAGCAAGTCACTAGCTGCAGCTTAATATAAATAGACCAAGATTGTAAGCACCATGTGGTCAGCCTCACGATCAGATTGAAATCCGTATTAGTGGTGGTTTTGAAATCTATAATTCAGATAGGTTATATTTGAAGAAAGGATTCTCCTATCAAGAGAATACATACTATATAACTTGTGAATTCTTCTCCTAATTGATGCAACAACTGGTGTCTCAAAAGCGATTGGCTAAAGTACCTGCTCATCGATTTCCCTACTGCATTACCAAGAACTTTCATAGACTTGGCATTACAAATATTAATGCGTGGTCATAA
The DNA here is from genome assembly GCA_028984105.1 of Lavandula angustifolia. NCBI lineage: Eukaryota > Viridiplantae > Streptophyta > Magnoliopsida > Lamiales > Lamiaceae > Lavandula > Lavandula angustifolia. The sequence continues at coordinate 21,737,252 of CM054815.1, read as the reverse complement.
TTCTTTCAAGTCTTGAAAATAATTTTTACCCAAACTCATTTTCCATAGTGTAATGACATACTCTAAGTACTATCTGTGTTAAACAATGTAACGATCTCAAGTCCTTTCCACTTTCGTTCCTCATAGCCTCATGTCGATCTTTATAATTTGTATAGAAAATACAAATAATTACAGCTTTTAGCACGTTCTCTATATTGACCTTTTTCTCTTCTTCTAGTTGTCATAGGACCCATCCAACTTGAAGGAGTAATTGTGGAGTGCAGCAAGTGTTATAGTGATGCTAGCAATATTGAGTGGCACTGATAAAAAGACACTACACAACATATGGAGGAAACACTGGAAAGCATACAGATTACTATTTGCTATTTGGTTTATATGGAAACAGTTTTGTTCTCAAAGGGATGGCTAGCACTAGTGTCATCCAGTCGGTATGGAACGGTGAAATGGGAAAATATGCTCAAAATTGCATTTCAAGATATCGTACGTTGTGCTGTTCCTATAATTTTGTAATATTGGATTACTTGTGGGATCTGAAACCATGTGTTACTTCAAAGAAGCATAAATAAGTTTTCACTACTACTACCTAAATAGACTCCCAGAGTCCCAGCCTTGAATCCATTTTTTATGGCAGGGTGAAGTTTCAATTTTATAATTTATAACTCATACCATTTCTTCCTAAACTTATCTACTATAGTTTTACACTTGTTACAAAAAATTTCAGAGACTTCAATCTCCAGTAGAACCCTCAAGGAGTTATGATAGACATGGTAGACACAAGCCAACAGTTACCTGGACAAGGACAACAACCTTTGTTCGAAGCATCAGTGCAATAGTTCAGGATACTAAAACACACACAGACAACCATCTATATCAGGCGCCATACGGCGATGCCAACATTTTTACTTCAACTTTCCTAATTTAGTCATCTTATAGGATCATGATATGTTCCTCTCACTCCTTTCCCATTATGGAATGGATGTTTTCTGATATTTTTCTTGTTCAAATCAATTTTTCAAGTTACCAAAAATGTTACAAATTCAACATCTGATGAAAACCAGTATATAATTTCAATCCCACAAATTGCAAAATCTTAAATCGAATTAATTAAAAAAGAAAAAGGGAAATTTGTTTACCCAAATCCATGTGCGGCGTAGTACGGAACATTGGACAGCAAGGTCTCGTCAATGTCGAAAACCCAGGCGTCCCTCCCGTCGCCGGAGACCCCCACCCTCTGGGCGTGCTCCAACGCATTGTCGGCGACGGCCTCCAAATCCGATCCGTACAGCTCGCCGGTGATGTAATCCTTGATGAAATCCACGCACTTCTCCGGCGCCCGGGTCCATGGGCCGGCGTCGTTGGTCTCCACCGTGAACCGCCAGCTGTTGCAGTACAAGTCGGCACTCGTCCGGCGGCCGGAGAGTCCATCGGCAGCCAAAAGGGTATTCTTTTCCGGCGTAATCTGGATGATTGATGGCGCGGACCAAGTGGGCCCGGTGCAAAGGATGACGACGAGCGAGATCAGGCCCCATTGGACGAACGCCATGCCGGAAAAAACGAAAAGCTCTTTTCCTGTGGTTTCAAGAAAAGTGCTTTTCCGGGTTCTCCGGTTGAGATGTGATAGGATATTTATCGCACTTGATTCAAGAATTTATATGTATTAATTTCTGTAAATTTCGACAATGTCTATGAATAGCGAATGTCCGCTAACGATGGATCATATATAGTAGAAGATCGACAGGATGTGGTTTGAATTAACTCGTAACCGTGTTTTTCTATTTCTGTAATTTTCTTATAAGCTTTTATTATTGTTAAAAAAATAAAGAAGTTATTAGCTGTAGAAACACGAATTTTAAATTGCACATGACTTTTATAATGTTCGTATAAATATATTTTTAAAATTTATACACCAATTTTTTAAAAAAATTCATCACAGTTTATTTTTTATAATAGGTTGTTTCCATAAATTTTTCTAAACCAGTGTATAATTTTTGTATTTTTTAAAATAAATTAAAAAAAACTGTTAATAAACTTTTAAATGAGACTTAAGTTGTTTACTATTTAAATAATATACGTTTTTTTGTCAAAACAGCATCTTTTTTAATAATTAAATCATCAAAGTTGTCGGTGCGCAAGATTTAACAAGTCAAAAAATAAGTATTTACACTTTTTGAAAATTATGTGAAATTACAAACTGAGAACTCTTAAATAAATGATGTCAAACAAATATATTAGACAAGTAATGTATTCCCTCCGTTTCATTTAATATGACACGTTTCTTTTCAGCGCGGAAATTAAGAAAGTGCATGATAAAGTATGATAGATAGGTAATTGATAAAGTAAGAGAAAAGATGAATGAGTTTGTGAGAGAATAAATGATAAAGTAAGAGTAATAAATGAAAAAGTAGGAAATAGAAAAAAAAAAATAAGAGATAATTTAGTACTCCCTCCGTCCCGCTATTATTGTCCTCTTTCCTAAAATGACAAAAATATATTCTTAAACCTAAAATAAAGTGGATCCTCCTTACCCACTACTCACCCCCACATTTCTATACTCTCTCCCCAAAAAATCTCTCTCTCACACGATTTCGTTCTGCTCCAAATTTAGAAAATTATGATTTTTAACTTTTTGGAAACTTTAGATTATTTCTTTAATTACAACATGAAAAAAATAGAAAAAAATTAAATGGATTGCTTCAATTATTCATTGCAAAAATTTGGATGAATTTTAATTTCTTCTCACCAACCACTACTCGAAAACTGTGTTCATTTATTAATACAATTAAAACTCATAAAGTACACACTTTAGCAAAGTTTCTTAATCTCCGTGCCGGAACCAAGTGGGACATTAATAGCAAGACGGAGGGAGTAATATTTTGGAAATTTATTTACTTTTAAGGAAACGTGTCAATTTAAGTATGATTTCTCGAAAAAGAAAACATGTCATGTTAAATGAGATTGATGGAGTAGTAAGTATTAGAGTATTAGATATTTCGAAGAGGAAGACTTGAATGCATATTGTAAGATTGGTTTACAGGAAATTTTAGAAGGTCGGCGTGATAAAAATATAAGATTTCAATGGATTTTGCCATCAAACTATGAACTATTGTATATTACAGTAAAATGTATTTAGTGAGAGAATTTGTTATCACGTTCCTGTTGAGAGATTGGTTTTATAAAACATGCTTTTAGTAATGAATTTTTGTCTTTGAATATTATTAAACCTAAATTGGGTTTTTGGCGACCACCTCTTTTGAGTTATCTGGTGTAAATCATGTTTATGTGCATAACTTGTAAATGGTAACTTCAACTTACTGTAATTGAAATCTACTCTCTCGATGCTTTCCATCTTCAACTTAGTCCGACCGACAAGCAGCTTCTCCTCTCTTATAACTATAAAGTAATTTAAGTGTGTTGATAATGAGTCATTCATATTAATTAGGAAGACAAAGGGTGCGCAAGACTAAACTTATTTTGAATTTAAATAAAAATGAAAAATTGTCAGTTCTAATTAGTTAAACCAAGCTCAAATCTTCAGTCCAAATTCAAAGAACTACAGTGTACGGATTTATAATATATACTTCAACTTACAAACATGTTTTTGGGAAAACCATTGAATTCCGAAATAAACATGTATACATTGTGTCCCCTTGGGATGGCCTAGCGGTCGAGGTGGGAGGTCCGGGACCGATAGGTCCTGGGTTCAATTCCCACCAAGAACGCTAGGTGTTGTCTGTCACCCTGTCACATTAAGGGTGGTTGAACCCTCCTGTGTGGTTTGCAGGCTACTGCACAAGGAGCGTGGTTTACCCAGTGCGCACCGAAGGTAGCGGCTACGGGTTCCATGAATCAAAAAAAAAAAATGTATACATTGTATATGATGAACTAAAAACTAACAAAACTCCATCTATCTGTAGGTAGCAAAACAATAAAAATGAAAAAAAATCCATGAAAATTAAACGTGGAAAAGAAAAGACGTCATCTCAATTGGAAGCGAAGTTTTGGTTTGATCTTCGCTCCTTTTGCCAACACCGGCGGCCATAGATGAAGTCTCTTTGTAAAGAAAGCACATACAAGTGTCTTGTACGACAACGGCCGCCATAGGTACTTAAGTGGATGTTTGGAGTATATGAAGCTTATTGATAAATGCTGAAAGCTGCTGAAAGTGGCTTATTCAATAATCTATAAGTGCTTGCAAAAAAATGTTGAAAACTGCTCCAAATAGGTAAAATAGTGTTTGGAAAGATTGCTGAAATGTACACTTTTAAAATTATAAGTCCGTTTTACCCCTCATATTATTAACCAATATAGATTTTCGGCATTAAGAAAACATAGAATTTCTTTTTCATATTATTATATCATATTAGTATAAATGCAAATTTAAAATATTATATAAAAATTATTTTATTACATTAATACATAATATTATATTAATTATCTAAATATATTAATTATATCTTATTATTATTAGTATTATAATGTTTTATTTTAAATATGAGCATTAATCAAATAGTAATACTCGGCAGTATTTTATATATAAATAATACTATATATTAATATAAGATGAATATAATCTAATATCATAATAGTGTGTTATATATAGTGATTAATTTTAAAATTAAGATAATTTGAAATTTATAATAATTATTAGGGATATAATTGTCTTTAACACTACTAGTAGAGATAAAAGGTTGGTTTCAGCTGGCATCCAGCAGCTTATGGAAATTCTCTATTTGTTAGCAAAATAGCTTTCAGCTCCTCTGTATGCTAGATATCTCAAACACTTACCTCGTCAAAATACTCCATCCTTACTTTCATTCCTCCGAATATCAATCTCATGCAAACAATCTCGACCAACCCTCCATCCTTACTCGACAAAATAATGATTTTAGGTCGACAAATCTTTAATAAACCTTTCAAATGATGAGGACAGAATGAAGATGGCAAATCAATCGTCAGATCTTCACTTCAGGAAAATTGATTTTTAGCGAGGCGTATTTTGTCGCCAAAAATATATTTTTAGCGACGAAATAGTACCTTCGCGAGGAATGTTATTTTCTCGCCAATGTTGTGTCGCCAATGACTTTCCTCGCTAATGCCCAATTTCAGTAGCAGGGAAAAAAATAATCTTCCTTGTTAATACGTAAACTCAATAGCAAGGAAGAAGTTTGTCGCCAATGTATGATGTGAAATTACTGAAATACCCCTTTTTAATGTGAAAAGTCAAATTTACCCCTCGCCAATGTATAATGTGCAATTACCAAAATACCCTTTTTTGGATGTGAAAAATCAAATTTACCCTTACTCGCCGATAAATAGTTTTTCTCGCCAATGTATAATGTGAAAATACCAAAATACCCTTCTTTTAATGTGAAAAGTTCAACATACCCTTCCTCGCTGATAAATATTTTTCCTCGCTAAATGTATATTATGAAAATACCAAAATAACCTTATTTTAATTTGAATTATCCGATATACCCCTCCTCGCGATTAAAGAATTTTCCTCGCTATTATGATTAAAATGCAATTGTAATAAAATATATTTTAGTAAAATATATATATATATATATATATATATATATATTAGCATGTGATATATCCTCGTTGAAAATCATGTCATAGTTCTAATATTCAAATATTATTGAATATTTGGGACTAATTAATAACAATTTTTAATGGCATCAATAAGCATTTATTTCTTGAAAAAAAATATAATCAATTATTAGTTTATAAAATGAATTCAATTACAACCATATTTAATTATTTGCAAAACATAATTAATGATTTATCCATACTAATTTTATTGCAAAAATAAAAAAAATAAACAAACCAGAAATCAAGTTACTATAGGAGTAAAAATTGCATAATTACAATTATGTAAAGAAAATTATAATTAAACAATAAAGAATACTCAATCATTGGTAATAGCCTCTATAAGGTTTCCAGTAGCTACTGCTGCAAATCATTCGTCCAATAAATGACCATTCTGCAACGATTAACTAAAATTTGCAAATTAATAATTTTACCATGCTTCCAAAGCCAATATAAATCGGTTTGGCTCCGTGCTACATCCACTTGAGAAATTCTTGAGGTGGTTCGTATTTGGAGCCAAGATCAACAAAGCAATAGCCCACCACCTCAACTAGAGGGCTCCAGTCTGCAAGAATGCAATCAGATAACTATTTTGCATATAAATAGTGAGAACGAGTTGAAAATAACTAAATTTTATATATGAAATACAATGGAAGATTTACCATTAGGCTTGGGTAGTACATGAGGCTGTTGGGAGATGAGAAACTGAGATATGGTTTGTGTTGAAGAGTGCATTAATGGGGCCAAGATTCAGCTTGTTTTTTACCCATTGAATTTTGTCAAAAGATGGCCTTATTTGCCTTAGACCCCAAAAATACTTGAGTAGCTCCTGCGTAGATTACAAATTGATACACATAGTAGTACCGGTTTACAGCTTCAAACATACCTGGGGCTGGAGCATGAACTTTATAGCTTCTGATAGCAATTCGACGCTGAGCTGTGATACGGGGATCGGAGCAGGTCCGACTCCCTTCTGATGCATTATGAAGTTTGAAGAATAATTAAAAAAAAATTAAAAAAGAAAGAACGGAACTGTATTTGTTAGATGAGTGGGAGAATTTGTTAAAAGTGCTCCTAAATTATCGATATATAGGAGGATATATATAATTTGAAGATTGTGACAGATTTTGAAAATTTTTAACAACCCACCAAAATTTTGAGGGAGATTTTGATTTTTTTCATCTTATTTTCTTAAATTTGAAAATTTTAAACAACCCTCCAAAATTTTGATCTATATTTTTTATCTTCTTTTCTTAAAAAGAAAGAATTAATGTCCTAATTTCCATGATTATCATATAATAAGATTTAGTTTTTAGTTCCTTATAAATTCTTTACGTTTAGGAGTATTATTTCTCTAATTTTATTTTTATATTTATTTTTCATTTCTTATCAATTCTATTAAATATTATTCTTTATGTTAATTCTTCATTTGGCATAACTAATTCTTTATCTTAATTCTTTAATATGTAATATATTTTTAATTTTATTATAAATTTAGTACTTAAATGCACAATCTCGAATCGAATTGATTAGTATTAAAGTCAAACAAGTTCAAATCGAATAATATTATTTTTAAAATACAACTAATTTTATTAGTTAGGTTTATAAAAGAATAAGATTCAAATTTAACATTCGAACAATAATCAACTATACATCAAATTTAATAATTCAATAATAAATGAATAAGGTCTTTTGAATATCGAATCGAATACGAATCGGAGTGATTCGATTCGTTTACAAATCTAGCTAATAAAATAGTTTACAATTAAGTTGTAATTGTTACTGAGTTACTTCTTTTGGTTCAAATACTATATGGAAATATTTTATGAAATATTAGATTACTAGTTTTGAAATTCAAACTACTAGATTAATTAAGCAATATAAAGTAAAACCTCTAATACTACAGGTTTATCTCTTAATAGTTCTATAGCTAGAATGATTTAAAAATTAAATCAATTGGTTCAATTTTGTATTCGATTTCCAATTTTGATTTTTTTCGTTCGAGACTTTGAAATTTGAGTTTGAATGTATATTATTATAGAATTTTATCAACATTGGATCAAATATAAATTAAATTTAACATTCAAATGAATAATGAACGAAACACATATTTTAATAACTAATTGATTAGTGCATATTTGATTCGATTTGTTTATTACCCTATAATTTTACTATATATTATAATTAGAAACCTTCCTTCTTCTTTTTTTTTTAGATATATATGTAGTTAGATTACATAATTATAAGATTATCGAATATGTGTGATTGTAATAATCATAAAATCCTTATATTCTGTTTTTAAGTATTTTCGATGTAATCAATCGATTAACTGAACCAAATTGAACTAAAATATTGTAATATATACTAATAAAAGATTTATTTTGTTTCTTATTTTTCTGGGAAATTGTGTTTAAAACGAAACCGAATTGAGAATTTAGTTTGATTTTGCCAAATTAACAGTCATATCGAAAATGTTAATTTTTAATACATACCAAAAATATGTTTTATGATGAAACTTAATAGTCTATTTTTAATGGAGAAATTAAGATAAGTTAGCCTATTCATTAATCTATTTCTATCGATTGTCTTACATATATTAATTAAATAAGTTAACAATTACAGATTAGTTTAATTAGATAAGAATTGAATATGGAGTTTGATTAATTAAGTAAATATTTGTCCTGAAATTAAATAAAACGATGTATATATTTGTTCAAATTAAATTATATGCATGATTATAATATAAATAATGAAAATATCCTTTATTGAAATAAAATTAAAAAGTTAAAAAAAATCAAATCAATAAGACATAAATTAAAAGAATTGTTCCAGAAACAGAATTTGGTCAATTTGATATATATATATATATATATCTATATATATATATATATATAAATCAATAAGACAAATCAAATCTTTGAATTCGTTGATTGCCTCCAAGAAAATTGGTATGTTTATCAAGTTTTTAAAGAAAATTATGATCAATTTGATATATCTATATCTATATATATATATATATATATATATATATATATATCACATTAAACGCAAGAATAGTATTTTACTATTATATATACAATATAATATTAAATCATATTCCGATTTGTATTTGATATATATTATGCCAAGATTTAATTACTTCATATTAGAATTTGTATTAGACATAGGTTATTAATCAAACCATATTATAGAATTAACGGATAAGCTATAATCAAATCATATCCGGACTCAGAATTTTCATTACTATTATATATTTCAAATATATATATTACTTTAACGTTTCATTAAATAAACGTGATTCTGAACAGGATTAATAATATTACTTTAATATATAGAGTTGGAAAATATCAAAATCTCTTCAATATTATGGATAATATTGAAGGGATTACAAATAAAAAATGTCTTTTATGATGATAAAATGGAGAAGATATATAAGATTAAAATATATAAATATATGAATAGAATAACCATATATAATCACAATTTCAAAAATAAGATTATTTTTAATTGATCTTCAAAGTAGAAATTAAATCCCCCTATTTTTCTGTAACGTCAAATGCGATCCCACCTTTCTTGGAGATACGCTCGTGTCAACTAAGGTAGTGGAGAAACGATTCTCGTCAAAATTATTCTCTCCCATAATCTACTGCGAAGGATGTTGTGCGTCCACACACACAAACTTCAAACAACTAAATTCTCTACAATCTTTCCATTTTTCAAATATTGGTGAAGTTTATCCCGGAAATCGGTAAGTAATATTGCTTAAATTTCTAATTCATTGAATGAAATAATTTGATCTGTTTAATATTCTTACTTCCTTATTTTCACCTTTTCAAAATGGAAATTATGTAAACTTGTTATAAAATGAGAAATTAAGAAAATAATAAGAATAATATGAAAATTAAAATAAATCTAACTTATCATCAAACTATTGGATAAAGAAAATAAAATAAGATATTGTTAAAAAAAATGCTTAACGAAAAAGACGTGAAGAAAATAGGAGAATAGGAGAAGAAAAAGGAAAAAAAGAAGAGAATAGTCGTGGTTGAAGACGTGAGTAGGAGAGGATAATGGTTGTGGTGGTTAACATATATAATTGGTGGGTTTCAAAAATTTAAATAATCCTTCAAAAAATTTCATTTAGAATTTGAATTTTGGCAAAAAATTGAATATCATAAAGATAATAAAAACGAGATTTTAGTTTATTATAAAAATCTTCTACCATATGAACAGATAAACTATTTTCTAATAAAATTATGAAGTAAATATTTTAGAATTTGTAAATTTAGTATATTTGGATAAGTGGCGATTTGTAAAGTAGATGAACACTAATTGTTTCAATCGTATAACTGAGTTCTTTTGTAACCGAATATATAGTTTTTCGATAAGAAGATATTGATATCGAAAATCATCCTATTGGTTACTATATTAAGTAGAAGGTATTGTATATTTGGTGTGGTACACACAATTGTGTACCCTTGTGTGTACCACACCATAAGGGGTGTTGACATGTAGCATATGTGGCCCACTATTTTAAATGAAAACGCCACATGTCGACACCGTGTGGTACACATAAGGATACACAATTGTGGTACACACAAGCCACTAGGATTATTATGTATCTATCTTCATTATTCAAGCAAAATATTTATTAATTATGAATAATCAGCCTTAATTGTTAAAAGTTTTAAATTCTATAATGACATCTTAATTTTGGAAATCCTAAAATATGACTCCAACTATGCACACTTTATTACCGAAAGTGGTAAACAATTTTTTACCGTTTCGCTCATGCATCCTTGACATAATTTCATAGTAACAAGGAAAAATACTATTGCATCCCGACTAACGGTCTCACTTGATGGATATTAAATTTTCGAAAATTAATTATTTGAATTAATTAAATAATGTAATACATCAACACAAACTACATAGAAGACTAAAATGTAAAATTTTTAGAATTTGGGTATTTTTTTACTAATTTACAATTAACTAATATTTTATTATATTGTGCATTATCATTAGTGTTAATTATAACCGCAATACCCATAATTACGGTATTCTCAAAATCCTTACTGTTCGCCGTTAGTTTACGTGCTGATGGTAAAAATTACCAGTAACTGGTAAATCGATGGCACGTAATGATAAATTTAAGCTCATCTCTATACACAATCCCTCGCACCAAGATCGATTCAAGATATTGAGCTCGCGTGCAGCACAAAATATCTATGATGATGCCCTACAGGCCTACACCAAATCTTACCAATGACTTCACCTCGGACTGGTTAGAGTCCTCTTGACTTGATTTTTGTCTCCTTTTTTTCCACCTTCCTCATGCCATTTCTTCATCCCTTGATTCTCTGTCATTAGAGCAATAATAACTATAGTTGATCTTTGAGTTTTTTTACTCCAAAGAGAGGGATACCAATTATTTGTAATAGGAATAATTCGTAGGCATAGTTTTTAGCCAGAAAATAGCTAAATTCCAGTGGCTTTTAGGTTTTAAAAGAAGAGACTTTTGATTTTGTTGGTCTTGTATTTCTTAGCTTAGTTTAATGACAACCTTCATATGCTGCTCATGAATCTTTTGATTCTTCACATTTGATGTCTTAAGTTCTTTATTTTCTAGCGTGTACTGATTGATATTTTTATTTTGGGTTCTATAAGAGGATATCGGATTAGGGTGATGTTGCTTTTTGTATTGTAGGATTCTACTTTGATTTTTTTCCGAAATAGGGGAAATCATCTACACCTATTGGTCGATAAATACATATAATATACAAAAAGCATTTATTGCAGGTTAAATAATTACTAATAAAATAAATAAATAAACAGTCACGTTAGTTTTTCAATCTTCCCAAAACATTTAATTTTGCCCTTTCTCTTTCAATTATGTCATATAATAAGCCTAACAATCTTAAATTCGTCTCTCATATTCATCCTCCCCGTTGTCTCACCTTCTCTCTCTGCTGACATAGCTCCCTCGGAGCATTAACTCTATTAGAACATCGAAATGCATCATTTACTTGATTAACTTTTTTTTCTTTAAGTAAAAAATTGTGGTTGATTTACTGTTTATAATTTAAAGAGAAGTGGCGAAGAGGAGGATGAATATGCCAACAGAAATTAAGATATGTAGGTTTACATGACACCACTGAAAAGGTCGATGACCAATTTGAATGTTATGATAAATGTGGAGGGATGAATGGGACGACTGAATTGAGATGTTTAGGCTAAAATAACTCCATTAAAAAATGAAGAACTAATGTGAATGTTAAGGAAAATCTAGATGACCAATTTGACTGTTTACTCAAAATAAAATACACAATAAGCCAATAAGAAAAAATCATGCAATCGGTTGAGATATAACTCAAAATTCAAAGAAATTCATGGATAAAATATTGTCACGCTAAAAAATACGTGCATTCTATAATAAACGATTTCTTACAAATAAACTGATAACTAAACTAACATCACCAAGAAACAGACCTAATAAAGTCTAATTAAGAATAAAAAGTTTTTAAAAAAAATGCATGCATAAAAATACATAAACTCTCTATTTCATCTACGACTATGCATACAAAAAAGTTGTATGTACATGCGAAAGAGAGAGAAACCTGTGTTTTCTTATGCGGGTAATTAGAATTAATATATTCAGGAGGTTATAGTTACTTAATGACGTCAGTCATTAACTCAAGACGGTTACACCCGCCTTCTCCCTCATTGTATAAATCACACAATTATTGAATGCAAGAAATACATTTTCTCCTTCTATTCATTTATTTATATATCCTAATATGATATCAGATATTCCGGCAACTTCTGGTGATTTATAATCTCTTTTGCTGTTGTCCAATCGTCTCTAACCTCTTTTGATGCTGCTAATCTTCCCATTTCATACTCTGGTTTGATCTCTCCTACTCTCTCCTTGTTATCTCTGACGAGAAACAAGATCAAATTCATGGAAGAAATCTCAAAGAACACGCAAGAAGAATCTAGATCAAAGGTAGAAACTTGGAGAAGAGTTTTCTTCATAAACTGTAAAAATGGAAATGTTTATTGAATCAATGGACCTAGCTACGTAATTTATACTATGTACTACTGTGATCTAGCAACCTAACCACCGTGTGCATGCTCTTATGCATGTGCATGATCAACTATCCAGAAGCTTCGGTGGTTAGGGTTTGTTAGATAGAAGTGCCACGTTGGCAGTGATACGTGGCATGCTTGCTGACTTCCCTTGAACGTGAGATTAATTCCAAACCCCCCCCCCAACCCCCATGTGGAGCAATCCGGATCTTTTGGCCCAAAATTGGTGTCCCACTCAGTGGCCCATCAATCACGTCATGCCACGCGTGCATTGGTGGACCATGTTAGCAATAAAAAAATATTTTAGTTTTAAAAAGGTGGCCCACCAATGCACGCGTGGCGGGGCGTGATTGGTGGCCCACCGAATGGGCCATCATTTTTGGGCCAGATGATCTTCTGGCCATGTGGAGGGTGCAGATTATGCATACTCACCTTGGACAAAAGAAACTGAAATTGAATCCTTCCTAGCGGCTTAGTGAAAAGATCAGCTAGTTGATGGGAGGAAGGCACAAACAAGGTATGAAGGAGCCCAGACTGAATATGAGAACAGATGAAATGGCAGTCGATCTCCACATGTTTCGAACGACGCGTATCAACACAAGAGGCCTAGTCCGAATCACCAAACCCCTTAAGGCGGCAGTCAGAAACCTTAGGTTAGTATAGACCTTGTCCAATAGAGCCCTTGAAGTAGCATAGGATCCGGTGCGCACGGGGTCGGCTCAAAGAATTTTGGGGCCTAAAGCAAATTACTATAATGAGGCCTTCCATCAAGAAAAATTAATACTAAACCAAAAAACTTACTTCTTGTTTCTCGATGCAAAATTACTTATTAACTTTTTAATATTCAAGTTTAGCTAATAAATCATTTTCAATTGCTAAAATGGCTAATCCATTCAACCGGTCTTGAGACATGGTTGTTCTTAAATAATTTTTTAAAATCTTTAACTTAGAAAAACTTCTTTCTGCAGATGCAACTATAATTGGTATAGTAAGTAATATTCTATATGCAATAAAAGAATTAGGAAAACAATCAAGTTCTTTTAATAAATTAAGTATTTCAATTGGGTTTTTAACTTCAACATTTGCAATCTCATTGAATATCTTCAATTCTGAAAATAAATTTAAACCATCTATATCAGAATCCATACCATTCTTGAGAAAACTTTCAAGATCAAGACATTTTTGTTTTAAATCACAGTCATTATAGGATTTCAATTGATCAAAGCTAAATAAAAAAACTAAATATGTCATCATATTTTGAAAACAACTCAAATCTAGTATTCATTGAAGAAACTGCATGATCTACTATGTAATAAAAAAATCAATCTTAAAAGATTCCTCCGCGGATTTCAAATCGTCAACATTTTCATGACTTTCATCAAATTGTTTCTTTCGGTGAATAATACGTTTTTGACGAAATGTTGGTTTTATATCCAATTCTAATGCTATTTTTTTGGTTGAATCTAAAGCTGAGTTGAAACTATTTTCTCTATAATTCTTGAAGAACGAAATTAGTCCTTCTAATTTTTCCATAGCAAGATCTATACGTATATTCTCAAATTGTAGACTCTTACTATAACTAAGTTCACAACATGTAAAATAGCATACCAAATATTCATTTGCCAATAAAAACTCAAAATTCCCAAGTTCATATACAACAAAACATTTAGCTTCACTTCTAGTTTTGGGATCTTCACTAACTTCTGCTAATTCTAGTAAAGCATCTCTAATTTTTGGAGCTTGAGATATTAAAGCTTTAATACTTTCGATACGACTATAAAGTGTCTCGTTTTTCTCTTTGGGGTCGTCCCAATAAAAATGTTACTAACCACGTCCCATTATTTCTGGCTCACTTTCTCGATTGGGACGTCCCACTATTTCTAGCTCGTTCCCAGTTTGGCAAATAATTAGCATTTTCTCTCCTACTTTATCATCTCATATTTCCTATTTTATTATCTCATCTCTCTTACTTTATCATCTACTCTCACTCATATTTTCTCCCCTACTTTATTATCTACCCCTCTTTTATATTTTATCATCTACTCTCTTAATTTTCGTATCGAAAAGAAATGAACCAGAAAAATAATAGGATGAAGGTACATTATAAAAAGAAAAATAAAATGTGGACAGTAATTAATTAGTACATTATAAAAAGAAAAATATCACTTTCTTAACAAACGTGTATAACGTGGAATACAGATTACCTTAATGTAACTATCCCATTTTGAAGATTAGATGAATTCAAATTTGATCGATCAACAGAAACATGTAAATGGCCGAATGAGCCCATTCCAGACTGGCCCAAAAAGCCCAATCTTATTGCAGCCCTATTAAACAAAATCCTTATACCTTACATCAGCAAATATATAATTCGTTTGGTATAAAATCTTAGTTGTGATTTTTTAATTTAATTTTTATATAACTCAATATTCAGTAAATCTTAAAAGGCCCACCCACAAAATGACACAACCGTGTTGAATTGAGCTATGCTGTCACACTTTTGCTGTCACGTGAGATCCACCCAATCTTAGATTAGTCGTCCCAACTCCTAACCTCTATAAAAATATGAATCATAACACAAATCTCAATTCTCACTCTCTGTCTCTCTCTCTCTCACACACGCATAAACACCAGCATCAGCAAAAAAAAATGGCGTCCAACATGCCAGGGTTCCAGCCACTGGTGGTGGTGCAACCTGCCACCAGTCCGGCGGACGGCCACAAATCACCCAAGACGTGGTGGGCTCCGCTTTTCGGTTTCTCCTCCGAACCGGACTACATGAACCCGGCCGACAAGGGGAGCAAGCCGGCCTCTATCGCCGAAGGAGAGTCGGAGGCAGTCAAAACCCGGTCCGCTCGCGGCTCTTTCACGGAGGAGAAAGCGAGGAAGTTCCGGAGGTTGACTTGCGATGCGTCGTCGTTCCACGAGTCCATGTATCACTCCGCCATAGCTTCCAGGCTAGCCTCCGACTTCTCCGATCATACCTCCGCCTGATTGATTTGTTCGCTTTCCGTATTGTGATTTCTAGACTAGTAGTAATGATTGGAGTGTAGAAACTGTGATGACGTTGATGTAGTGGAGTCCAAAGGGATGATTATGTATTTAATGTAAATCAAATTTGGATTAGATCGATTAGCTTTATTAATTTTATCGATAATTGTTTTGTTTAATATGCAATCACATCAATTCCTTTTGTCCGTTGAGATAAACGGATCTGATGCTTTGAAAAGCTATTTAATTAAGCTCAATTAAATGTACACTATGTAAAATTGTTTAGAATTGATTGACCCAAGTTTCGGCCTTCATCAATTATATTACATTTTTTTAATGACATTAGGTTAGTGATTGAATATATGATCATTTAAAGCATTTGTTGAAGTCCTTGTTTATTGCGTCACATGGACAAACTTGATACTGCTAATGTTGTTTTAAGTTTTCGCTTAACTTCACACCTTCATTCGTTCCACTGATATTTTATTTTTTTTAAAGATGAGGATAATCCACAGTCGAAGTGTATATTCTATAACGTAGTAATATATCAATATACCCATCTACACTATATCATTTAAAAAATTACCCAATTTTATAAAAACTATCCACTATATACTCAAATTTACTAAAATACCTCCACTTTTTCACTTCTCTCACCTAAAAGTGTCAGGTCATGATCGGACCATGATCGGACCGTGATCGGACCATGTCGATGTGTCCGACCGATCGGACATGACCGATCATGGTCTGATAGTGATCGGCCCACTTTAGATTGTGATAGGGCCAGACCGATCATACTCCACTATCCAAGTAGTGATCGGGCCTCTGGTCGGACGTGTCCGATCGATCGGACCCTGATCGGGTCCTCTGTTCACCGTGATCGAACCATCCCATAGTAGGGGTATTTTCGTCTTCTTGAATATATAATTTAGTTAAATATAAGAATTTGGTATAAATGTGTTTGTTTTTTTCCAGATGTGCTATAAATCTTGCATCTATGCTTTAATCCGTTTAAATGATCAAACTTTAAAAAAATAGAAAAAACATCATTTCAAAAAGTATTTTGAAATGATGAGTGATTGGATGCCGACTGCCGACCACGATTCTTAGGTAAAATCCAAAAGTCGTCAACCATTAATCGCACATGCTAGAATATGCCTATTGGTTCTGTGTGAGATATTTCTCAAAAAATTTTGGGGAAAGAAATCAAATTTAATAGCAGGAATGTTATTTCGTCTATATTCGTACTCTGTGACAAAACGTCCAATATTCATGTTCTTTTTCTTAATATTCATGCTTTTATCGTGACATATGTTACAAGAATTGGTACAAGATTTCACAAGAAGAGATGAAAAAGAAAAGTCTCGTCACTCGTGGTGTTGGTGAAGGAAAATAGGAGTTACGTATGTTGTTGCAGCTCTGATTGTTGCTCGTGTGTCAGGTCTTCTGATCTATGTTCCGACCTTTTTTTCCCTCTGGGTGGTCAGAGAACTGAAGAAAATTAAGAATACTGTCTCTTCCATTCTCACGCACGGCCTTTTTTTTTCCTCTGGGTGGTCAGAGAACTGAAGAAAATTAAAAATACGGTCTCTTCCACTCTCACGAACGGCGTGTATGAAATTTTATGTGTGTGTTCTATTTATGAACATAATACTAATATATATAGGTTCAAAAGTAAATATAATATTAATATTTATAGCCATTAATTTAATTATATTCCTAATAGACTTCCATATAATTAGCCCATAATATAATTAATTAATCCATTGGACTATCAATATTTATTAATTAATTGGTCTGGCCAATTAATTCCAGATAAATAATATTATTAAATAATGTAAAATTACATTAATATATTAATAATGATTTCTGAGAGACAATAAATAACTAGGCAACTAATTGGGCCAGATCAGTGATCTAATACAAGAAATAAAATAGGGCATCAAATTAATTAATTATCTATGCTTAGCCTAGAGCAAAATTAATTAATAAACACAGATTCATTCCACTAGAGAATCCGTGCTGACTTACCCCTTTATCCTAAATTGAGCAAGGGTTTGTATTTTAGACTTAATCGATCTTCATATTTAAGATAGAAATATCCGTTAATTAATTAAGCTCACTGACAGCTTAAATTAATTAACATCTTATTATATTCCTGAATAGTACCACTCAACCTTATTAACACACCTGAACTTAATCAACCGGTCGGGTTTAGTGTGCTAATCCTTTCGAGTTACTCAGGAGATATTATCAATCCAATTTACTAGGATACGGTTGCAAGATACAGACAACCCGCCTGAGCCACAAATAACTACTAACACCCAAGATACGTAGATCCGGTCGCGATGGCGTTCACCATAGTAGGTCAAAGTGATAGATAGTCAAATGCGCTCAGCTGAAGTCTTATCAAGCTTAAGACCAGCTAAGTCACCGAGATCTTGGTTCTCCACTAAGGTCAGTTAGGAGAACACATCTCACTGTGATCCATCAATACACCACCTTAAGTGTACCAGTAAAGACAAGCAGTCAAGACAAGCCACTTCTTATCTAAACTGCAGCTTAAACCGACAACTTATCCTTAAGTTGTCTCACTGTGATAACTGTTTATATCTTGTCAGTTCAACCAACTTGTGTTGTCTTCTGTGATACCCGACAAACTACACAAATCTAACTTTTGTACAAGATAAAGGATTACATGTGCAAATATATATATTTATCAGATATGAGAATAAAATAGTGGTAGGGACAAAACACATTGTATATAAGCATAAAATTTGCTTCCAGTATACAAAATCCCAACAGTTGGGGCTCCGGATGAGCACAACAAGAATCTGCATCTCCTCCAGGAGATTCGAATAAAATTCCAACGGGTAGTGATACTCTTTAATCTTTGCAAAAACATTTAAAATTCTCAAGTGAGTACTAATCTGGGTTTTATTTTAACGCAGTGTTTGGATTAGCTTTTATAAGCATTTTTTTTATTATTAATGCTTAAAATTATTTAAAGTTGTTTTTAAGCAAAAGTTGTTAGTGTTTGCAATATTAGGGGAAAAAAAACTTAATTTTAGAAAAAATAGTATTTCGAACACTTTCATAAGCTGTTTTTCAGTTTTTTTTTCTTCTGCTTTTAAAAACACCCAGCTTATGGGTTTCTGTTTATTCTAGCTTATTTTAAACTAAAAAAATAGAATAAAACATTTCAAACATTAAAAAAAGTTTTTCTGTAATAAAAAAGGCTCATATACAACTTATTTAAGCTGTTTCAAACACTACCTCTAGAGAAATCTATTTTTATTTTAATTTTTAAAAAAACGAGTACAATATGGTAAATACCGTGTTGGCCCTTTTTAAGAAACCAACTTTACTTATTACCTAATGAAATTATTATAAAATATTTTTGAAGACTCTTGTTATATTTATAAACGTGGTAATTACAAGAATTTGAATATAAATTATTTTTCCTTTTGTTATAAACTATATGAAATGAGAGAATAATAGAGAAGATGGAAAATAGATGTGTATTATTATGAGGGTGAAGACATCTATTTATAGAGTATAATATGGGCTGCTAGGGTTTAGATATGGTCATCATATATATTGTAAATCTTATATACAACACTCCCCCTTGATGAACCATCCCTAAACAAAAATTGATGCCTCGTTAAAACCTTGTCAGAAAAATCCAATGGGATAAAAACTTGTCGAAGTAAAAAGAATATAGTTGCTCCCCCTCAAAATAATAATTGTAAATCCTTGAATCGGCGCATGCCGATCTTGTGTACCAACTTCTTGAATGTTGACATCGGTAGTGCCTTTGTGAATAAGTCTGCTAGATTATCACTCAAACGTATCTGTTGGACGTCGATATCGCCATTCTTTTGAAGTTCATGTGTGAAGAAAAACTTGGGAGAAATATGCTTTGTCCGATCACCTTTGATGTAACCTCCCTTCAATTGCGTGATACAAGCGGCATTATCTTCATATAACGCCATTGGATTGTCCTTTGAAGAAGTCAATCCGCACGACTCTTGGATATGACTTGTCATATTCCGTAGCCACACACATTCTCGACTTGCTTCATAGATTGCAATTATTTCAGAATGATTTGAGGATGTTGCAGTCAAAGTTTGCTTAACGGGCTTCCAAGATATAACAGTTCCTCCACGTGTAAAAACATAGCCAGTTTGTGACTTGGCTTTATGTGGATCGAATAAATAACCAGCATCTGCATACCCTTCTAGAGAAAAATCAGAACCTTTTGAGTAGTATAACCCAAGGTCAATGGTACCCTTTAAGTAACGTAGAATGTGTTTAACACCATTCCAATGTCTTAAAGTGGGTGCAGAGCTATATCTTGCGAGAAGATTTACAAAAAAAACTATATGCGATCTTGTGCAATTAGCTAAATAAGTCAATGCTCCGATTGCACTAAGATATGGTACTTCAGGACCAAGTATCATTTCACCATCTTCAATAGGTCGAAATGAATCTTTATGCACATCAAGTGTTCTGACGACCATTGGTGATGAAAATGGATGCACTTTATCCATATAAAACGGCTTTAAGAGTTTTTCTGTATATGAGGATTGGTGAACAAATAGTCCTTCAGGGACACGTTCAATTTGCAAACCAAGACAGAATTTTGTCTTTCCTAAATCCTTCATCTCAAATTCATTTTTCAAGTATTCAGCAGTTTTATTGAGCTCTTCGGGAGTCCCAATTAAATTCAAATCATCTACATAAACTGCTATAATTGCAAATCCATTCTTTGTTTTCTTAATGAAAACACAAGGGCAAACATCACCATTTTTGTACCCTTCTTTCAAGAGATACTCACTAAGTCTATTATACCACATACGGCCAGACAGCTTCAACCCATACAACGACTTTTGCAGTTTAATTGAAAACATGCTTTTGAGTTTTGACTTATATGCTTCAGGCAATTTAAATCATTTTGGAATTTTCATGTATATGTCACTATCTAGTGAACCATATAAATATGCAGTTACTACATCCATTAGGCGCATATCAAGTCTTTCAGACACAACTATACTCATCAAAAATCTAAATGTAATCGCATCCATTACCGGAGAGTATGTTTCTTCATAATCAATTCTCGGTCTTTGAGAGAAACCTTGTGCTACGAGTCTTGCTTCGTTTCTCTTTCGAACAAAGACCCATTTGTATCCTACAGGGATAACATTTTTCGGAGTTTGAACTACAGGTCCAAATATTTTTCGATTTTCAAGGGAATTTAATTCACCTTGTATGGACAGTCTTTAACAGACCGCGGTTCAGGATCCTTATTTAGAACTTCAAGAGCCATATTAAAGGCGAATTTATTATCCACGACGATATTTTCTCTCTCCAATATCTTATTAGAAGATAAGTAATTTATTGAGATCTCATGATTTTCGGACGCTTGTAGTTCTTCAAGAACTACATTATTTTGATCAATAATTTCCGTCATTGTTTGGTTCGTATCTTGTGTCTTTCTTTTTCTAGGCACTAAATCTTTGGAACCAATTGGTCGACCACGTTTTTTACGGACGTTAGATTCATTTGCTACCATTGTTGTTTGTCATTTAGGGACACTAATTCTAGCAGGTGTATTGGCAGCTGGGATATGAGATAGTGTCACTAGCATTTATCGTCATGAGATAGTGTAGATAACTTTTCTTTGATCTGCTTCTGGCCAGTTACAAAAGAATTTATGCATTGATATTCGTTACTACCTTCTCACATCGTCTCAATGTGGTAGCCATTGCAGCGAATATCCCTAAAACTTAGTAAGTTTCTTCTGGACTTACTAGAGTAAAGGGCATGCTCAATTGTTAATTTAGTATCATGTGGCATAATGATATAAGCTCTTCCGGAGCCTTCAATGATATTCGATGCACCAGATATAGTATTAACATTATCTTTAGCTAATGTTAATGTGTGAAAATACTTTTTATTTTGGAGAATGGTGTGTCTGGTGGCACTATCTGTCTGGTGGCACTATCAGCTCAATAGATATCACAATAATTCATTTGCATTTTCTGAGACATTCTTTTTCAAGAAAATAAATTTATAATCAGTTAAAAACAATCAACAATAGTCCAAAAATATTGTGAAAAACGATAACAATACTAGAGTTTTGTAAGCAAATGAACTTCCTAACAACGATAAGTAATAAAAGCTAAATATGCGAAAAATTGCATTAGTGGTCTTCTACCACATCACCACCAATCAAGACATCAATGTTGTCGTTTGGGTCATCAAAGAAACCAGAGACATCTAAGTGACTTAGAGTAGCAGTCGAACCCTCATAGTTAAGGACATTGGTCTCATTCTTTACTTTTGCCTTGATTGAATTCTGATACAGATAAACAAGGTGCTTCACCGTACGACATGCACGCGACCAATGCCCATTCATGCCACATCAATGACATTTATCCTCCGTTTTGGATGAATTGTGATCTTTGGATGTCTTAGACCTTTTGTTGCTCGAGTTTGCGTGGTCAGGACTACTATATCGGCGACCACGCCCACGTCCAGGTTGGTTTGAACGACCATGTCCATTTGTTGCATTGGCTTCAGGCAAGGTAGAGGAACCGGTGGGTTTTAACTCATGGTTTTTCATGAGCAATTCATTGTTTTGCTCGACAACCAATAGGCAAGATATAAGCTCGGAGTACTTTTTGAAACCACGCTCCCTATATTGTTGTTGTAGGAGCACATTTGAAGCATGAAATGTACAGAATGATTTCTCAAGCATCATTTCATCAGTGATTGTTTCTTTACATAGTTTCATTGTGGAGCTAATTCTGGACAGTTCAGAATTGTATGTACTCACAGATTTGAAGTCTTGCAGTCTAAGATGCGTCCAATCGTATCGAGCTTTAGGAAGGATAACCGTCCTTTGATGATCAAACCTCTCTTTGAGGTTGCTCCACAATTCATATGGATCTTTGACGGTGAGATACTCATTTTTTAGATCACCATGAAGATGGTGACGAAGGAAAATCAGTGTCTTTGCGCGATCCTGCGGGGATGCGTTGTTTCCTTTTTCTATATTCTCTCTTAGACCCATTGAGATCAGATGAATCTCGGCATCAACAATCCATAACATATAGTTTTTGCCAGATATGTCAAGTGCAACGAACTCAAGTTTGGTGATATTTGCCATGTGTGCAACTCTGCACAAGGGAAAAAGTTTTATCAATATCTATAAAGACTTATGTTTTCCTTCAGGGATAAACATATATCACCTAAATCATAAATTACTCTACAAGAGCATGTAATATTCTTTAGGAATATTAAATTGTGATACTTCTAGAGCAATAATTGAATTGCTATTTAAGAGCATGTGATATTCTTCAGAAATATCAATTGTGCTACTTCAGGAGCAACAATTATGATCAAATGATTAAATAAATAAGTAAAAATGAGTAAATGCTCTTCAAGAGTATGTAATATTCTTCAGGAATATTAACTGTGCTACTTCTGGAGCAATAAAAAGTTAAACAATATTCTTCAAGAATAATAGGGTATTGTGCTACTACAGGAGCATCAATTGATTAATAGATGAACACGTCGCATAAATAACTTGAATAAGCAAGAATAATATAATAATTCTCTTCTTTTTTCCCTGCTGATGTGACGGAGCTTAAGGTGCCATTTGGATTCAGTTAAAATTAAGATAATCACTGAAGGTAAAATTGATTTTCAAGACAGCAACAAAAACCACATGGGGACAACGACAAACATCTACACATACCATACTGCATAAATTATAGTGCGAAAAACCAACAGTCTCCCCAAGATCCATGATTTCGAAAGACAAAAAAATAGTAGTTGTATAGAATTTTTTTTTAATTAAGAACAACGTGTTTTCTTTTTGAGTCATAAACGTGTTTTCTTTTAAAAGAGAACGTGTTATGAGAAGAATCGAAATTATACCTTCCGTGGATATCGTCTCGTCTTTTGAAGAGAGTCTCTCGTCGATAACGTGTTATAAACTATATGAAATTGGAGAATAATAGAGAAGACTGAAAATGGATATATATTATTATGAGGGTGGAGGCACTCTATTTATAGAAGTACTAATATGGGCAACTAAGGTTTAGATACGGTCATCATATATATTGTAAATCTTATCTACAACACCTTTCCTATTATTATTGGCTTACTTTTCTTTTCGGACTGTTTCGTTATTGTTGATCTATTTTTGAAAAAAGAAAAAAAGTGAACCCCGACGCTTGAATATAGATTCACCCACTTTCGTAACTGAGATGGAGGGAGTATATAAAAGCTATGAAATTTTCAAAAAAATATTTACAAAATTAATTTGAAAAAGATCATACTTTTCCTCTGTTTTTATGAACAATATCAAAATTCAAAACTCTTGCTCCTCATGCCTGAATTCTTTCCTCAGTTTTCGCGAAAACAATCGACAAGCGTCCATGCTAAGGTCCACAGCAGCTGCAAGCGCAACGAAGAGTGCAGCATCGCCCACGCACGTCACGTGCTGCACGCTAACTTGCACCGCCGGCTTGCTCGTCTTCCCCTCTCCTTCCACGCTCGATCCCATCACAAACCCAGGATCTTTACTCAAGTTATCGATGCAGAACTTTCCGCCTTTCCTCACGCTGATACTCCCTTCAGCAATGGGGATTCCACTACTGAGTCCAGAATTAGTCATGAGCTCAAACTTGTAGCCTAGGCCGTCGACCGGCCCTTTCTCTCGCCACGCCTCGAGGCGGCCCCACGGCTTCCAGCTGCTGATGGAGGCGCCGTTGGGGCAGAGCATGAGCCACGCACCGGGGTTTGATCGACAAACGCGATCGGACCCCGCTGACGAGACGAATGGGGTTACTATAGAGGCTGCAGCAACAGCCGAGCCGGATAGGTCGTATATTGTTATCATCCACCCTTTTCTCTCTCTCCCAACTCTTTCTCTCTCTCCCGAAAATGTTCTCCTCCACCTTCTGTCTTTGTTGCTGAAATTTGAAGGGAGTGTCCTGATTTTATTTTATTTTTAACAAAAATGTAGGTAAAAGAATGATTGAATTAGGTGCAGCCTTTTTATTTAAGAAAAGGAATAGAAAGCACCACAGCGACGGCTCACTTTAGCACATGCCGGAAATCATTACCCAAAAATGCGCTGGGGAGATGGAGCAAGTTAGAATTAGACTCACCGTGACCTTTGACTCCGGTCAGCGCTGAACTTACAGCTGAAGACCGGCTGCCTTATATTCTTCTGAATCTGGAAAACAACCGGGCTGCACTCCGGTTCACCTCCGAAATGGAACACGAACCGCGGATCCGGTTCCGACCGGACCTTGAGATGCAAACTCGGTGCAAGCTCGGGTTCCGCCGCCTCTCCGCCGAGCTTCAACCAGCCATTGTGGTAGACTCCGCTCCTCAAGTGAGAGTTGGTGAGATTAATAGATAGTTTAAGGTTGCCTATAAGTTGTCCGGTAGAAACACCGCAAGAGCGGCCCATGCGGCCGGTGGAGACGGAGATTTTGAGAGTGGTGAGGGGCTTGTTGGAGAAGAGGCGGAGAGCGTCGGGGTCGAGGTGGAATGCGGAGGAGGACGGTGGGTCTGCGGCTGCGGAAAGAGGGAGGAGGAGTGTTTGGGAAGGGAAGTTGTGGAATTTGAGTTTGGCGTAGCATGGAGTGGTGGTGGTGGAAGGGTGGACGGCTGAAGCGGCGACGGAGGGGAGTTTGAGGGCTAATGACTCGACGACCAATCGAACGAATGGGCATGGATCCATTTTTGGATTTGATGAAAATTGTTTGAGTTGATTCGGCAAATTCTATGGGGATATGAATGAGAGTGTAGCGTAGGAGTGTATGGTATGAGCTGTTTCTTGTTCAACTCCTCTCTCTAAAGTTGGGAAGTACAACAACTGCCTACTTGTCAGTCTGAGCTCGTGACATGTATTTCCAGCTGGATACCTTATTTTATGGAATATTAAATCATATCCTATATTAATATTTTCCACTTTTATAGTACTCTATATTTTATGTGCATGAGACTGTCCAGAAACATTGGATGATTCTATTAGTCACTTGGATCTCAGTAAAATAATTTCTGATATTGTACAGTTTCTAATATAATTTAATAATTTCTGATATAATTTAAAAAATAACAAAATGGAATGGAACAAAATGATATTACACCATTTAGCCCAACAAGAATTTGCAAGAATCCAGAAACTCAGAAGACAATCGATCCTCAAAAACAAGAAAAAGACCAAACAGAAAAAATAAGGTAGAAATGTTTATGGCCTCCAAACCGAACATCATTACAACTACATCGAATCCGACAGTAGATGCTCACTTATTGTTCGCTCAAACTATTCCATATCATCCATCCAGAATGAAGAAAATCTACATACCCTGATCGAGCAGATAATCTGCGAGCCTCTCCACAACCAAGTTGCATTGCCCAGGAGTCACCGGCTCCTCGTACACCCCGAAAACCAGGGATTGCCCTGTCTTCTTTATAGTTACGCCTCCAGATCCCTGACATTCATCACATCAGATCAATGCGAAAACTAAATTACATCAAAAGAACGACGTCGTTCTACCTTCTTTCCACGAATGACAGCGCCTGGCTCTCCTTGAATCACCATATACTTTGCCCCTCCCAGGAACAAACCAGTGGGGGCCAGATGCCCTGGTTCGTCGAAATCAGTCATTATGCCCGTGATCTCTTCTGGTTTTAACTGAAATCCCCAAAATAATAACTCTAATTATAAAACATTTCGCGATCAACATTCAAATTATGAGATAAACTAGCTACAATTCGACGATATTATAATAAAACGTGCAGTAATTAGAAGAAATTCGGAAATTGCATCAAATAAGCACGGATCGTTACATCAGACGCGGAGAATTATAATGAACCTGGGGGAAGGTGGCGCTCTGAGCCCAGACGGCGCCGTCGTGACCGAGGATGGCGGCCGCCGAGAGTTTGAGGCCGGCCTGGCCTTCAATGTCGCACATCAAATGGTCGTCGACGTAAGTTTGCCACGACATGATTTCTCTCTCTCTCTCTCTGCAAATTCAATTCCTCACGTACGACAGGTGGAAGAACAGTAATGCGTATGTGTGTGTGTGGTGATTGAATAGATGATGAAAAGGAGTTTGTTGGTGCAGTATTTGAAGTGGGCGGAAAGCAGTGGATGGACGCACGAGGCTATCGGACACCTTGAATTGTTATTTATTAACTTCCGCCTTTAAATAAGGAATTAACCACCTTTCATGCTTTTATCCTCCATTAGTTTCCACCCAATTGGGAGAGAAGGAAGCAAAATTAATTCTATAATTTGTATGCATTCTCTTGTTATATGTCACAATGCACAGTAAACCTCTATGGAGTAATAATTTTGAACTTTAAAAAAAATATCTGTTTAACGAGATTATTATTTTATTAAATATTATTTTAATCAATTAATTCAAGTAAGGATCAGAAAAATTATTATATAAATGAGATTTTTATTTTATCAAACATTACTTAAGTATTTTCATCAAATTACGAGTAGCTTTTATTTCCTTACCTTATCTTAAATAGGAGTAACATTATTAGGCATATCCCACTAAAAGAAAAGATACAACTTACCACCGTAATTGAGTCGATGAAGTTCAATATGTTTCACATTTCGATAGAAGAAGTTAAGAACTTAATAGAAATTCGTTTGACACTGAATTAGGATAGAGGATTATTTGTGGTCGGAATTCAATTACATGTATAAAATAAAGTAGATTACATACCAAGTTAGTCAAAGTTAAATTTATTTTTTAAAAACATAAATATTAATATAATTCTCCATCCAATCCATAATTCTTATGCTTTTTCTTTTCGATGTGGTAATTTAGAAAAGTTGGTGCTCGTGTGTAGAGGTGTGAGACCTACTAATAAAGTGTATGTAATAATTTATTATTAGGAAATGAGACAAGAATTGTGGGACAACTAAAAATTAAAGTGTGACAAGAATTATGGAGACAGATGGAGTACTAACTAAAGTTAAAAGTTACTTGATATGAATATAATAAATTTAAAGTTACTATGAATATAATAAAGATGATGGTGGTGAAGTCTTGGTTATATTTTAAAATGAAGAATATCTAATCTGCGCGCCCGATAGGGAAAGTCTTGATGCTCTTTATATTACATGATATGCACAAAGAAAGTAGATCTTTGTTTAACATCATAATTTTGCCACGATCCCTCAATTTATGAAAAATCTCATTTTCAATTAAAAATAAATAAAATATCACGATTTTCCTTTATTTGACTTTTTAGGGGAAATCAATTTAGGGGCAAATGCGTCATTTCCATCAGGAGATTCTCTCATACCGCAAGCATAAAATGAGATGATTGGATGAAAGCCCACCGCACCATTCCCTCATTTCTGTTGTTTTCACGCTATCAGCCTACCATTCTCCACACACAACACCATCACTGCTTCTCCTTTCCTTCCAACGCGAAACGATGTCGTGGCAATCCTACATCGACGACCACTTGATGGCCGACGTCGACGGCTGCCACCTTACCGCCGCCGCCATCGTTGGCATCGACGGCAGTGTCTGGGCCCAGAGCAACAATTTCCCTCAGGTCTTCCATCTTTTTTCTCGCTCGATCTCGCTTCTTCTGCTTTTTGATTTGCTCCAGCTATCAGATCGATACTTCCTTGTTTCCTGATTTTTAGATCCGTTTGTTTGATGATGATTGTCTCGGTTTTTTCGTTTAATGTGTTGATTTACAACTTGGAGAGGATTTTTAGTTGTCCGATGCTTATTTTGTTCGTTTTACTTGATTGAGTTTGCGGATCTGATGGGTGATTGCTCGTCTACTTTGATTTGACACCTAGACGACTTGATCTGACTAGGTTAATTATTGACGATAATTTGATTTTTGTTATGTTCGATTGCTTTTGAAAATCAGAGTAGTTGGTGGCTGCTGCTAATTTGGCTGTCGTATTAGAAGTTATGATTCCCCTTAATCTAGATTATTTGTTAGGGTTTATCAGAACTCAATTAGGATATTTTAAAATATTAGACTGGGATTTGGTGCATCATCCCCTTGAATTTTGTTCAGTTTCTTCCTTGAGCTGTTATGCATTTTAAAACTGATGCGGATCATGAATCTGTGGATACGTTTCCCACTGGGAGAACTTGATGGAGGTTTCATGTAGCGTGATAATAGTTCTTGAGTGATATAAGACTATGTTTATTTTTATTCAAAATTGTCAAAACAGTTTGAAGGAAAGTAGATTAACCATTGAATCCAAACCGTTTCGGATGCATTACATTTTTTAGTTATTTTCTGCCTATTTATGCACGGTAAATCTGTTAGTGACTGATGCATATTTTGTTCTTTTGAATGCTCGTGTAGCTCAAGCCTGATGAGGTAACAGGTATCACGAATGACTTTGAGACTCCAGGGACATTGGCTCCAACTGGATTGTACATGGGGGGGCACTAAATACATGGTGATTCAAGGCGAACCAGGTGCTGTCATCCGAGGGAAAAAGGTATTCTGATCTTCAAAATTAGTCAATCAAGATTTGATCTTGCACATTTTGGGAGTCAAGAAGTTGTGGGTAGAATGTAGGATGGCCTTATGGTATGGGCATGACGAGATCTCTTACTTTCTAGCAAGTTGGGATATGTTAATTCTTTTCCTTGGGTGGTTGTCTGGAAAGTAGCTATCCAATTAATTATAATGTAGCTTTCGACCTGTCGTGACAACCTGTAGTGATATATTGCATTCATTCTTTAAACGAATTTATTATTTTTGCATAATAGGGATCTGGTGGTGCTACCATCAAAAAGACCAATATGGCCTTGATCATTGGTATCTATGATGAGCCAATGACTCCAGGCCAGTGCAACATGGTTGTGGAGAAGATCGGTGACTATCTTATTGAACAGGGCATGTAATTTGTTTGGTAAGTATTTCTCCTCTTGACATTTTTATAATGAATTATAACTTTGATGAACTTAGATTAACCTCGGACTTATTGCTGCTGTTTAAATGCTTTGCAGCATCGTTTATACGATTTGTGGGTTCTTCTTGGTTGTGACAGAAATGAGTTTGGTCTTTCAGAAATGATAGACGGTACCTCCCCCTAAATTAATTCTACAAGGGCTTGTCTTTGCATTTTGTGGTTATGAAATTGTGATTCCTTGCAAGTAAAATGTGTATTTTTGGTTGGTTCTTCCGATGGATGTTCAAATTTTACCGACATCTTTGCAACTTAATTGGATTTGATGTATTTCTTTTTGCTTATCTCTTGTTTCGATTTATTTGATGCCCTCGATCAAACTTTTGGTAGTCGTCGCTTTTGCACGATATATATATATTAATATGAAGGATTTCCACAGCTATATACTTTTTTTAGAAGTGGGAATGATGTCTTGTGCAGATAATTGGGTTATGACATGCACGTTTTTATTAGGTTGATCATTTTTAATTTTGTTTTCATATTCAGTATGATACCAGCAAAAAAATGTCTTAAAATACAATTCTTGCTGCAACTAACAAAATCAAGCATACAATTTGGTCTTCTGTATGCTCTTGTCCTAACTAGAGCTATCATACAATTAAACTTGTCACAAAATGCACACCATTTCAAAAACCAAGAAGTGCAATAGCATTATGTTACAAGAATGCAAATGAAGCCAAGAAGAAGCAACTGAGGATGAAGATTGACACTGCTTCCACAGATGATGAAGATTTTGATGGAATTGCAGTTGCATTAGTATTGGTATTAGTAGCAGCTGTCTTGTTGGCCCTGCAAATTCAAGATAAGTTCAGTCCCAGTATCTTAGAGAGCTGATAAACAGATATTGGCTTACGGCTTACCCGAATGTCATGTAAAGGCAGTTGTCATAACCTGCATAAGCCAGATAAAGAAGTAAGTTACTGAGGAGGAAACCCTCAAGAACACATCTTATACCTTCAAACCTCGAAAAAAAAAGATGTGATTTATACATACATAGTGAGTGGTAAGTTCAGAGGATGAGTTAAAGGTGATTGTGTACGTACTCGGATTCTTGTTCGTTCTGATCCCTGCTCCGCCAAAGCTACAAGCAATGTCTGTAGCTCCATGCTGCTGGTAGTAACTGTTGAAGGCGTAAGAAGCATGAGCCACCAAGTTATCCGGCTCAAAGCAAGGCTGGCTCGGAAGAATAGCCGAACAGTCAACATTTCCGGAACTACAAGCCCAATCTAGGCCATTCTTAAGATCAGCTTCAGAGGCATTACTCGAAGCAATGCACCATGTCCCGTTTGAACTACTGCTCACGTTCGTGCCCGGATTGATATCCACACTAGCCTTCCCAGTGAAGTCAAGATTGTAAACACTCGTCTGGTCCGGAAAAAACAGACCCCAGTTCCTCTCCGACTCCAAACCCGGCTTCCTATTCTCATTAAACAACGAGAAGATGTAAGTATCTATCTCCTCCCCCGGCTTTGCAGGAGTCCCAGTGTCGTTGATGAGGTGACGGATCAGATTCGTGTTGTAAGTTTGGGCGTTATCAGGAGTTGCAGCAGTCTCCTTCGGTGATCCTTTAGAGGGCCATCCTGTCTCAGTCACAACTATTTCAACAGTTCTGAAATTTAAAGCCATGAGAGCATAATTAATTGCATCAATCTGAGCATCAAACATGTTTGTGTAGAGTAAGCCGGTGTTTGGATCGATAACTTCAGAAGAGGACTCAAACAGAGCATAGTCTAGAGACACATTGGTTAAGGAGTCTCTATAAGCATAGTAAGGGTATATGTTGACTAAAAATGGAGACTGATTCTCAGCAAGGAATTCCAGCATTGGTCGAAGAAAGAAAGCGTATTTACTGTTGAAAGCCCCTGCAGAAGGTGGGAACGAACGGGAGAGAACGCCTAAAGAATGTGTGCTAGAGACTTTAATCTTCTTGCTAAGGCCAGCTTTCTTCAGAGAAGTTAAGACATTTTGCATTGCAGGGACTACTAATGACGAGACGTTACTCGGAGCTTCGGTAACTTCGGCTCCGACTGTTATGTAAGTGATTTTGGTGGCTGGATAGTGTGGGAGGATGCTGTTTTTTAGCCATGTGTCGGCGTTTGATTGGAACTGAGAAAACGCCAAAAGGTCCGAGTTGGGGATCCCGATCATAAGTTCGATTCCTGTGTTGGCAAATGCCTTGAGCACTTGGATGTTTGAATCGTATATCCTTGCGTATTTGATGTTGTGAAGCTGGATCAGCTGCACTGCTTTATCTGGCGTAGGTAGATCATCTGCATTTCTCCCGTAGCATACGCCGATTTTGCCAGCTCTGCAAATACCTATCAAGAAAATGGGCTGATTAGCAGCAATGCCTAATATCATCTTATAACATCTCCAGTAAAACACATAAGTAGCAAGAGAAATTTCTTAGCCTATTTCTTAAGCTCTAACATGACTGGGAAGTCTAGTATACATTCTTTATAAACTAATGATTCATGGAACAGATTAAAAAAAAAAACTCTTATTTGAGAAGCTATAGAACCAACAAAATCATGAACTACAGCATCCTAAATCGACATGGATAGGAGATGTAACAACTAAAACTGTAAAAATCTCATATAGGAAGCCCCACAGCATGATAACTGCACCTGCAGTTTCAGTTTCTGAACTAGTTTATGCAATGAAGAATAACACAGGACTAAATTCCTAATCATCCTTGCAATAGCTAAGCCAACATTTGGAACAGCAGATAAGCTCCTATAAAGAACTAAAAGTCATGAATGCAGCATTTAGATACAAGGGAATCATGTGGCCATAAGGAGAAATGTAATAAAGATCAACTTGCTACTTGAAAACTAAATCAATCTCTTATGCCAACAACCATATGACTACACTTCACCTTTTGCGCATAGTACAAATAGTGATAATGGGTAACACAGGCGACGGAACTAGAACTTTTTAGTCGGAGGGTCGAAATAGACATAAAGAAATCATGTCGTTCGGAGGGTCGAATGAAATATAAAGGCGAAATTCAAGCAGCCGGGGGTCGGCCGACCCTCCCGACCCCCCTTAGTTCCGTCCCTTACCAGAAACAATGCTTAATCAAGTAATGAAATATCTATTCATCAGGGGATCATACTTATAAGAACGCACACTCTGCATAAGTTGGTTGGACAGCAAGAATTTTGGCTAAAGAAGTATCAATAATCATATTTCTTATGGATGATGATTGGTTAATTACTGGAACGGTGACGCAGATACAACAAAAACAGTAATAATATATCATTTTCGGAGATGCCCTGGATCTAACTAAGAAAACAGAGAGAAGATGTAATGCCGGCACATTACCAAAAAGCATAAGCAGCTGAAAACTTGCGAACACGACCATAAACTCGCTCCCCATTTGATACCCAGTTTGAAGAGAAAGAAACACTCTTCCGAGGTTTTCGAACTCAATGCTTTGATTCAAATATGTAGTGGTCTTGCAACGTTCTTTTTTCCCAACGTCTCTATCAACACAAGCAAGGAAAAGGGGCCTTCCTCGAGCTCCGAGGAAAGTAAGAGCGAGAGCGAGAGGGGTAATAGGACAGAGAGAGAGGTGCTTCGGCCTGTGTCTGGATGTGTCGGACAGAGTGTGTCAGCAGAGTAATGTTTGGGTATTATACCCGGACTTGAAATGTTTATGAAATAGATTTAAGTAGGTTTCTTGATTCCGAGAAGTTAATATTCACAAGTTTGTAGTAGGCATGTCTGTCTGCTACTGTTCCCGCAAAAAATCCACTGCATCAAATCTATTTCCACTTTCCCAAGATATCACATATATAGGTTGATGTCCAATATATTTAATTGAAAATATACAGAATAATCAAATTGTTGGTCCCGATTGTACGGTCAGGTGTAGAGGGGGAGTGAATACACCTGATTCAATTTCTCAACTTCGAACACGAACAGTCCTATTCAGGATGGTGTCGATCAAAATGGATTCAACAGACCAAACACTGATTCGAATCGTGTGCGGCAAAGAGTCCGACTCTATCGAGACTGCTAGCCGACCGAGTCGAAATTCAAGTATCTTCAGTAAGAGTTCAGTGTGCGGAAATGTGTGTAGGCCCAAATCAGTTGAGTGGTGAAAACGTTTTATGAAAGTCTCAGTTCAGCAGATATTCAGTTCAGTATGCTGAGACAGTTGATTGATTTTAAGAAATGATGTTCGGTATGAATAGTAAAATCAATGCAACAGTAATTAAACGACACAGATTTTTAAAGTGGTTCGGATATCGCTCAAATCCTACGTCCACTGTCCCGAAAGATCGGGAGGCTATTATTTATCCCGAGTTAGTCTCGGTCGGCTTGCACCGGGCAAAGCCGCGTCTTGGTTTTTATATGCGATCCAAGTCTCGGTTTACAACAATCAAACTTAGAAGTGTTTGACAAACTTTCTCCAACAGTGAAGGAGTCCTTATACAATAAGGATCAGGTTCAAAGATGAACTCCTTCGTCTAAGCTATAGATAAGAACAGTTGAGCTTAGGGTTAGAGGGATAGGGAATATGAGAGAGTAGCTTCTAGATCGACGAACAGCTGAAGGTAAGCTTTGAGTTCGTGTAACGTCGATTTGGATACTAAAGGCTTTATATGTCGGTTCAGCTTGATTCCCTATGAGCTAGAATGTAGTCTTTCGCCGGAAGATTGTTCTTCAAGTTCTTGCTAAGACTTTGTTCTTTGGGTTCTTTGCTCGTTGAGTGCTTTCTGGATTTTGGCTCTGTGGTTTGTGCATTCTATGTATTCTCCTTGAATAATCCCTCTATTTATAGAGCAGAGATTGAAATAGATCCGTTGGAGACGATCTTCTTCTCTCTCTCTCTTTTGGTAGCAAACGACTCTTTTTGACGTAGGTAACAGTGCATTTTCCTCCTTTTTCGGAAAGTGTTGACTTGCAGCTTTAGTAGGTAGGATGACACGTGTATGCTTGTCATTTGTCGAGGTGAATAAGGTGGTTGAGACAGAACAGACTTCGAGGCTAATTGAAGCTGACTTCTCTCTTCCTCGTATATGACTATGCTGATTGCATTTCAAAAAAGATCTCGACAGTTCGTAAGATTGATCGCCGATGCCGAGTCCGACCTTGTATTCGGTAGATAGACAATGAGATAAGTCTATCGAAGATCGGCTCGAGTCCCGGTGAACTACTCCCGCCGAGTTCGGTTCAACCGACTCTCTCGCATATCGCTTCCCGCCGAGTCCAAGATCACCGAGTCTTCTACACCGGTGCCGAGGCAAATAAGCTACTGAGCACCTTGACCAGAGCAGAGTGTCTACTGAGTCTGAAACCTCAGAGACAAACAACATATACAACGGAATGGTTCACCAATCAGATAGGGTTTTGAGATCTTCAAATCTTCAGACAAGTACAGAGCACAAGGCTACTGAGCTTAAGATCAGTGTCTAAGACCGAATCATTTCCCACTAAGAGTAACAGTGCTGAGGATGGAATCATCACCCAACACAAATATTACTACATTGATTTGTTATTTTAGATTTTAATTCGGTAATATCACGTGCGACTATGTACAAAATTATAAAAATAGAAATTCAATCAACAAAATATCAAATCAAGAAAAAATTGAAATCGTAAATAGAAATGAGAATGATATCAAGAATTTAGAATGATAAACAACTCATTATTTTGCATAGCTTAATGCGTGAATTTTCAATATATTATACTAATGTAGTATTTGTACGTTATCCTCTATAAATAATTTACATTTAGGTGAAATTAATATGATAAAAAAATAAGATGCATAGATGTAAAACTGACGGTATTGTGTACATGCACACCTCATGCCCAATAATTACACGCAACATTGTAGCATAATATGTATTTGTGGCATTTTCAGGAGATACCACGTCAAATAATCATAGTTTAATAGTACATTTCACTCTTATTTTGCATAGCTTAATGCGTGTATTTAGCTCTTATTTTCCACAGCATACCTATTATTCAAAAAAGAGAAAACAAATTACTATATGTAGACATATTATAACTAACATATTAAAATCTGTAACGACTACAATATTAAAGAGGCCGAAATCATGTTGATTCCAATATATACATAACCGAATGTAAGAATACCTGTTTATGACACTATACATCTTCATCCCATTTCATAGTAGATCTTCAGCATGAGTCTAGATTCTAAGTAGAACTTTTCGAGCAGAAAAAATATGCAAGCATGCTCCTAACAGTGACAATCCATATCAAATTTACTTATTCAATCATTTGTACAAGTATGATTGTTATATGAGGATCATTCGGTTTAAGTGTGCTTCTCCACTCTTTCCTTTCTGCTTTAAGAATGATCCGTGTTGCTAAATCTCTAGAGCTATTTGCATTGGTCTACTGTGATGTATTATGGTCATCCTAACCAGTCATGATTCAATGCCTATAATAATAAAACAACTATGATATTAGAGAAAGATAATTGCATGGATAACTCACCACTAATCGCCAAAGGAGCATCACAAAGTGAGGGGGTTTTCGAACATTCTAATTATCTAAGTGCAGACATGTCATAGAATGAAAAAGTTGCAGAAGGTTACATAAATATTATTCTTTTAAGCACATGAACAAGGTGACACTTATCTCAAATGTATAGTATTGTATTTGTTAGAATTCTAATTGAAATCATGTTAGATGTCTTAATTGTGGTTACTATTTGAACGGGGATCATACTTATAAGAACACATACTCAATTACATACTTTGCAGCTATTCCAGTCCTCACACAAGCCTCGGTTGTTACTATTTGAACGGCCAATTTTATGTCGAAATTGAGAGCACCGTAAAGAGAAGGACTTGAATAACTCAAAACTCATATTCATTATCTCCAAAACATATTAAAAATTGATATTCATAACTTTTACTAACTCTGTCTCATTTGATTTGTCTCATTTTTTTTTTCGATGTTCATATTAAGATGAGTGGTTGATTGTATATAGAAGTGTGGGTCCCACAAATAAAAAGTAATAGTTTGTGTGATAATTATTTTCTTTTTAATAAATGAAACAAGTCAAGTTAAATAGCTCGAAAATGAAAACGAGATAAGTCAAGCGGAACGAAAGAGGAATTATTAAAGTTTGTAGTAAAAATAACATAAAGATTAGTTTTTTTTATTTTCTAAGTCTCTAGCTTTCAGTTTTTCTTTTAGGAACTATTATTAATTTTAAATCCATCACAATAGGATTTAACACTAGATCAACCACTAATGATAATTGATATCAATTAAACTATATAATGTTCGTTCTCTAGTTCTCCACTTCTCCATTTATCTTTTTATATCATGTGTTAAGGGTATTATTTTCAAAAATATTAATATTATACTACCCCCCCCCCCCCCCCCCCCCCCCCCCCCCCCCCCCCCCCCCCCCCCCCCCCACACTACCAATATGAATATTCAGAGCTCTCGGCTGCTGAAAGAGCTTAAAGGTAAGCCAGAAGGAACAAATTTTTTAGAAAAAGGCAAGCCTATATAGCTGGAGAACTATTCGATTGACGAGGAACTATTCCTGGAATCATCAAATGATGACGCCACATTCATGGCAATCGAAGTAGAAGAAGAGACTGAATTGTGTCTCATGGCTGGAGAAGAGGCTGGGGTAAATTTCAATCCTAACATATGCTCTTCTTCACCTCGCATACACGCTCTATTGCAGGAGAACCCTTAGATGTGATTTTAGCCTATGAAGATCTTTTAGAGGAACAGATACAGATGATCACTCAGTTCAGCAAGACACTTCAGGAGCTGGAACTCCTCATAGCTGAAAATCAAAGAGTTTCAAGGAGCAGATCAGGTCTCTACTAAGTCAGAAGGACTTGTCTTGAGACAGAAGGAAGAAATTAATTCTCTAATGACTAAGTCTCAACTACAAGAATCTCAAATCTTAGTTCTAAGTAAGGACAACTCTGAGAAAGACACTGAAATTGTCAGTCTGAATGAAAAGCTTGCATAGTCTAGAGCTGAGTATGAAACTCTGAGAAAAAATGATTAGGTTTGGAGAACCTTGATAACTGAGCAATACCTAGGAGCTAAAGAGAAGCTTGAAGGAATGTTATGATCGCAAAGACCATCCTCCTCAAAGGAAGGACTTGGATACACATATGAGGTATTAACTCCAGAACAAAAAAGCTCAGAAAAAGTTGGCTGACAGATTTGTCCAAGGGGGAATTCGGTATGCCGAACTCATAACCCCTCAGACAAAGAACAAGCAGAAGACGAAAGCACCTCATCCTAGCTATCAGAAGATGACCAGAGGTTCAATCCTCAGAACACCCAGATCAAACTCAGGAGGAACCAAGAAGGTCAGATGAGCCGAACAGTATGACCATCATCAGTAGACTTATCCAGCACAGTATGAATCATATTATTATGAGTCTATTGTCAGAAGAAGCCCAAGGTTCAGAAGAAGAAGACACCTGAACCTCAAAAAACAAAGAAGTCAGCATCTCTCAGTCCAGCAGTGAAACACATGCCTTTTTTCGACTTAAAAGTTCACGCACTTTTGTTTATGCTTATATTATTCTTTTTATATTAATTTTATTTCTTTTGCTAAGAAGGAGACATGTTTCCAGTAAGCTTATGCTCCCCCACATTGCTCGGGGGAATCAAAGAACGCTTTCATATGCGCAACCATGAATTTGTATCTCGTCGGGAATCCGAATAGAAACCCGTCAGTACCTGCCAAATCAACGAGGGAACCCGTCCAACTTTAATCATCCGACGAGGAGTGTAGCTGACACGTATACTCTTCGATAAAAAGATCAAAATCAGCCAGTTTAACAACTTATATGACTAAAATTGGGCACGATCACAATAAATAACCAAAATATGACAGTTTTATAAATTAGAGGATTAAAATTGAACATGACCACAATAGAGAATCAAAATCAAACGGAAACAATAACTAAAGAACCAAATTCAGACTTTTCCCTAGTAAACAAGATGTGCTGCAAATAAACACAAGAATCAAATTATTAGGGTCCGTTTTCGTAAATCAAGTCGGAAGAATATTCTATTCACTTGTCATCTTCAAATCCCCTTTAATTTTGATCAAATTACCTATTAAGCCACTATTTTTGCATTTTAATAGTGTGAATTGCCAAAATAACTTTCTTCACAAAAATTATTCTCAAAATAACACTCTCTTAAAATTATTTCTCAAACTAACCTATTTTTTGCCACATGGCCATTCATTTGCCACATAGGTTGCCACATAGATTTTTTAATTTGATTTACTAATAAAATAAATATTAAAATAAAATAAAAATATAACTTAATATGTTTACGTGCAATAAATTTGTTGATATTTTATTTTTATTTAATTTAAGAATTTAATGACTATATATATATATTTATTTATTTTTTTTAAAACCATTATTATTTTAGAGTCAATTGCCAAAATAACACTCTCCAAAAGAATAATTTCCAAAATAAGACTCTTTCAAAAATAATTACCAAATTAATACTCTTTTTGTCACCTATACATTTATTTATTAAATGAATATCTACATGAAAAATACTTTTTATTTATTAAATTTACTTAATTACAAAGCAGTACACTTTGTTTGAATAAAATAGTATTTCCAAGTAAAAAGGATAAAATATATTTGTTAGTTTTTTTTATTAATTTGTATATGTACAGTGTTTTAAATAAAAATAAAATATTTTTTTATTTGTTTAATTTTATATTTAATAATATAACAAAAAATATATATTTTTTATATGATAATACTGAACTATTTTTATGCTTTTTTTATTTTAATTACATAAGAATTAAAAAATTATATATAATTATTGCAATTAGGTTGGAAATTTAAAAACAATAAAAGTATTTTTTTATTTGATTTATTATTAAATAAAAATTTTCGCATTTTCTGACTAAAAATAAAAATATATATTTTTTAATTTTTATTCCTTAAAATGTTCATAGTAAAATTAAATAAAAAATAAAATTTATTTTCTATGTAGATAATTATTTGGTAAATAAATATATAGATAGCAAAAAGAACGTTAGTTTGAAAATTATTTTTGAAATAGTATTATTTTGTGTATTTGTTTTGGAGAATGTTATTTTGGTAATCGACTCTATTTTAATATTGATTTGAATGGAAAAAATAGATCAGAGATGGAATTTAAATTTCGAAGGTATCTCTGATTCATCCGCAACCATTTTAACGAGAAAAATAAATCAGATTTTGCCATAGCTCCAAATCCTACTCCCATGGCAATCCCTCCATTAACCTCATCCACAACCTCTAAACCCTAGCAGATTACTCGAAATTCCCATTCCATCTCCAGAAACCAACAATTATTTTTTAATCGGAAGTGGTAGAATCGAAATTATCGAAAACTATTGGGTGGAAATTGAGGGGCGGGGTGGATGGGGAACAAGATCGCCCGGACGACGCAGGCGTCGGCGACGGAGTACTACCTGCATGATTTGCCGTCGTCGTACAACTTGGTTTTGAAGGAAGTGCTAGGCAGGGACCGGTTTCTCAAGTCCATACTCTGCAAGCACGACGAGGGTTTGGTGCTCGTCAAGGTATATTTCAAGCGCGGCGACTCTATTGGTTTGCGAGACCACGAGCGCCGCCTAGCACGCATTCGCGACATCTTCTCTAAGCTCGATCACCCTCATGTCTGGCCCTTCCAGGTTACTTGCCATCCTCCACGTTGCTTTTATTCTATTGTTTTGAATTCATGTGGTTTTAGAAAATTGCTTCCGGAGGTGGGGAGAGGTTTATTTTGTGGCTGATAATACTGCGTGATTAAGATTGTGAGGGCATGTTAGTGCTATAGTATGAGCAGTGATACCCTGGATGGCAAAGAACTGGCTGATACATTATATGCGAGTAAAGAAATGTTCATTTTGATGGCTTTATAAGGGGTTTTTCTCCATGTTCAGCTATTAATAATCTGGTGAATTCTCAGCTAGTTGAGATGTTAGTGAATTGTTCTTGAGAAGACTAGCTAGCAAATTAGTTTTCGGTTTATTGCTGAATTTCCTCTGTAGTTGCCATCCCTAAACTAGAGTGCATCATTCGAGATTAGTTCATAGCAGGGATAGCAAGATAACACCATGTCACCCAAAGCAGAACTGACATTTAGATAAGCTATAGTTGAATAAGTAAGAATATCATCCTCTTTGCTGCTAGCTTTTAATTAATAAATTTGCTTTCTGGGTGTCGAGAACAAAAAACATTTTGTCTAACTGCTTATCCCCGAACAGCACATCTCCCAAAGTTGTTTTTTAGTTTCTTGGGTGCAGATGGCCCATTGAAGATTTGTAGTGAGTTTGAGCCTTACTTTCTTAACATCTCATCACCACAATTGCATTCTCAATTTCAGTCTGGTCCATGAATGCCTTTTTCATTGAATTCGTTTTTGCAGTTTTGGCTCGAAACAGATAAAGCTGCTTATTTGTTGAGGCAATACTTCTTTAATAATCTTCATGATCGATTGAGCACTCGACCATTCCTTAGTCTTGTTGAAAAGAAATGGCTGGCTTTTCAGGTTCTTGTCTCCCTCTGTTAAATCTTGTTGAGGCATTAGGAAATGGATCTCTACCCAAAAAAGTAGGACATTAATTTTCACTTACTATTGTTTGCAGTTGCTTTATGCTGCAAAACAGTGCCATGAGCATGGGGTATGTCATGGTGAGATGAACTCTTAAAATTTACTTTTAGTACCTAGAATGTATATTAGTGCTTCTTCTTTAGCAGAACATATAATTTGTTGCAGGCGATATTAAGTGTGAGAACGTGCTGGTGACTTCCTGGAATTGGCTCTACCTAGCTGATTTTGCATCATTTAAGCCTACATATATTCCGTATGATGATCCCTCTGATTTTTCATTCTTCTTTGATACTGGGGGAAGAAGGCGGTGTTATGTTGCACCTGAGGTATGTATGTAACTATGTATTCACTCTTTTTTTCCTTTGTCCTAATTCCTAAAGATATTTTTCTAAAAATTTATTATCTGGGAAGCTGCAATTGAGATGTTTAAATCCTTTAATTTTAGGACCTATTTATATCCTATGGGTATATAAAAGCATTTGGGTTTAGAAACGTGTAAAATGCAATAATTTTCTTTTACTAGGAAATAATGGACTTTCATGGGGTCTCATCAGCACCCATTTTTTTAGTAAGGAGACACTTAGAGCTAATACTATTTCTTCAGTTTATCAAAATGTAGAAGGGATTCCAAGGATATGCTTGAGCCAACCTAGAGATTTACATATAACGAGAATACAGTTGGAACATCCTGACCTTGTTTTGCTATCGTATCTCAGCTCTACATGTATAATAGACACTTATATAAAAAAGTGAAAGGGATAAAGGATGCCTTCTAGGACAGGACTCATTCCCCTCCTTCCCTCCAATTAGCAACCATCTTGCTTCAATTTGTCACTCCCTACACTTTTTGTGGTTATAGAATGTAAAATGCTATATTTCAGAGGTTCTATGAGCATGGAGGGGAGACACAAGTTGCACAAGATGCAAATCTCAAGCCCTCAATGGATATATTTTCTGTAGGGTGAGTATTTTACTCATTAATGCTTTATTTCGCAGGACAGACAATTCCCCCCCCCCCCGTATAAAACTTTGATTTATTTAGACGTGAATCAACTTCGCACATGTATACGACAGTGAAAAGCAGGAAGATCCTTAGGAGAATGGATAACTATGCTTATTTGAAACTGTATTCTTTGTTTGCAATTTGATACATTTTGCGCTTGCCTTTTTTGATTTCCCTTTTTATTGCTCAGGGAAAGACCGTATAATATCTAAGTTTTTCTTGCATGCATTTTGAGAAAACTGGAGATGACTTTTTTGTTATTCAAATTTTCTATTTGGTAAAATGTCAAAATACTCTGTATTGGAGATTCATTAAAGCGACAAATTGTTCATGACTTTACTAGTTGCTCGATGCCCCTTGAATGTATAATGATTCTGGCATTTCATAGTACTTCATTAAGGAAATGTGTGTATTCTTTCAGCCAATACGGGATATGTAGCCAATAAGGTCAAGCCTGTCAACTGCAAGAAAACAAGGAATAGGATATCAATAATTACAGACTATCATGAAGGGAAATATATCTAGAAAAATGCTACCTTATTCCGGTTCATAACAGATTTTTTTTGCCTCGTGAAACGATGTTTCTTCTAATTTTAGGATTAATTGATAATGATTTAAAATGTCATGGAGCTTTGAAGTGTCTTGCATTCA
Source organism: Lavandula angustifolia (assembly GCA_028984105.1). Classification (NCBI taxonomy): domain Eukaryota; kingdom Viridiplantae; phylum Streptophyta; class Magnoliopsida; order Lamiales; family Lamiaceae; genus Lavandula; species Lavandula angustifolia. The sequence continues at coordinate 21,694,311 of CM054815.1, read as the reverse complement.
ATTTGAATAAAGCTACTCTCTGTTTCAGGTGTGTGATTGCTGAGCTTTTTCTTGAAGGTCAACCATTGTTTGAACTTTCTCAACTCCTTGCATACCGAAGAGGACAATTTGATCCTAGCCAGCATCTTGAAAAGGTACCTTCTCATTATTTGGCGTATCTTTAAAAAGACTTTGGTATGCTTTCCAGTTGATCTTTCATTATTTTCTGGATGCCTTTGTTTTTACCTGGGTTCTGAAAATGTCTTGTCTCTAAGTGAGCTTAGTGAATCATCAGAACTTAACTCTACTTCTGATCCTATAAATTCATACTTGCTTTTTCGTGTTGCATGTCTGAAGATACCAGATTCAGGAATACGTAAGATGATTCTTCATATGATTCAGCTAGACCCAGAGTCAAGGTGCTCTGCTGAGAGCTACTTGCAGAACTATGCTGGTGTTGTGTTTCCAAGTTACTTTTCTCCATTTCTTCATAAGTTCTATTCCTTCTTAAATCCTCTGAGTTGTGATGCAAGGGTAAGGACAATACATCAACCTTTCTATTTTTATACTCCATCCCTAGTCATTTTGTTTCACTCAAGATAATTAATGTTGCAGGTTCTAGCATGTGAGACCTCTTTCCAAGAAATTCTAAGACAGATGCTGGGCAACAGAATGGGTGAGGATGTGATGTCTGCAATAGAAACTTCTAACAATGATAGAAGCCACTTGCCAGAAAGTGGAAAACAATGTTCAAACGGGGCAGATAAATCTTTGGATGTAATAAAAGAGACCAAGAAGGCTGCTACTCGCGATCAATTTGATCTCCTGGATAACATGAGTATCTTGCTAAGTGATGTGAAGCATAACAATGGGAACTTGAATGTGAAGACTATTCAAGATAGTACGGTCAAGGCCATAGATTCTCAGAATCAGAAGGAATGTGGTTTGCAATCTCCTGGTGAGGTTATTCAGAGTATCTCCAATAAATTTCTGCGGAGTCATCATCCTTTCCTGAAAAAGATTACAACAACTGATTTGAGCTCATTGATATCAGATTTTAACAATCAATCAGATACTTTTGGAATGCCTTTTCTACCATTGCCACAGGATATATTGAGCTGTGAGGGTATGGTGTTAATTGCTTCACTTCTTTGTTCCTGCATTCGTAACGTCAAGGTCCCGTTCATAAGGAGAGCTGCTGTCTTGCTGCTGAAATCATGCTCTTTGTATATTGATGATGAAGATCGACTGCAGCGCATCCTTCCCTATGTGATAGCTGTCCTTTCAGATCCCGCTGCTATTGTCCGTTGTGCGGCATTGGAGACTCTGTGTGACATTCTTCCTCTAGTCAGGGATTTTCCACCAAGTGATGCCAAAATCTTTCCAGAGTATATTCTTCCTATGCTTTCCATGCTTCCGGATGATCCTGAGGAAAGTGTGAGGATTTGCTACGCCAGCAATATATCTAAACTGGCACTGACAGCTTACGGGTTCTTAATTCACTCAATAAGCTTGACTGAGGCAGGGGTTCTTAATGAGAATCTATCACAAAAGTCGTCAACAGCAGCCTCGAACTCTTCTGTAGAGCCTCAAAGGCTCAATAATGATGCACTTCTTGGGCAGTTACGGAAATCTATTGCAGAGGTCATTCAAGAACTTGTGATGGGTCCAAAGCAAACACCAAACATAAGGAGAGCACTCCTGCAGGATATTGGTAACCTTTGTTGGTTCTTTGGCCAGAAGCAGAGTAATGACTTTTTGCTACCTATCCTCCCTGCTTTTCTAAATGATCGTGATGAGCAACTCAGGACAGTATTTTACGGGCAAATAATATATGTATGTTTCTTTGTGGGCCAACGAAGTGTGGAGGAATACCTTTTACCTTATATCGAGCAGGCACTAAATGATACTACAGAGTCTGTAATTGTCAATGCACTAGATTGCTTGGCCATTCTCTGCAGAAGCAGTTTCCTAAGGAAGAGGTTCCTGCTTGAGATGATAGAGCGTGCTTTCCCTTTGCTATGTTATCCAAGTAAGTGGGTGAGAAGAGCATCTGTGACATTTATCGCGGCTAGCAGTGAGAACCTAGGTGCGGTGGATTCATGTGTATATCTGGTCCCAGTTATACGCCCATTTTTGCGTAGAAAACCGGAATCGTTAGCCTCGGAAAAATCTCTTCTTGGGTGTTTGAAGCCACCTGTCTCAAGCGAAGTATATCATCAAGTCTTAGAAAATGCCAGAAGTTCAGACATGCTGGAGAGACAGAGAAAAATTTGGTACAATGCATCATCGCAAGCTAGAAACTCTGAAGCTTCAGACTTACTTCAGAAAACTGCCAATGAATTGGATCCAATGAAATGTATTTCAGACAGGCAAAACGATTTTGGACTTAATAGTTTTATCAGTACCACAGGGGAGCAGTTTGATTCAACCAAATCTGATGATAACGAGGGTAAGTTCAAAGCTATGGGAAATTTAATGCAAAACTCTTTGAGTCAAGAGGAAGCACATGACCGTGTTGCCTCAGAAAAGTCTCAACTGTCGGGATTTATGTCTCCTCAAATGAGCTGTATGAACAGCTTCGTAGATAAATCATCAGAAAGTATACCTTTGTACCACTTTAAGTTTGACAACAGGCGAATATCAGCCACTGTTCCAGCTCTTCCTGATGCTTCATTACCATACAATTCCTTAGGTCTCAGTACTTCTTCCCTGCCTTGGATGGATCCAGTAAATAAATCATTTAGTTTAGGAAGTTCAATACCAGCACCTAAGCTTGTTTCAGGTTCAGTTTATGTTGGTAATGGGCCTTCACTATTGAGAAGAGTTGTACATGAAGTAGATGACCGAGAAACTGATGAAACAGCTTTTATGGGTAGTAAATTTCATGAAGTGGGAGTGCCTGACAGATTAAAAGGAAGTTCTCGCACCATTCCGGATAACTCCATGTCGGTTGAGGCAACAGAATCAACCTCATTAGCATGGTCATCAACTATTCCTGATTCAGGGTGGAGACCTCGTGGTGTGTTGGTCGCTCACCTGCAAGAGCACAGATCTGCTGTTAATGATATTTCCATTTCAATGGACCAACAGTTTTTTGTGAGTGCTTCTGAAGATTCTACTGTAAAGATATGGGATTGCAAGAAGCTGGAGAAGGACATCTCATTTCGGTCTAGGCTAACCTATTCTCTTGGTGGAAGTCGTGCAATCTGTGTTGCAGTGCTTCAAGGTACTACGCAAATTGTTGTTGGGGCAAGTGATGGGATGATGCATATGTTTTCCGTTGATCACATCTCCAGAGGACTCGGAAATGTGGTCGAAAATTATTCAGGTATAACAGATGTGAAAAAGGCTGGTTTTGGAGAAGGTGCTATACTTAGTCTTCTGAATTACTCTGCTGATGGAAGTACTAGCCAAATGGTCCTATACAGCACTCAGAATTGCGGTGTCCATCTCTGGGATACTAGAACAAATTCAAACAGTTGGAATACTAAAGTTTCTCCTGAGGAGGGTTATATATCTTCTCTTGTAGCAGACCCTTGCGGTAATTGGTTTGTATCCGGATCATCAAGGGGATTGCTTACTCTATGGGATCTCAGATTCTGCATACCTGTAAACTCATGGCAATATTCTCTTCAATGCCCGATTGAAAAGATGTGTCTCTTTGTTCCTCCTTCCGGTACCCCCTTGTCTGTTGCAACAAGGCCACTGGTTTATGTTGCTGCTGGGTGTAATGAGGTCTCTCTTTGGAATGCAGAAAATGGAAGCTGTCACCAGGTATACACGATTCCTTTTGGTCTGTCCGACATATCTTATCCACAATGTACACTATTAACTTACCAAACAAGTGAGTTCTATAGCATCTTTTCTGTTTCCTATTATCACTAGATTCTTTTTTGTTCCACACCTATGGTTTTGAAGATGTGGAAACCAAAATACTCCCTCCGTCCCGCCCGACTTGTCTTGTTTTCCTTTTTGGGTTGTCCGGCTTGACTTGTCTTGTTTCCTAAAATGGAAAATAACTACTACACAAACTCCCGCCTTTTCTTTGTGGGACCTACCTTTCTACACACAACCACCCACTAATCTTAATCTCCGTGCCGAAAAGAAACAAGACAAGTTAGGCGGGACGGAGGGAGTACTTGTGTTGTGTTCTTGCTTTAGAAAATAATAATCCCAATTTCAAAAGTAGTCATAGCCTATTTAACAACCATGACTAGCAGGCCTAAATGGGAGTATTCTTTTCATTTTGTAGATCTTGAGAGCAGCAAACCTTGAATCTGATACTGAGAATGGTGAGTCGCCTTGGGCATTGGCTAGACCATCTTCGAAGACCAACGCTAAATCAGAGCTAAGGCGAAGTGCAAACTCAAAGTACAGGGTAGATGAGCTGAGTGAACCCTTCAGTCGTGTTCCTGGTATCCGTGCATTGCTCCCGTTACCTGGCGGAGATCTATTGACTGGTGGAACTGATTTGAAAATTCGCCGTTGGGATCATTGCAGGTACTGCTCATTAGTGCTTCATAATTCAGGTCCCTTTAATATTTTCCATTTATTAATATTCACACTTTATTTTTTTCAGCCCGGAACGGACTTATTGTGTATGCGGACCATCTGTTAAAGGCATTAGCAATGACGATTTCTACGAGACAAAATCTAGCTTCGGAGTGCAAGTTGTGCAGGTAATTCGGATTGCTAGTCTACCATCTTGATCCTTTCTTTGCTGCTCGTGATGGGTTAGGATATAGCGTTTGCTTATGTTGATTGTTGTTTAAGCAGGAGTCGAAAAGACGGCCTCTATCGACGAGGCTGACTGGCAAAACAATTCTTGCTGCAGCTGCAACTGATTCTGCTGGGTGTCACCACGACTCTGTACTGTCCCTTGCATCTGTGAAATTGAACCAGAGGCTTCTGATATCAAGCAGTAGAGATGGAGCTTTAAAGGTCTGGAAGTGAGGAACTTCTTTACCACTTATTTGTTGTATATATTTTATGTGTGCACCAGTCAACATATGTATACAACCATTGGACAGTCGGACAGATAGGATTTGTGATGATGTATAGTTATAAATATGGGTTTATTGTTATGAGAAAGTTGAAAGTATTAGTTGTGCTGATTTTGTCTTCTCAGCCAAGTGATTTCTTAGATCGTGCTAAGATGCGAGTCGGTCGGTTCGGCCACAATTCGAAGATTGAAAGAAAAGATAAAACGACTTTAAATAGAGAGCTTGATTTATTTTTTATGAAGAATGCTCTTGGGCTTTATTAGGTTTGTTACCACTTACCAGTCCATTATTAGACCATATCCACGACTAATTAAAAAATAGTTACTCCCTCTGTCCCATAGAGAAGTGTCTCTTTTTTTTTCGGAATGTCACATTAAAAGTGTTTTTTTTTTAAAAAAGAAGTGGACCCTACATCTTTACCAACTAAAATCAATTCAAAACAATTAATTAATTGCATAGGTCCCAACTCTCTACCTCACAAACCAATTCTAAATAATTTATAAAATTGTATGAGTTTACATCTTTTCTAATTAAAATAACCTCTTTAAAAGCTAGTCGCCCATGTAGAAAGGAGACACTTTCTATGGGACGGAGGGAGTATATATTATCACCGAATGAATTATTTTTGTATGAGCGTAGGTCTAGAAAATAGTAAAAGGCAATCAAACTTTCCCACTACCTTGCCACCTCTTTTCCTTTAAATATTTAATAATATAAGCCTTGGATTTAGACAAAACTCACAAAATATTAGGGGTTTCAGAATTATCTAATTTTCAAATAGGATTCTAAAATTGTAACTAAGAATAAATATAAAACATCTATCTGATTCAACAATGAGTTTTATTTTAGTAAAATAATCATCAAATTTCAACCATTCGGCCAAGAGTAAAAACAAAGTTGGAGGAGTATACTTTTATAATTGTGTATTATATATGTTTTTTGTCACTTAGTAAATGGTTTTACATTTATTATAGAATTAAACTTATTATTATTGTCACTTAATGTTTTTACTCATTTTCTGAGTGATTTCAAGTGATCTTCTAATCAGGCATGACGTGTATTCCATCTATTTCTACCATTTCTGAACTGGAGTACAAAGACAGTGAGATTATAATAATTTCATTCTAGAAACAACTTTAATAATTCAGTCCTACTTATATGACTTTATTACAATCCCCAAACAAAGACAACATTCTCTCTCCAAAAAAGAAAAAACAAGATGTCTGAACAAAAAGCAAGTCTGGTTTTCATCCCTTACCCAGTAATCAGCCATCTATTCTCAGCGATAAAAATGGCGGAGCTCTTAGCCCACCGCGACGACAGCCTCTCCATCACCGTCCTAATCATGAAGCAACAATCCGACAACAAAATCACTTCTTACATCCAAAACTGGCCGGAATCTCGCGTCAAATTCGTCCAACTCGAATCTCCCGAAGACGTAACGCCGGGATTCACCGCGAGCCAAAATTGCCTCTTCAAGGAAGCTATCTCCGCCGCAACAGCCGGTCCGAACCACCCGCCAAGGCTCGCCGCACTCTTCTTAGACATCTTGTCCTACTCCATGATCGACGCGGCGGCGGATCTCGGCGTCCCCTCCTTCGTCTTCTTCACCTGCGGCGCCTCCATTCTCGGCCTCATGTTTAGCCTCCAAGACTTGATGGAAGGTCGCGAACACAATTTAGCGGATTACGAGGATTCCGACGCCGAGGTATCGGCGTCCACGTACGTTTATCCGGTGCCGGCGAAGGTCTGGCCGTCGTCGGTTTTCGAGAAGAACAGTTATTTTTACGATCTCTCAAAGAAGTTGAGGGAGGCCAGTGGGATAGTGGTCAATACGTTTTTTGAACTTGAAACTCACGCAATCAGTGCGCTTTCCAGCGACGGCGGAGTTCCGGCGGTTTACGCCGTCGGTCCGCTCCTTCAAGAAGAGCCCGATGACGGTCAGAGTAAGCGGGCGGAGATTCTCTGGTGGCTAGACGAGCAGCCGGATTCCTCCGTCGTCTTCCTCTGTTTCGGAACTCACGGCTGCTTCAATGCTGAGCAAGTGAAGGAGATCGCGGCGGCGCTGGAGAGGAGCCGGCGGCGGTTTTTATGGTCATTGAGAAAGCCGCCGTCGGATGGGACGGCGGGGTCGGTAGGGGAGTATGAGAATCCGGCGGAAGTTCTGCCGCAAGGGTTCTCGGAACGGACGGCCGAGATTGGGAAGATTATCGGATGGGCCCCACAAATTGCAGTGTTGTCCCACCGTGCAGTAGGTGGATTCGTATCGCATTGTGGTTGGAACTCGATTCTCGAAAGCATTTGGTGTGGAGTCCCGATTGCTGCTTGGCCGATGTATGCCGAGCAGCAAACCAATGCTTTCCAACTCGTGAAGGAGTTTGAAATCGCGGTTGAAATCAAGATGGACTATAGAAGAAACAAACATATGATAGTCGATGGGGCTAAAATAGAAAAGGCAATTCAACAATTGATGGATCCGAAGAACAAAATTCGAGTCAATATTAAAGAGTTGAAGGAGAAGAGTAGATATGCTCTAGCGGAAGGAGGCTCGTCGTATAATTATACAAATTGTTTAATCCAAAATGTAATCAAGAATCTTGCACTTTAAATATTTATATCATGCAATTGAAAAATTAAGCCTCTTTAAAAAAAAATTGTTTAGAGAAAATGTAACTATCTTTATTATGTCTTAATTTGAAAATAAAAATTCTACGTTTTAAACCCCAATTCTAGATTATAAGAATTTTGTATACACTACTATTCATTATTGTAATAAGCTAATTAGTTCAAGTGAAATTACTGCTACTCTTGTTAATTTTCAACATCCGAAGGAATATATTATTCCTTCCGTCCTAATAAATATGTCTTGTTTCTTTTAAGCACGAAAATAAAAAAAAAGTTATTTTTTGTGTAATAATCCAATCAATTAATTAAAGCTCATCAGTTAATTAAATAAATTCAAATGTACTTTATTTTTTAAATCTAAAACTCCAACAAAAAAATTATCAATTTGATCTTATCTTGACGTGAAATTGGACATCTCAAGTTCTCAACATAACTTTCTTGTCGAGTAGGTATCATACCAAAAATGAACATTGACAAAGAGCACCAATTTTTCTTGTAATTATATAAAATAAATTAAAAAAAAACATTTCTTCTAAGAAAATGCATTTTTCTTCAACCACTTCGTGGTTAGGTAACTGGTGCATGTGGTGTGACCGTGTGAGGCATGCGTGCGTATTAGGGATTTGAGAAAGGCTTTTGTTGATCCTTGATACCCACTTATATGAATATATATAAATATGCTAAGCTAATTTACCACATATAAATTTAGGGAATTCATCAAATAAAAAGATTAATCAAAATAGGAAATAAGAAGTAATTTGTACCCGATAAATTTATATCAGTAAACATTAATTATCATCAATCGATCTCGTATACAAAATCTTCTTATATTCACAGTTATTTATTGTCAACCCACTACATTAATAGTTTTGTTATTGCATAAAAAGTCTTAAAAGATGATTATTTATACATCTACTATTCTCAAGGAGTTGTTGGCATTTTGCCCATTGCATGTTAAAGGAGAAAGAGTAAAAAAAGTATTAAAAAAATGCTAGAAAGATCAAAGATGTATTAGTGTGACATAAATTAAGAAAGTGATGACGACATCTAACTAATTTTTTTATAATGAGGATAAACTGTCGTTGTTAATTATTTTAAGTTAATTATAAGTAATAGTCACACGCAAATAATATATACACTCTCCCTTTTATCATTTAATTACTCCCTCCGTCCCATTATTTATGTCATTTGGTTTACCCATCGTAATTAATGAGAAGTAAGGTGTAAAGTTTTGGTGTAAAATTATAAAGCGGTCGGGTCCTTTGCTGGAGATTGATTTGGTACATTCATTTATTTTCTTATTTTTTGTATGAGCATTAAATAATGTGACAACCAAAAAGCGAAGTGAGCATTAATAATGGGACGGGGGTATTATCTTTTAACAGTTATTTAGTTTACCCATCACTATGTTGGACAGAAATCTCAACCGCCCAAATATTCGGGCTGAAGCGATCCGGCCCAAAATATAATATAGCCCGTTGGACTAACTCGCCCCAATACACAAATAAATTGGGGAGCGTTTGGAATGATTACGAATTTGAATTGATCTTAGGATCGTTGTTAATATTCACTGTTAGCCAAAAGAATAAATCGAAAAGTACTAAACAAAAACACATATCTAGCCATTTTGTCCTCTTGTAGGCGCAGAGTGTCAGGGGCCGATGGAGGACCGATCTACATAGGGCTGATGGAGGGCCGATCTCCATAGCCCTCAACATGTTTAAAAAAAAATCAATAAATATTTGTGTTGAGGGCCAATCTCATGAGTGATGAATCGACCCTCAACAATTTTATTTTATTTTTTCAAATGTTAAGGGCCGATGGCCCTGCCTTTATTAACTTTTTTTTTAATATGTTGAGGGCCGATGGAGATCGGTCCACCTTCGGCCCTCCATCGGCCCTCGGCCTTGGCAGTGGCTCGGCCGATGAATTTGCTCGGCCGATGGACACCCCCTTCGGCCTTCCATCGGCCCCCATCGGCCCTATGCGTTACAAACGAAACAAAATTGTTGACAGTAAAAAATTCTGCAATAGACACATTTAATCATTGAATGAGGACAAAATGACTATATTTATATTTTTATTTAATTATAGACTAAATATGCATTTTATTTCTACTGTTTGGCTAATTGGAGAAATGCCTGAATCTTAAACCCAGGGGAATCTATTCAATTTCCGGATGACCAAATACCGCAAATTCCGATGAATTTCAAACCTCCATCGAAGCCGAAGAAAACTGATTCCTCAACTTCTTCCAGGTAATTAATCTCGCCTTTTACATCATTGACTGTCGACTGATATGGATTTCCAGAAATTCATTACTTTTGTGATTATTATTGAGTTTTATCTCTCTCGCTGTTTCTCTATTTTATTTTTGGATAACAAATTCTTTTGCATTTCCCAACCAAGTTGCGATAGTTTTCTGGATTGTGTGTAATATCAGCTAATCTCACAAGCCGAAATTAGAGATGCTGAATTGAGTAGTATGAGGAGATCTACGGTATGCCGTATTTGTTCTGGTAATGATTTAACTATTTTATATTATGATGAATGTATCAGATCCATGGCCATGCGGCTTTAAATGTGAATCTCGGGATTCAACCAGTACGGTTGCCAACTACAGAGTGTTTGATTCACCATCTGGCAATTATCTCGTTCCGGTCTCGGTGGGTGAGAATGCTGGTTTCTTCTTAGTAAGATGCCTAATTCAATTTTCAAAGATGTAGATTATATGCATTATGTTAATTATGCTATTCTGAAGGAAAAAAAACCGACTCCTCTGTTCATCTTAAAGAATCACAAATTCTGCTGTTTAATCCACAACTGAAACAGCGTTCCACAACACTAATACCTCTAGAGAAAATAATTACTATAAATATTAAATTTCTTATTTGAACTCGAAAGTCGGTGGCATCGGCGAGTCAAAGCTCTCCAGAATCTCCGTCTTGACGCCGCCGCCACTTTTCTTCTCCTCTTCCTTTCCGCCAAACAAACCTCCAAAAAAGGAAGACGGCGTCGCAGCTTGGGCTGTTGCCGCGGGAAGATCATCGATAAATATCGGCGCCTCCTGCTGCGCCGCTACGACCTTATTCAACAAAATACCCGCCCCCTCAATGAGGGCCAGCAGGACGCCGCCGGCTAGCGCAGATCGAGAGGCGGCGCGCATGCCCTGGCGCACCTGGAGGAGCCCTCCGGCGGTGGCGCCGGCGATGATGGAGTTCCAGGGGTCTTCCTTCTGGCGGAGGTAGACCATGGAGCAATCGACGGTGGAGAAGAGGCCCCCCCAGACGGCGAAGCTGCCGCCGATGCCAGGGGCGTTCATGCGGATGGCCTGGGCGCCGCCGACGAAGCGCTCGCCCTTCGGGGAGTTGTAGAGGCCCTTGAGGAAATGGAAGGCGGATCCGCCCACGGCGCCCATGCCGAAGGCGCCGCCTACGTCGTCCAGGATGCGATCGGGGCACGGCTCACGGCTGGTTTCTGGAGTTCCCATTGATTTGATTCTTTGCTCCCAAGGGTTTTAGAGCCAAGTGATTGGGGAAGGTTTTTTTTTTTTTTCGCCGCAAAAAAACCACACAGTGAGAATTTAACCACCGCCTTTTAACCCTCTTTGCTAGAACCATGTAGGTGACGATTCACGAATATTCGAAACCTGTACCCATCTGGTCCGACCAACCACCTTCACCAACTTTGTCATCCCAAGAGGACGGAAGGGGTTTTAATCTCTCCAATTGATGAGAATTGATCAGATTTCTTGATTGAGAAGTAATCGAATAATATTTACTTTGAATTTTGTATCGTTGTACGCTTCACAAACAAAAAGTGTTCCAAAATTACTATTTGAGAATTCAAAATTTATCTTAATAGTGTATAAGAAAAATTGTCTCAATTATCGTCGTATATTCGGAACAATCCGAGCTATTAGATTGAGTTATTTCTCATGTCAACTATTCTCTTTTCTAAGGCTACGAATAACTCTAATCACCTAAATACCCAACCAACCTAACCATTCTAATATTTAATTAATTTCTCTCACCTTTCTATATTTATTTTACTTTCAATCCAACTATCTCTACATTTTATCATTTATTTCTAACCACCCCAATCAAGACCCACCAACCATATTTTTTATATATTCTAATTATTTTATATTATTATTATTATTATATATTAATAATAATTATTTAAATTTTAAAGACATAAAAATTAACTGAAATTGTAGAAAAAGTTATAAAGCTCGAAAATCGTAAAAACTAAAATATAGGGAACATAAAACAGTAATTAAAAGACGAAATTGAAACAATGAAAAATTAAAACTAGAAACAACAAAGTAAAGAAAATTTTGTTATCATCGCCGAATTTTTGCCAAATATGCTCGATCAAGTTGTCTGGAAGATCTCTGTGTGCTTCTCTATTCTCAAGTTGTGACTTGGTTGTCATATGACTAGCTAGGCTTGCAATCCTCTGTAGAGTTGTCATATGACTAGCTAGGCTTGCAATCCAGATGATCACTCCAACTAACTTGATCTTGTATAAATTCTGTAGGATCATGATAGTTTAAATAAGTGTTTCTTTCATCTTCCACGATCATATTATGCATGATGATGCAAGCTCTCATTATTTCTCCCATAACATCACGATCCCAAATAAGACATGGATGTTTAATAAAAGCGAAACGAGTTTGTAGAACGTCAAATGCTCGCTCAACGTCTTTTCATGCAGCCTCTTGATGTAGTGCAAATAATTTATGCTCGAATGAGAGGAGCTTTAATAGATTTGATAAATGTTGCTCATTCATGATATATACCATCAGTGAGATAATGCTTCATATTCTTCTGGTGACCATTTACGACATAACTAACATTCGGTGCTCGACCTTCTAAGACATCATTAAAAAGAGGAGATTGATCAAGTACATTGATTTCATTTCTCGAACCTGGTGTTCCAAAAAATGCATGTCAAATCCACAAATCCTGAGATGCAACTGCTTCAAGAATAATTGTGGGCTTGCCGCTTCTTCTAGAGAACTGTCCTGCCCAGCCAGTAGGTTAATTTTTCCATTCTCAATGCATGCAGTCAATGCTGCCCAACATGTCTGGGAAACCACGTCGTTCTCCTAGATGGAGTAGGTACGCCATGTCGGAGAGGGCTTTCTAAGGTATTTATCGCCGAGTTGGAAATTACACCATCAACAAATTTTTTGAGTGATTTCCTTATGAGTTGGTCGTTCATCCGTAAATATTCATCATGCAAGTCTGCTGTTGTGCCGTATGCCATCACCCTCATAGCTGCAGTGCATTTATGAATAAAAGACATACCGAGACGACCAACGACATCACACTTTTGTTGTAAAAATTCGTCGGTGGCAACTAGTTGATTCATTATAAGTAGGAACAACGGCTTCCGCATGCGATACCTTGTTCAAAAAGTCTCTTCGGGATAGATTGGATTTTCCAAAAAGTATTGCTTGAACACACTTTCATGGCCCTTCTCACGCTCACGTTCTATAAATCGTCTCTTTTGCATAACAACATGATCTGTTGGTTTTAGTGATAGAGACTCTGCTTGAATGGCCACTTGTTCGACAACATTGTCAATAATGCGATCTTTTTCAGCATGTTATTCGTAAAAAGCTTCATGATTTTCCCACCAACCATCATCTTCAAGGTAATCGGAAATATTAAAATTATAACTTGATGTCATTTTGTTTTTGGGAGCTTAGGTGAAGTTGGTTATGAGAGATTTTGTGTAAATAGTGTAGAGACAATGTAAATAATGTAGAGATATTTGGTGAAGATAGTATATTTAAAGTAAAGAAAGTTATCATTCACGGGTGAAAACATTATTAGAAAATAGTAAAGAAAGTTGTCTTGAATATAGTGTAACATTATTGGTGAAGATAGTGGATTGCCAGCAATACTACTTTGAAAGCATTATGGCAAAATTGGTGCATTGTCTCGAAGAAATCAAACATTATAGTATCGATAAGTTGTCATTCATTTATTGAAAAGAGTGAGAGCATCATTAGAAGCATTACGACAAAAGTGATCACGAGTGAAAAAAATGAGTGGAAGATAACATTTATTGCAAATCATATCTTTCATTTCTTGAATATAGTGTAACATTATTGAAAGCGTTACGACAAAAGTGATCACGGGTGAAGACAAGGAGTGCCTAACAACATTTATTGCAAATCATATCATTCATTTCTTGAATATAATATAACATTGTTGAAAGCATTACGACAAAAGTGATCACGAGTAAAGAAAATGAGTGTCTAACAACATTTATTGCAAATCATATCATTCATTTCTTGAATATAGTGGAACATGGTGAAGATAGTGGATTGCCAGCAATACTACTTTGAAAGCACTACGACAAAATTGGTCCATTGTCTTGAAGAAATCAAGCATTATTGCATCGATAAACTGTCATTCATTTATTGGAAATAGTGAAAGCATAATTGAAAGCATTAAGACAAAAGTGATCACGGGTGAAGAGTGTAGCATTTATTGCAAATAGTGTAGCATTATTTCTTGCAATATTTTTGAATAGTGTAGCATTTATTGCACTATTTCTGAATAGTGTAGCATTTATTAAAAATAGCGTAGCATTATTTCTTGAATAAAGTGTATCATCGATCAATTAATAGTAGATAGATAGTAGAAGTTGAAGACATTAATTTTATTCGATTGAAAATAACATTAGAGTACAACATATTGAGAATATATTAGAATACAATACACTAGAATCTAACACACTAGAAAGATAACACTCCAGTAATAATAACACAATAGGAAACAACATACTTAAAATTACTACTCATCAGTTTGATATTAATACTTAAATAATTGGACCATTAGATGGTTCTTCAGTGCCTCTTCTGCTGGAGTTAATTCTCCTTTCACCATCAATGTGTTTAGTATCACCACTTTCCCCTTCCGGTCCATTTCTTTTTGACGTGCCTCACAGTCTAAGCCACGGTGATCAAGCTCCTTTTCACGCGTGATCCTAAGAGCACGAAGTTTAGTAGTGAAATCATCTGAGATTATAAAAGATGCAGATGCAATTCATTTTCCTTTGTTTTTAGCAGCAGCTATAACGGTGTCTCTCCTTGTAGGACGAGGTATTGATGCAGACGCACCACTTGTAGGAGTTTTTGGAGTGTCATCCTCATTAGTCATTTTTCTTTTGGAACTACCAAGACTTTCATCAGTATTGATATCATTGTTATGATTTTTGAAAGTAAGACATCTTGTCTCTAAATTCAACTCTCATCTTGAATTACCTCTCATAACTTTTTCAAAGACCTCGCGGTGAGCAAATTTTTTACTGTAAATAGTCTGTGCTTCTGTCTCAATATCCTCGTTTGACATCCTGCTCCCTCTACGAGCATACGCCTCCTTATATGCACCGATCCACAACATAACATTCGCATTAATGCGTTTGAAACGTCATCTCAGTGACTCTACTGACCTCTCTTCGGACATTAGCGGGTTTTCAGCTCGAGTGTTATCAAACAGTTTTTTCACCTTTTTCCATAACGTGGTATTACTTTGGTTGGTGCCAACAATTGGATTTCCACTAATATGACAATAAGAAGACATTAGAATCATGTCTTCTATCTCTTTCCAACCTTGGGGATTGTTTGACGTGTTGACCGATTTTTTATGAGGATTTTAAACAGAGGTTGGAGGGGTGTTTTGGGTGGGATTTTGTGAAAATTGTGAATTCAAACAAACATCGGTGATGCGAATTCATTGGAATTTTGGAAATTTTCGTAACTGTGATAATAATATTGAGAGTAAGGAAAATCTTAGGAATTTGAGAAGTTATTATATGGATCCATGATAATTAAAAGAGAGATTGAGATTTATAGTAAATAATAGAATGAGAGAAAATGAAGGTTTTTTAAGATGTGAATAAGTATAGCAATATTGGGCTCTAATCATGAATTTTGGTATAATTTTTATTTATTTTTATAATATACTATATTATAAGATATACTTATTTTTCTATTTAGATAAAATAAATATCAAGAGCCAATGAGGTGTTGCCACTTGGCATCACCCCATTGGCCAAGCCACATGTGACCACAAGGTTGCTTTTGTGATGAAATCCCACCATGGTCACCATATTATCTCTCTCCTCTCACGTTTTTTTTTATTTGTTGGAAATACAAACCTCAACCCTCTCAGGTTCTTTTTTGAAGCGATAATCTTAGACTAAGGGGCAAGGTGGGTGACCGCACAGGGCGGCAAAATTTAAGGGGTCCTAGGTTGTGAGAATTGTGGACGCATTGTTAGTGAAAATTTCATTTCTTTGAAGTTCTAACTAGGCGGAAATAATTGGTTGAAGAAGAGAGAGTGATACTACGCGTTAAAAATACGGATTCAATTCGTAATTGGACGATTGGGAGAAGGAAGTGGAAGTTAGCTGGATGCATTAATATTAAGTTTTTTAAAGCAAGAATAGCATGTATTTATTTTAATTGTTAAAAAATTCTCATAATGTTTTTGTGTGGGAGTTTATTAGGATAAATTTAATACACCGTAAAAAATGGATTGAAAAATTTAACGCACAAAACTCTCTCTAAGTTCTTTATGTTCCCCAATTCCCTCTCTTTTTATAATTGTATATTCGGGTTCAATCCGAATCTTTGGCCATTTTAGGTGGGACACTGCTCTACCACCAATCACGCGCTATACAGGCATTGAGTGGCCAATGTTACCAATAAATAAATATTTCGATTTATAAAAAGATGGCCATTAACGCACGCGGGACACATTGTGAGGTGGCCCTCTCGGCCACATTTTTGGGATAGGTGATCCCTAGCGATTCAGGTTATGGCACATAAGACTAAAAGCGTGTTGGTCTCTCACAAAGCGTAGAGGCGTTATCGCATTTGTTCTTTCGGTTCCGAGCAGAGCAGGCTTTCTGACTGCGGATAAACCCTTCCATGATTCCCGATAGGCTTAAACCCATCATGGCCGCGGGCATCAAGTTTCTTATTTGAGGTATCTCTATCCATTCACTTATTTCTCTGTAAGAACACGCTATTTCCTTTCTTCGGTTACTGCCAGAATCGATTTTGAATTATACTGTTTTAACAACAATTATACCACTCAAAGAACTGTTTTTTTTTTCCAATGAACATGACGAAGCCATTAGCATTACCTTTAGCATTTAGGGTTCCTTCGCGGCCCACAAAGTTTCTCTCTCAATATAACTCTCCAAAGCCCGTCGCGGTTGTTGCGGATTACCATTTAGTTCTTGGGTCGAATAAAAGAAGAACGCTTGACCAGTTCAGATTTACTGGAGCGAGAAATTGTATGCCATATTTTTTCTTTAACTCTTCTCTATTGGGAGGGAGGATTTTCTCGAGTTCAAGTTTGAGCAAGGCAGCTGAAACAAGTGAAAAACCCCTTCCTTGGCTAGCTGCATCCGGGGAAAGAAGGGAACGTACAAAAGTTGGAAGCAGCGGGAAAAGCAAAGCGGTTAGGTCTTCGTGGGAGGAATCCGCGGATAAGTTCTTGAAAGGCAGTGCTTCCACTGTGGAGGATGGTGAAGTTCCAAAATTGGAGAGAAGGAAAACTGGATTTAGGGATAAAGGTAGTAGCAATACCTATGTAAAGTATGAGGAGGAGAATGATGAAATCCATAGAAGGAAAAATGGATTTAGGGATAAAGGTAGGAGTAGTACCTATGTTAAGTATGAGGAGGAGAGCGATGGGGAGAGGGAGGTCGAGAATGATTCTAGGTGGTATAACGGTAGGAAGAGGTATGATAACTATGATGAGGAGAAACCATGGCCAGAGAGACCGGAGGTTAGGAGATGGAACAAGCAAGAAGATTGGGGTAGGAAGACATGGAAAGAAGCTAAGGAATCCACCTTGCCGAGAATAGTGGGAGAAGTTGTGTACGGAGTTGGTCCTATTTTGGCTGCTCTTTCAGCTGGGCGGAGGGAATTCTACGCCTTGTATGTTCAGGAAGGGCTGGACTTGAGTAGTAATAACAGGAAGAAAAAGGATAAGAAGGGGTTTGAGAAAATCTTGAAGATGGCAGAAAAAGTGGGACTAAGCATAAGAGATTTGTCCAAGCATGATCTCAACATGGTTGTTGATAACCGGCCTCATCAAGGCTTGGTTCTTGATGCTTCCCCTCTTGAAATGGTGGGCATAAGGGAGTTGGATCCGATATCCGTAGATGAAGAAAAGGGCTCACTTTGGTTGGCATTGGATGAGGTAACTGACCCGCAAAACCTAGGGGCGATTATCCGTTCTGCATACTTCTTTGGAGCTTCCGGAGTAGTGTTGTGTGCGAAGAACTCGGCTCCTTTGAGTGGCGTTGTGAGCAAAGCGAGTGCTGGCTCGCTTGAGCTGATGGAGCTTAGATCTTGTAAGAATATGATGCAGTTCTTGACATCCTCAGCTGGAAACGGTTGGCATGTGCTGGGAGGGTCAGTTTCGTCGAGAGCTGTTCCTTTGGATGAAGTTGTGGCTGGTGCTCCGACGATACTTGTTTTAGGAAGTGAGGGGACTGGTTTGAGGCCGTTGGTGGAGAGGTCTTGCACTCAGTTGATTAAGATTTCTGGGAATCCACCGGTTGAGTTGATGGAGAAAGGAGATGAGGATTTGGACAATGGTGAGAGTCATAGTCAAGAGTTTACATCCTTCTTGGCTGTGGAGAGTTTGAATGTAAGCGTTGCAGCTGGTGTTCTGCTTAATCATCTGACTTCAAAGCAGCTGTGATAGAGTTATCAACTGAGCTTGTGTTATGGTTTTTAAGGTTAGATCTAATTGGTTGATAGCCCATCAAGTTATGTAAGCCAGATTCTAATCTGGTTATTTTTATGGTAGCATTGCCCTTTTCATATGACATAAGTACTCTTCAGTTTCTCATCTATCTTCTCTAGTTATATAATTTGATTGATCTTGTAGATACAGTTTGATCTGAAGAATGATTTGGATTTCTCAAAACGATATCATGTTCTTCAATGATCATAAATGAGTATTTAATAATGCAAAGCTAAAAGCCCTTTTTCATTCCAACGCTTGTAAGCTGACCAACACAGCTGATGTCCAAATGAAGAATCCAACTAACTATTTCACTAGATTTCCAATGCAAAAGTCTTCAATCATATCGAATACACGTATAGCGTGTTGTGGCCTGTCATAAGAAAGAAACAGAGTGTGAGATTTTCACTGATCAAATTAAGGTCCCAGACAATGTTGAAGACGAGAAGACAAAATGAAATTTGAAACAATGAGAGAATCTTGAAGTTGGCCAAACTGCAGCTAGAAATCCATAACAATGAATGATGGAGGAAGTAGAAGGCGTACCCGAAGAAGCCTTCAGTGGAATCACCCCCAGCACGTACGAGGATTGCATCACCACCGGGATGCTCCTCTACATAAGAGGTAACATCATACACCTGCAAATCACAATGAAGTACAATTCTAACAGCCTTTCTTTTGTATAGAGGGGAAATTTCTCTGATTTGGGTTCCGAAGAAAACCTTGTCTTTTATAATGATCCAACAGTCAGTCCTCGTGTTGTGGGATGAAACTTCAGCCTTGGTATAACCTTTAGATGTCTAAGAGAAGTCGTTGTAATGATCAGAAAGACATTAACCAGTGGGCAAGATCAACAGTAAACCAAAGAAGTAACATCATAATATGGCAAAGATAGAATCATAGATCAAGAGATGTTCAAGAATTCAAATGGTTTATCTCAAACTTTATGCATCATTTTCCCAGAGTAATACTACCATTTACAGAATTCGGTAGCCGAACTCAATCGCAGATGCATGTAAATTGCTACAGTTTGAAAGGAGAACGAGCAGAACATATTCAAAGATAAGATCTTTATCAGGAAAAGCTTTCTTATTTCTTAATATTTTCGAAAATCAAGAACACGACATTATACTGCAGCATGCATCAGTATTTGTTTCCTCCGGTAAAGCATGGCGAACTGTTACAACTCCCCATCTACTAATCTACAACTGAAAACAGTTCAAATCAGTTGTGTTGCATTTACTATCCCTACATCTATAGCTTGAGCAAGTTAATTCTTCTGCATTTTTGATTTTATTTTATTTTTATGGGAGGGGGCTGATGCATTCTAATTCAAATCTGTACATGGCAAGCTGAGATTGGAGTACCTGGGAAGCAAATTGTGGCTGCGTAGATTTTCCACTATCTGCATCCCACCAAATTCATTCAATCAATCCAAATAGTAAAAGGGCAAGAATTTCTTCCTCACGAGAATAAACAAAAACTAAAAAATAGAAGAAAGAAACACAACCAGATTTACGGAGGCGAGGGATTAGAAAGAGCATGGCCGATACAAAACCAAGAAACAATGTGAGCACCATCACATCCATCTTCAGCTTTATCTACCCACAAACAAAACAACAATAAGGAGTTGAAGACCGCCTGTGTGTGGATAGAAAGAAGAGAGAGACTGAGAAAGAGAATGGAGATTCACCTGAGCTTAAAACAGATAGCGGCAGCGGCAGCGGCGGCGCGCTCAGAGAGGCGTGAGGCTTCGCCGGTGAGAGTAACGATGTTTTGGACGGCCGGGTAATAAATTTACCTACTCACAATCTCGTATGATAGATTTGTCTTGAATCCGAACACCACCGAATTTACTTTGTACAGTAATTAATAATTTTACAGACCAAGATCGATGGTTATCTGGAATTCATCCGGCGAGCAACAGTCACGACCAATATTTCAATCTGTTGGTCATTCAGATTTATATTTTTTAATTTAAGTTGTTTTTTAAGTTTAAAATGGCTGAATAGATCGTGAATTCTCATCCAAATTAAATTGAGAAGTTTTACCCTCTCAATCTCCAAATTGTAAATTTAATCATTCTGTAAAGTTAACTCCTTTTACAGTCATTAGATAACCTAATTGTTGAATGTAAACAGGAATCATTAGTCATCAAGATACCAACATGAAAATCATCCATCTAAACACCATCAGCCATCAATACCATATGACTATTAGTATTCAGAGTATCCCATGGTGGCAGACTTGTATTGCAAATGAGAATAACATATTATGAAAGAGAAGGGTTGTATTCTTCACTGAAGCACGTAAACACTTGTTTCAAGTTTCCCCTTGATGGCCGCGCATTAACAACATACTTACTGTTGGTTACAAAACCTGCTATTACAAAACAATACTATAAGTCGAAAAATAAAACGAACAAAAAGAACCGTCGAGTCGAGGAGTCCTCTCTCCGCAAGACGAAATACGCCCCGGTAGTGCTCTCGGTTGTAGGCGTATCGTCCCCAAAGATGAAACGACGAACGTCTCGAAGATTGCAGCACCGCAAGATCGTCGAGCTCCGGCGAACTGGACTTTTCCGGCGATGATGAAGTAAGCTTTGGACTTGAGCTAAGATGAGCTAAGAAATGCAGCTAAGAGCTAAATATGGAATGCAGAGCAGATGTTGGTGTATTTGGAATGAAGTGCAGCTTCCTATTTATAGGCAGCTTCCACCAGGTGTTGATTGCTGGAGCCATCAATGCAAGAGGACGTGGGTATGGTAAGTGGAGAGGTGGACACCTGAAGAGCCTCATTCCAGAGACTTCCATCCAAAAGTAGTGCTTGGGTGTGGCAGGTGCACAGCACCACGGAGAGCAATCCCGGTGCGGCCATGACCGACCGCACCAGGCCCGACCCGGCGGCCAACCCGGCGGCCAACCCGACGGACCAATTGCCAAGATCCAAGATCCAAGATCCAAGTCCAAGTCCAAGTCCACGGACACGGACACGGACACGGACCGGAACCGTAACCGAGGCCGGGAGTCGGGGCCGGGCCGGCGCCGGCGCGGGCGCGCCGCGCCGCGCCGCGTGTGAGGCGGTCGGGCGAAAAGGCTCACAAGCATGAGCATGTGTGGCCCAAGCCCACCACATGTCACTTTGTTATCTCTTACAATGTGGTAGAGACTTAAATACCACATTAAAGTTATTTCATTTATCAATGTGGGACATTGATCAATGTAATACTCTCCAAAAACCCGAATAAGGTAAGTTTCTCCACTTTAGGTAACCTATTATTTTTGTCCCCCCAAACTTCGAGCTACTATTTCTCACTCACCGAAAATCGGAATCGAGAAATTAAGCACACTATAATTATCTACTCGAAACGTAGATCGACGTGATATATCTCAATTCAAAAATCGGGTATATATAGGGGCTCGAAAAGACGATTAAACGGGCTGAATTTTGCCCTAGTCAAATTAGCAATAAATACTAATTAACTTTCCATAATTACTAACTAATTTATATATATAAATATATATAATCATTTCGATTTTTCCAACAATCCCCCACATGAGTGGAAATAGCCAAATGCATGCATGCAGACACACATGTCTGTCCTCAAGAGACAATAAAGCATCAGGGTAGGTGGCTTGTGACCTTGAACCTTCCTTAGTTAGTGCTATCGAGCATACCGGCGGATTAGTGGACACGTGGCCTTGAACTATTCCTCCATGGTGTATACTTAGACAATAACACTAACACTATAAAGTCTCAACCTCGTTGTTGGTTCGGAGACGAAAAGTCGGGTGTAGAGGGGGGGGTGAATACACCTCGAGCTCTGTTTCTTTTTCTCGGTGAAGGTCGACCAAGCCGATGTTTGCAATCGATGAACAGTGCCAAGTAAGCCTTCGATCACGGGGTCAAAGTGAGTCGCCTTCGAGCTCTTCTACCGATCGATGTCGGTATTACGAAACTCGGTCACGAGACGTAGTGCGGATAAGTGTTAGGCCCGAGTCGTCTCTTTTGAAAACGCGTTTTTGCAAGTTAAATCTTTTGGGTCGTGCACTTTATAAAATACGTTTTATGCAAACTTATGATTTTCAAGTCAGTTGAATGCAATGCAATAAAACAGTAAATGAACACAAGCGATTTAACGTGGTTCGGATACGCAAGATCCTACGTCCACGGTCCTGAACAAGGCAGGAGAACTTGTTGATTATTCCCGAGCAAGCCTCAAGCGGGGATACCGTGCACTGGGACAAGTTCCCTCTAAGTTATAGTCCTTAGCGACTTTACAATCCAAACCTAAGTTTAGAAGGGAGGGAATATTCTCCAACTGAGAAGGAGTTCTTACAACAAGAACAATTCACTAAATGTGAACTCCTTCGGATCTAAGCTAAGAATCTAGCAATGAGCTTAGTCTAGAGAAGATAGGGATCAAAGTGCTCTAGAGAGATGAACTACAAGAAGTGTTCTATGAAAACTAGTTCGTCTCTGGATAAGCTTGAAGGTTCTAGAGCGTTGTGAGCTTGAATGATATCCCTTGATTTCGCGTATTTTCCTCTGCTTGAAATCTTCAAATCCTTCTCTATTTATAGTTGTGAGTTGTGACATATGTCCGTTGGAGACGACGATGCCACGTGTCACAAGCGTCCAAAGAAAACGGCCACTATTCAACTTTGTTGCAAGCGGGCGGTTAATGACCGTTCGTGAGAGCGGCTTTACTGTGTAGAGTAGGTAAGCGTTGTCGGCTTCTCATTGGTCGAGGTTTGTAGTTGGTGAGTGTCGAGTTGACCGTTCAAACTACCTCGTATGTCTTCTGCCGAACATTTGAAGGGACTTTAAGTCGCTGGGTCGCTTTCTATCGGATACAGTACTCGAAAGTCTGTCTTCTTCGGCTGAGTCGTCTGACTGATAAAGTGAGCTTCTGATAGTCAGTTGGTCGATCGCGAAGGTATACTGCTTGCACTAGTTCTTCTACCGATGACCATCGGCTTGTAGAGAATGCTTCTCCGAGGTCCGATCGCCGATGCGGGATCTTCAATCGAGTTTGATATCGGTGCCGACGAAGAATGCAAGCGATTACACCGATGACGTGGGGTTCGAAAAGTATCTTCGGCCGAAGATCGGTTCAACAACTACCCCGTACAGGACTTAGACAAAAATAATAAGCATTACATCACGTCTAACCTATACATCGCCTAATCCTATCGACACACTAATCTACCGATATCAGCTCGGTTTTGGGATCTTCAATTCCATAGTACTACTATGATTTCCCCCAATTTCTTTTAACCCTAGAACAATGAGTATCAATCTACCGACTTATATCCAACAATTTCCCCTAATTGATGATGCCAAAACCTCCATACTCTAATATCTTATTAAAAGATACTTGTCCTACGACAACAATTTCCCCCTTAAAGCATCCGAGGAAAAACCGATAATAGTAAATGAACTTCAAGCGGTGAGAGAAAGGCAAGATCGTAGAAACCGATGTGAGTGTGTGTCGATCACTTGGTGATCGGTAGTGTAAACACAAAGTAAAAGGCCGAAAGACAATGAGTAATTGTCTAGCAAGCGGAAGGAACCGATATATATATCAAGAATTACAGAGTTCCTATGCTATTACAAAAGATGAGAGAAAAATCACTGCTGTCGCTTCTTGAACTTGCGTTTTCTTCTTGAAGTCGGTGGATTTTTCCTCGGGAGGATCCAGTGTAATAGTATTTATACACTCTAGCTCGAATCTCCCTGGATCTCCAAGTTATCATCGGCCTTTTCCGGGAGCGAGGCTCGGGCGTAGGCGGCTTCCTCCACTTCTCTTTCTATGTCCTTAGTGCTCGGCAGTCCACTAGCAAGTCTCGGCGGTGGAATACGTCGGAAAGTGGGGCACGGAAGGTTACATTCGTGATTCCATGACTTGCTTCAGCCGTTCACGTAATTCAACATTAAATCTCGTAATCAACTCCTCAAAGAGCTGATCGTGGGCGATCAAGTGGGTAAATGCGCCATACGTAGTAGCCTTTGATAAAAGTTTCTTTCAATCTCTCCCAATGTTCATTCATATCAGCCGGCACCCACTTATCCACATGCTGAATCGGTTGTTGCTTGATGTGGGGGCCCTCGATGAACTTAGATCCTCTCGGGATCCGCCTTCTTGGATCGGGCTTGGTTTATCGGATAGGCTTTGCATTCTTGCCGGGTCGGCCATCCTTTTCTTCTCACGGAGAGCGACCGCTCTAAGTGCCTCCTCGTCCGAGACTCGGTCCTTGCAGCGTTGCCTCCCGTGTCGTTTGGTCTTACGCTATCCGCTCGGGTGTAAGAGTAGATATGGGAATACTACGAGCAGTAGCTTTGATTTCGATCCGGAAGAGCCTTAGCAAATTCTTCTTGGGCTTTCTTCTTTTGCTCTTCGATCGTATTAATGACCTTTCTCTTTCCTTTGCCCCTGACGGCTTTGCCCTTAGGCTTTTTTTGCCGCTTCAACCGCCTCCTCTAGCCGATGCTCCTGGTCCGACTTGTCTTGCGGCTCTTGGGCTATTCCGAGGTCGAATGCCTCTTGCTCCGCTTTTGATTTAAACTTCTTGATCGGGGAGGAAGGAGTAGTGGATTCAAGTAGCGATTTCCTTCCCCGACCTCTGCGGCGACTTTTGAGACTCTTCTTCTTCGGTGGCTCTTCAAGGAATTGAGCGATTTCGTCTATGTGCACAAATGAAGAGGAGATGGGGGTGGCTTGTAGTGGGAAATCAAGGAGAAGGACCTCGGTAGATGTACCTTTCGATTAGTTGGTCCCGCCTCCGAGCCTGTTCCCCTTTGAATCTCGCGGTGAGGGCTCTGCTGGCTGAGGAGGGTCCCGCCTCCCGAGTCCGTCCCTCAAGGATCGGGACGTCACCGTATCCGTATCGGGTTCATCTTTCACAATACCTTCCCCCCTTTTTGGCATCGGCAATGTTCGCCGAGGGAGGTGCGGATAGCTTTTACGTCCCGCTCCGAGATTGTGCAACGAATCTTTGATCCGGGTAACCGTGTCATCAAAATCACTCGACCAAGTTACGTAGTTTTCCCAGTCTTTCTCCTGACGGCTCTAGATTTCTTCAATCGAGGCGGCGACTCTGACGGAGTTTCAAGCAGAGCTTGATCATTTGATTCGTCATTTCTTTCCGAATGGCCTTTAAGGCCTCACTTTGCTTGATGGCCGTTTGAAGAGAGGTGGTTGCTATCTTGTTTCTCTCATCAACGAAGCCTTGAATTGTTTTCATCGCTTGAGTCAACTGCTCCGAGAAAGTTTGATGCTGAGTGGCAAGCATCGCCGACTCGTGTCTTTGTTAAATCGGCCTTTTGAGCACTTAGGGCCCGCTCAACTATCTCCTTGAAATCCGGTCGAGAAGCCTCTTTAGGGGTGGAGATGTCGGCGGCCAACTTACTTAGAGCTTCGTTCTGAGCCTTGGTGTACTTCTCCCATTTAAAATGAACATCTTTGGCTAGGAGTCGATTTTTCTCACCTTGGCGTTTGATAGCCCTATTGACAGAACGTGAGGACACGGAACCGATGGGTTGTATCTGATAAGAGCTGGTTCCGAGCCTCTGCTCAGAGAACGAGATCAACGCTCCCTCCGTACTTCGGAGCAGTTCTAGCCTCACCAGATGTGACTATGGGTGGTGTTGGGCTCGTCTCTTGGGGAGTTTGTCCCTCTGCAGATTCTCCCTGGTCTGCTTCCTTGGGTTTGCCATCCATCTCCTCATCTTGATCATCATTATCGCCTTTATCAGAAGGTGGAGATGGGGGCGGAGCTGTTTCAGTCGGAGCTCTCAAGCTCAGTAAATAGAGCATTGCAGCTCTCAAATCTTCGAAAGACGCCACATCACCGGCTCTCCGAATCCAATCTTGGCTTGGAGCTCTTGCTCCTCCGTCGCAGCTCATCCGGTGACTGGCTGGGATTTGGCAAAGTCAATAAGAATGTCCCAGTCACGAGAAACCTTAAGAGCACTCGAGCTCTTGTCCTTACTGCTATTTCAACCGGATCTGCGTGCTCGGCAATTTCCGGTATCTCTAGTTGAATCTCAGGCTGCAAGACGCAATCGAGTGGTGTCGGTTGTTGTCCACTCAGCGAGAGGTTCGGGTGACGGTTCCCTCTTGTCGGACTCTGTTCCTCGTAGCGATCACTTGGACTTTGTCCTTGATCGTCGCTCCCTCGATTCCAAGATATCGAATCGAGTAGTTGCTCCTCTTGAGTAGGAGGAGCTGGCTCAATAATGGTAAGTGGGCTGAGCCACCGTGACCTCAGCAGGTCGATTCTTAGCCAACCTCCTCTTCTTTGGTACTTGGACGGTTGGGGGCGGAAGCGAGACGCCGCTCTCTTCGGTTCGAGTGGCCCCTTGCCAATTGACTTTTTCGCTCCGGCCTTTGTCATAAATTTGATAGACTTCTTGTCAAAGTACTTGGAGTCCTCAAAGGCCGAGTTCTCAACGCATGAGTTCCTCCGAACTATGCATTCTATCGTAAACAGGACATCTTTGTTCCGAATAGAAGTTTACCCACACCGGCTATCCTCCTCTCGCCGAGTGGGTAATGTGGTGAACTCTCGAGCCCCGTGCCTTCATCTCGAGTAGTATAATACTCGGCCCAGTTCACTTCAACCCCATCGTCTATTGCCATCATCAGCGAATCCTAGGTTTGGACGGAGTTGATCATATGATCCAATTGAACTTGTCGAATGTGCGATACCACGTAAGCTAGACCTGCATGACGAGGTAGCAACATATTCCTCGGTAAAGCTGTTTTGAACGCCACATCCTTGCGTCCACGGAATTTACGCACATATGCATTGATCTCCTTCTCCTTGTATCCAATCGGAGAAATGCCGGAGTTGGGAAGATCGAAAGAGAGAGCTAGAGCATCTTGAATATCGAAGGTAAGAACAGTGACTCCCACTCATCTTGATCGACTTCCTTCGATAAGAGAAGGACGATTCCTCTCCCTCCCGATGCTAGAGATTTCCGGTTGAAATAAACTTCGGCGAATTGCCGAGGGAGAAAAGCACGGGGTGCTTCGAAACCAAGCATCTCCAACCCCGAACGCTCCAAAGCGTCAAACACGGGTTCAAGGAAAGAGATCTCCACTTGGCGGAAGGCCGAGGTAGGTTCAAACAGAATCCCGGAGGCTACAATCTCCTCAATGTTGTCCGGAGTTTGAACGTTCGCCATTGAAATCGCAAAACAACATATTAGCACTTGAAAATAGAGTAAGTTAGTAGTTGCTAGCGGACATCCGATACATTACCGTGAAATAGAGCTTGAAAAGAGATATAGCAATGCAGTTTGAATGAGGATGTAAGGAAGGAAACCGAATCGCTAAAAAGAGCTCTAAGATATGAGAATGGCGAAAAGTGAGGAGTTGATAGAAGATGAAAGATTTTGTATATTGAGTTTGATCTTTAGTTTGAATCGCACGGTTCAAATTTAATCTTTCAAAATCAAGGGGCGGCTAAGATTAAATGTTATAAAAGAATGATTACAATAGCCGCCAAAAATATAGATATACGTAATAAAGCTAATGGAGAAGACATGCATTAAATGCGCGACAGAGAGCATTAATTACTCGGGCGAGGAGTCCTCGTCGACCTTTCCTCAAACCTTAAACATAATAAATGGTAAGGAATAAATGCTCCTAGGCAACCGAATGCAAGCGACCGATGCATTAAATGCGGCATGCTTCGAACAAATTAAGTAACGATACTACGCAAACCTCTTCGTCGAACTTATCCCTGGTTACCATCATTTATCGGGAGGATGGTTGTGCTGATGACCATGTTCTCCCTTGTGTACGGTGTGCATCTCCCAACCGAGTCACCGTACTAAGTTTTCGACTGTCATGCCGATTCCATACCGATACACATTTTTGTTAAGTATATTATTATCGGTAGTCGGCTTCTACCGACTTGTCTCGGTAGGATCGAGCAGACCTAGCTCAACCGATAGTTCTCTCGAACTTCGTTCTCGGCTAGTGGTTTGGTCGGTATATCGCCCTTTGCTTGTCGGCATGGATTTTCTCCATCCCGATGTCCTTCTTTTCGACATGGTCTCTGATGAAGTGGTGTCGGATGTCCACGTGCTTGCATCATAATCTCTCAATTGTTGTCGAAGCCAAAGGATCTAGGCACAGCAACTTCCTGCAGCCATGTACTCAGCTTCAGTAGTGGACGTGGCTACCGAGTGTTGTTTCTTTGAAAACCACGATATCGGCTTGCTTTGCCTAGGAACCGACATGTTCGGAAGTTGATTTTCGATCTATCCCGCATCCTGCATAATCGGCATCAGAATAACCTGTCATTATTAGATTATCATCGGCAGGATACCATAACCCGACCTCGGGTGTTCCTCTTAGATATCGCAGAATCTTCTTCGGCCGAGTCTAGATGACTTCGCTTGGGATTCGCCCGAAATCTTGCGCATACACCTACAGGCATAAGTTATGTCGGGTCGGCTATTGTTAAATAAAGTAAAGAACCAATAATAGCTCTATAATCGGTAGAGTTAATGAAGCTCCCTCTTTGTCTAGATCGATTTTAAAGTTCGTGTTCATGGGGATCTTGGCTGGTTTCTTTGGAATCACGACCGAATCTTTTGAGAAGATCTCGAGTGTATTTGGCTTGATTGATGAAGATTCCTTCACTGATTGTTTTACTTGAAATCCAAGGAAATAATTCATCTCTCCCATCATGGACATCTCGAATTTCTCCTTCATCATCTTCTCGAACTGCCGACATATAACTTCGTTTCGCGGTCGAAAATGATGTCGTCCACGTAGATTTGCACCGGTAGAATGTCATCTTCGACTTTATGCTTTGAATAGGGTGCGATCTATCGTCCCCTTTTGAAAACCTTTTCAAGTAGAAAGTCGATAGGGTATCATACCAAGCCCCGGGTGCTTGTTTTAACCCATACGAGCTTTCCTAAGTCCGTACACATGATGTCCCCGCTGAAAGCCGGGCGGTTGTTCCACGTAGACTTCTTCCTTCAGGACGCCGTTCGAAAAGCCGACTTCACATCCATCCGATATACCTTAAATCTCGATGTGTTGCATAAGCTAAGAAAAGACGAATGGCTTCCAATCCGCGACCGGAGCAAATGTTTCATCAAAGTCAATTCCCTCCGCCGATTTGTATCCTTTAGCAACTAGTCGAGCTTTATTTCGACAATGACGTTGTTTTCATCTCGCTTGTTCTTGAAGACCCACTTAGTTCCAATCACGTGCGATGTCCAGGTCCGTCGACAAGCTCCCAAACTTCATTTCGACGAACTGGTTCGGCTCTTCTTGCATAGCAATGACCCGATCGGCATCTTTAAGTGCGTCCTCTATCGACCGAGGTTCTTACGTAGACGAGAAAACAAGAGTAAAGTGAGCTTTCTCCTTGAATTAATCTTGATCTCGTCCTTATAGTTGCTGATGGATCTCCAATGATAAGATCGAAGAATGAGCATCGAGCCACGAACGCCCGAGTCGGGCTTCTTCTTCGATACCACTTCGCACGGTCAGTAGGTGTATTAGGCATTTCGGTAGTCTTGTTTTGTGACTGTAGTAATTCAGGAAGAAGGTTAGGATCTACCGAGTTTCCGGGGTTCGGGGGCATTCGACTCGGGAACATTAATGGTTCCCCCCGAGTTTATATTCTCGGTAGAGGTCTCGGTTACCACGGGGGCTTCCTCATCGACCGAAGTTACCCGTTGTTGATTACGTTCGATAGAATCAACTAGGTTAGCTACATTGCTTGTTGGTGAGTCCGAATTTCTTCATCTTCGACTCATCATCCCAACAATCTTGGATCTTTTCGGCTTTGTCATTTAGTTCGAGATCCCGTAGCTGCTTGCCGACATCCTCGGCACTTGACTTTGTATCTTTCCTGTTCTCGGTAACAAATTCATCAAAAACAACATGAGGGCTTTCCTCCACGCAAAGAGTTCGATAGTTAAAAACTACGAAGGCTTTCTCGACTCGGGAGTATCCTAAGAATACTCCTTGATCGGATTTGCTATCAAAGACCTTCAACCGATCTTTCCCATTGTTGTGGATAAAGCAAGGACGGTACCGAAAACATGAAAATGAGAAATAGAAGGAATTCTCCCTTTCCACGGTTCGTATGGCGTCTTCATGTGTTGCGTGTCGGTAGTGATCGATTCGAGTGTAACGGGCGGTGTCGGTAGCATCGCCCCAAAACTTTGAGGGTAGTCGAGAATCTGCGAGGAGCGTTCTTGCTTGCTTCTTTGAGAGTTCTGTTCTTACGTTCAAAGAAGTCCGTTCTGGCTGAGGGGTGCGCGCGGTGATGTCTCGTGCTGAATTCCCTCTTTATCGCAAAGTATGTCTTAACTACCGAGTTTAGAAACTCTGTTCCTGCGTACGAGCGTATCTTCTTAATCTTGATGTTCTTTTCCACACTGAGTTTCTTCGATAGATTAGGTAACTCGGTCGAACATCGATTTGTTGGCGATGAAGATGACCCAAGTATATCTCGAGAAGTCGTCTATGACGACGAGGGCATACTTCTTGCCTCTTTATAGTCACCTGGAGAGACGGCCCGAATAAGTCCATGTGAAGCGGTGAAGGATTCCATCGGTGGAAGGTGACGGAATAGGTGGATTGCTACTCTTTGTTTGCTTTCCCTTCGGGCACGCTTCACAATTTCCGTCTTTGATAAACGATTCGTTGGGCGGTCCTCGACTTTAGAGTTCTTGACAAGCTTGTTCATGGTCTTGAAGTTCAGGGTGGCCGAGTCTCTTGTGCCATAGCCACTGACTTGTTACCGATTTAGTCCGTGCGAGCAAGCAAGCCTCGGGTTCTGCGGTATTCCGGTTTGCAACATAGATGTTCTTCCTCCGCGAACCCGATAACACCGTTTTCCCCTGTAGATTTGTCAACAATATCACGAAACCGGCGTCCAAAGATTACTCGTTAAGATTATCACGAAATTGGTACTCGAAAGGAGATTATGTTGAAGTCCTTCAACATATGTTACTCTTAGGAACCGTGGCGGTCCCAATGTTCAGCGTTCCGTATCCCCTTGTGTAGCCTTTGGAATTGTCACCGAATTCACTCGGGACCATCTTCTTGTACGTAGTTGGTCGGCAGGCTCTTACGGTAGGTCATGTGTCTCGAAGCGGCCGCTGTCCACTATCCACGGGTCCTTATGCACCTGCAAAACAGAGGCATTTTTAGGTACCCTTTGGTTCGATTGGGTCCTTACGGGTTAGTGGGTGATTTCGGAACCCGGATCCGTCTCGGGACCTTAGAAGTTCCAGACTTCTTCTTCCGAACCTTATCGCCTTTCTTCTCCACGAGGACTTGGAGATCCCGACTTTCGCTGATAATTTTGGGTTCGGGAGCTCTCTTCTTCGAGTCTTAGCGCTTCTCCCGACCCCGGGCTCATAGTAGTACGAGCCGTCCGGGCCGGGTGCTCATACGATGGCTCCTTGTAATCGTTACGCCCATCCGACCTTCTTGATTCCCCCCGAATTTGATCGCGGTGTCCTGGGGCTGGAACCTTTGGTCACCGCTTGTTGCTACTCGGCCGAGGTGTAATTATTTTCCGTTTGTTTTTCGCCCGAGGTGTGGTGTCGGCAGCTTGCACCTTTCCTCTCGACGAACCTATCGCCCGGGGTTGCTCGAGCTTTTGGAGGTAGAAGCTTCGTGTGTATAGCCCGGGCCTTCTTTCACGAAGTTGACCGTTGAGCTCTAAGCATGCTTTCAAGCTTCTCCTTAGCTCCCAGGTATTGTTCAGTCATCAATCCTCTCCAGACTTCGTCACTCCTTCTGAGTAAGTCATAGTCATTCTGCACGTCCGTGAGCTTCGGCGAGCTTGGCTATTTCGGTCTCTTTCTCGAATTGTCCTTGGTCGAACCGAGATCCCGAGTCTCTTGAAGCTGAGACTTAGTCATAAGAGATTCAATCTCTTCCTTGAGTCTCGCAACTAGATCCACTGACTCAGTAGAGACCTGACAATCAGAAGAAAGTCTCGATTCTCGGCCTTTACTGTCAAGTTCCCGGATGGTTCTGCTTGAACTCTGCTCGGTCAATCCGTTCCTCTAGCGAGATCATCGTAGGCTTGTACCACATCTAGAGGATCATCTTGGACCGAGCACGTGTCTTGTGTGCTATGTGAAGAAGAGGTAATAATGCGTTTAGAATTTACCTCAGCCTCTTCTCCGGCCATCAGACAGTATTCGGCTGACTCATCAGGAACTGTCTCTGCGACCTCAACTGCGACGAACGCGGCTTCATCTTCAGAAGAATACATGAATGTATCCTCCTCAATTGAGTTGTCGGATATCTCTCCAGGCTATATAGGCTGCCGTCTCTCGGCGAATTTCTTTCTCCTGGCTGCCGTTCGCTCTTTGAGCGGAGAGTTCGGGACAATCGTGCGATAGTGTCCCTCCTTCTTGCGGTTGTAGCGGGTAGATGTTCTGCTTGCTCTTACCACTGAGTCTTTAGATGGACCGGCAGCAGACTTCGATTTCCGCATTCGGTAGAAGGATTAGATTCTTCTTTCTTATGATAGTCTTTCTTACCCGAGGAAGAATCTCGGTTGTATTTCCTCGACTTTCGACTCTCTCCTTTTCCTCTCGATATTTGAGAGCCATTAGTGCTAGCCGATCGGGGCCGAAGTCTCGGAAGACTTTGCTCCGATGTGGCCACGGCTTTGCTTAAGGAAATAGGCTTGGCTCCGGTATTCATTGTTGCCTTGAAGGCGTGGTCGAAGCGTGTGTCAGCCTGGAGCGCTTAAGCACTTTTGGTGTAAGGCTATGCTCGAATTCCTCCGATTTTAATTCCGAAAATATAACATCGGGAGTTAGAGCATTTAGATCGGAGCGACGTAAATAAGTAGCAAATGGAAGCCACTTCGTCGGGCAACGCTCTCAAGATCTTGGTGTTCATCTCCTTGTTGGTGAACGACCTCCCCGGCCCATTGATAACATTGACTTGATTGGTGAATCGACACTCGGCTCGTCAATGGTTTCGGTAGGCTCCATTGCAAAGGCGTCGAACTTCCGAAGCTCTAGCTCGAGCTTGTTCTCTTTGATCCGAGGGGTTCCATGGCTCGGTAGGCCAAGGCGTCCCATAGCTCTTTTCGCCGTTTTGCAATCTTGTACCCTTCCGAGATGTGAGTCACCGAGCGTAGTCGGTATGGCATTACGTGCAACTCGGTCAAGGTTGTGCAACTTCTTTTCTTCGAGCGTGAAGGCGCGATTTGTCTTTGGGAACCTTAGCACCGGTTTGTGCTCCCACGCCTCCCTCTAGCAGCAAATACTACCCCGTCGATCATGGGAATGATCGGCCCCGACTCTAGGACATCGACATGCTTGTCGTGGAGTGACGTTAGGTGTGCCTCCATACGTACGCGCCATACCGTGTAGTTCTCTATTGAGAACATCGGCACCATCCTAATACCTGACATATCAGACATTGTAAGAGTAAGAGTATAAGGATGCTGAAAAGATGCTTATGCAAGGAAAACGGTTTTCGGGATCGGTTCGAGAGGACCAGTATTTCGTAACCGGCGATCGGTTGAACACCGTGTGCTCGATACCAATTGTTGGTCCGGAGACAAAAAAGTCGGTGTAGAGGGGGGTGAATACACCCGAGCTCTGTTTCTTTTTCTCGGTGAAGGTCGGTGAAGGCGATGTTTGCAAGCGATGAACGAGTGCCAAGTAAGCCTTCGATCACCTGGGGTCAAAGTGAGTCGGCTTCTGAGCTCTTCTACTGACTGATGTCAGTATTACGAAACTCAGTCGGAGACTGTAGTGCGGATAAGTGTTAGGCCCGGAGTCGTCTCTTTTGAAAACGCGTTTTTGCAAGTTAAATCTTTTGGTTGTGCACTTTATAAAATACGTTTTATGCAAACTTATGATTTTCAAGTCGGTTGAATGCAATGCAATAAAACAATGAAATGAACACAAGCGATTTAACGTGGTTCGGATACGCAAGATCCTACGTCCACGGTCCCGAACAAGGCGGGAGAGAACTTGTTGATTATTACGAGCAAGCCTCGGCGGGGATACCGTGCTTGGACGAGTTCCCTCTAAGTTATAGTCCTTAGCGACTTTACAATCCAAACCTAAGTTTAGAAGGGAGGGAATATTCTCCAAGCGAGAAGGAGTTCTTACAACAAGAACAATTCACTAAATGTGAACTCCTTCGGATCTAAGCTAAGAATCTAGCAATGAGCTTAGTCTAGAGAAGATAGGGATCAAAGTGCTCTAGAGAGATGAACTACAAGAAGTGTTCTATGAAAACTAGTTCGTCTCCTGGATAAGCTTGAAGGTTCTAGAGCGTTGTGAGCTTGAATGATATCCCTTGATTTCGCGTATTTTCCTCGCTTGAAATCTTCAAATCCTTCTCTATTTATAGTTGTGAGTTGTGACATATGTCCGTTGGAGACGACGATGCCACGTGTCACAAGCGTCCAAAGAAAACGGCCACTATTCAACTTTGTTGCGGCGGGGCGTTAATGCGGCTGTTCGTGAGAGCAACTTTACTGTGTAGAGTAGGTAAGCGTTGTCGGCTTCTCATTGGTCGAGGTTTGTAGTTGGTGAGTGTCGAGTTGACCGTTCAAACTACCTCGTATGTCTTCCGCCGAACATTTGAAGGGACTTTAAGTCTTTGGGTCGCTTTCTATCGGATACGGTACTCGAAAGTCTGTCTTCTTCGGCGAGTCGTCGGACCGATAAAGTGAGCTTCGATAGTCGGTTGGTCGATCGCGAAGGTATACTGCTTGCACTAGTTCTTCTACCGATGACCATCGGCTTGTAGAGAATGCTTCTGCGAGGTCCGGTCAGCGATGCGGGATCTTCAACCGAGTTTGATATCACGCGCGACGAAGAATGCAAGCGATTACACCGATGACGTGGGGTTACGAAAAGTATCTTCGGCGAAGATCGGTTCAACAACTACCCCGTACGAGGACTTAGACAAAAATAATAAGCATTACATCACGTCTAACCTATACATCAGCTAATCCTATCGACACACTAATCCACTGATATCAGCTCGGTTTTGGGATCTTCAATTCCATAGTACTACTATGATTTCCCCCAATTTCTTTTAACCCTAGAATAGCTGAGTATCAATCTACTGACTCATATCCAACACTCGTCCGTTCTCACGTTTGTGTCCTTTACTGGCCATGGACAACCTCTTTGGATTCATAAGTATTACATAGAAGCGGCCCTCACTTCTTAATTACGTAGGTGATTCTTACTCGAGCATCCTGTCATACACCACCTTCTCAAGGCATCCAAGAATCATTAAAAGTCAAAGACTTAACCTCACCACTTGACAGGTCACCAACACTCTCGAGCTCTTTTAGGGAATAGACTAATTGAGTGCGGTATCAACAGACTCATATAGCTTAGTTTTCCCATTGAACCAAGTTCATGGGATCTCCAATCTACAAGGTTGGGTATCCACTATAATCGTCTTTAACTTGTGGATTTAACTCTCATTCCCTCTACGAGCTTATACATTTGATCTCGATTCAAACTCTTAGTAAGCGGATCCGCTAGGTTATCTATAGACTTGACATAGTCTACAGACATAACCCCACTCGTGATCAAATGTCTTACGGTATTATGTCGACGACGAATATGTCTCGACTTACCATTATACAACCCACTCTTGGCCCTACCAATAGCCGCTTGGCTATCACAGTGAATCATCACAGGTGGCACGGGTTTCGACCAACATGGAATATCTTCAAGAAAATTATGGAGCCATTCGGCCTCCTCACCGGCTTTATCTAAAGCAATAAATTCAGATTCCATGGTGGATCGGGCTATGCACGTCTGTTTCGTGGATCTCCACGACACAGCTCCTCCCCCTATAGTGAACACATAACCACTAGTAGACAACGAGTCTTTAGTGTCGGATATCCAATTTGCATCACAGTACCCTTCAAGTACTGGGGGATGTCTCGAATAGTGCAGCCCAAAGTTAAGAGTGTATTTCAAATACCTCATAACTCTTACAAGAGATTTCCAATGCTCTCTACTAGGATTACTAGTATAGCGACTCAGTTTGTTCACCGAACAAGCTAGATCAGGCCTCGTACAATTCGTAATATACATAAGACAACCAATGACTCTAGCATAATCCTCTTGAGCAACATGATCACCCCTATTCTTGCTCAAGTGAACATTAACTTCTAAAGGAGTCTTAGCCGGCACACTATCAAAGGCATTAAACCTCTTAAGCACTTTCTCAATATAATGAGATTGAGACAGAACAATCCCTTTGGGAGTTCTTTGTATCTTTACTCCAAGAATAACATCAGCAACTCCCATATCTTTCATATCGAAAGTTCTTTTAAGCATACGCTTGGTGTCATTTATGACTTGAAGGTTTTGTCCCATAATTAACATGTCGTCTACATAAAGACAAACAATTACAAAGCCATTCTTTGTATTCTTTATGTAAACACACTTGTCACATTCATTAATCTTAAAACCATTCAACAACATAGCCTCGTCGAATTTCAAGTGCGATTGTAATGGTGCTTGTTTCAACCCATATAGGGATTTCACCAACTTACATACCTTTCGCTCTTGACCAGGTACAACGAACCCTTCAGGTTGTTCCAAAATTTCCTCTTCTAAATCTCCATTTAGAAAGGCAGTTTTCACGTCCATTTGATGAATCTCAAGATTGTGCAAAGCAGCAATCGCGAGAAGCACACGGATAGACGTAATCCTCGTTACAGGCGAATAAGTATCGAAGAAATCATATCCTTCAATTTGCTTAAAGCCTTTAACCACTAAACGAGCTTTATATTTATCAATTGACCCATCTGCCTTATACTTTCTTTTTAGGATCCATTTACATCCTAAGGGCTTGCAACCTTCGGGTAAGTCTGCTAAGACCCAAGTGTGATTCTGCATAATGGAATCAATTTCACTTTGGACAGCTTCTTGCCAAAGTGGGTCATCGGGTCTAGAAAGAGCTTCTTTTATAGACCGCGGCTCTTCATCCAAAAGAAAGACAACATAATCAGGATCAAAGTCCTTAGCAACTCTTGCTCTAGTGCTACGTCTTGGTTCTAAAGTTTCAAAATCGACAGCTTGCCTTTTACGTGTATCGGATTCTACCCCCACATTTCTAGAACTACTAGCAACTTCTCTTGCTCCACCACTAGAGCTTGACTCAACTTTATCATCCTTTTTACAAGGATAGATATGTTCAAAGAATATAGCATTCCTTGACTCAATAGTAGTTCCAACATTCATATCGGGCATGGCCGACTTATGAATGACAAACCGATATGCACTACTATTCAGTGCATATCCTATAAAGATACAATCGACAGTCTTAGGTCCGATAGTAATTGCTTAGGCAAAGGCACTTCTACCTTAGCCAA
This sequence comes from Lavandula angustifolia, assembly GCA_028984105.1. Taxonomy (NCBI): domain Eukaryota; kingdom Viridiplantae; phylum Streptophyta; class Magnoliopsida; order Lamiales; family Lamiaceae; genus Lavandula; species Lavandula angustifolia. The sequence continues at coordinate 21,656,520 of CM054815.1, read as the reverse complement.
ACACCCCCACACTTTGAGGTATTTATAGGAAGGTTTCCTTCCTTTCCACAGCTCGTAAGGAGTTACATCTCTACCTTTTAGAGGTATTTTGTTCAATAAGTAGTTAGCATCAAAAGACGGCTTCCCCCCACATGTTCTGGGGCAGTCCAGAACTTATTAACAAAGCATTCATCATCTCCTTTAGAGTTCGGTTCTTCCTTTTAGCCACACCATTTGATTGAGGCAAATAGGGGGCAGTGGTTTGATGAATAATACCACTTGTCTTACATAACTCTTCAAAAGGAGCTACATACTCTCCACCTCTATCACTTCGTACCATTTTGATTTTGCAATCAAGTTGGTTTTCGGCTTCTGCTTTGAAGTTAGCAAAAGCTTCAATCGCCTCATCTTTACTCCTTAAAAGATAAAGAGTACAATACTTGGTGCAGTCATCAATAAAAGTAATAAAATACTTTTTCCCACCCCTAGTTTGTACAAACTTCAAGTCACATACGTCAGTGTGAATGAGTTCTAGAGGTTTTGTGTTCCGTTCTACAGAATGAAATGACATCTTAGCCAATTTTGCTTCAACACAAACTTCACACTTGGTTTTGGTAAACTCATTTACTTTAAGTAGATCAAGATTAACTAATCTTTTTATCGCATTTAGATTAACATGTCCTAATCTAGAATGCCATAAATCGGAACACTCAATCAAGTAAGAGGAAGTAGCTTCGTTTTCATTATTTTTAGCCTCAACGGGCTCTTGGCGAATTGCCATTACACTCAGCTTAAAAATGCCCTCAGACAGGTAGCCTTTTCCTAAAAACATTCCAAATTTAGATAAGATAAATTTGTCAGACTCAAAAACTAGTCTAAACCCTCTCTTGACTAGTACAGAGTCGGACACAAGATTTTTCCGGATGTCGGGGACATGCAGCACCTCTCCCAGAGTAAGGTTCTTGTCGGAGCTCAACCTTAGCACCACAGTACCATAGCCAACCACCTCAGACGAGGCTTGATTACCCATATTGAGCTTCCTCCCTTGGCAACTCTTGTACTTGGTGAAGCGGCTCCGGTCACCACAAACATGTGTCGTGGCAGCGGTATCAATATACCACTTCCCCTCATTCTCCACGACGTTTGCTTCTTCAGTGACAACGGCCGCAAGGTCGGCTTCAGTGAGGTCAATCTCCAACATATTGGCTTGACGAGCCCTCTTCTTCTTCGGCTTTCGGCAGTCCTTGGACATGTGGCCGGATTTGCCACAGTTGTATCAGTCCCCTTCAAACTTGCGGGCATGCACCTTGCCCTTCCCTTTGGGGTTGCTATTCGGACGCCCTCTCTTAGCATTGTTGGAATTTCCACCTCTCTCAGCAAGGTTGACTCTTGGCTCCACGGGTGCTTTGCCCTTCCCATCTCGAGTCCTCATGTCGGTCTCGATGCGAAGCTTGACCACAAGGTCCTCAAGCGTCATTTCCTTTCGCTTGTGCTTCAAGTAGCTCTTGAAGTCCTTCCAGCTCGGGGGAAGCTTCTCAATTACAGTTGCCACGATAAAAGCATCTGGCAAAAGCATACCTTCGGCGTGGACGTCATGGACAATGAGTTGGAACTCTTGCACTTGGTCCATGACTGGTCGAGAGTCTACCATTTTGTAGTCCAAGAACTTGGCGACTACAAACTTCTTGGTACCTGCATCGTCAGTACAGTATTTTCTTTCAAGTGCCTCCCAAATTGCCTTGGAGGTCTTTACATTAGCATATACACTGTACAGACTATCATCTAGTCCACTAAGCAAGAAGTTTTTACAAAAGTAGTCAGATGTTAGCCAGTTATCAAAGGCTATGCGGACTTCCAAGTTCTCTTCATTTTCACTTGGAGGGGCAGGTGCATTCTCCATCAAGACAGTGGTGAACCCCAATGTTGTCAGGTAGAACAACATCTTTTGCTGCCACCTTTTGAAGTCGGCTCCACCAAACTTGGTCGGCTTCTCAGCAGCGGGCAACACTCTAGACGAGTGCAGAGGTGCCGTCAGGGTTGGGTTTGAACCCCCCACCACTCCATGGTGGTTCACACTCCCAAAAGGGACATCTCTCTGCAAGGCAGAGGACATAGCGTTGAAGTTGAATGCCGTGTTAGCAGCATTAGCACGGTTAAGTGCTATCCTTGCATCGGTGGCGGCGGACATGGCAGCGAGTGTAGGATTAGCAAAGACCGGAGTAGGTGTAGGGACAGACGTCGGTGGAACAGTGTTGCCGGAGGAGGCAACGACGTCAGATACAGCGGGGTTGGTGGCGACGGCAGAAGCAGCGGCGGCGGCGTCGGAGATGGCAGCAGATGATGACGACATGTTTGAAGCAGCTTAAGTAGGTAATATATTTCGTCTTGCGATTGTTGGTTACAAAAGCTGCTATTACAAAACAATACTATAAGCCGAAAAATAAAACGAACAAAAAGAACCGTCGAGTCGAGGAGTCCTCTCTCCGCAAGACTAAATACGCCCCGGTAGTACTCTCGGTTGTAGGCGTATCGTCCCCAAAGATGAAACGATGAACGTCTCAAAGATTGCAGCACCGCAAGATCGTCGAGCTCCGGCGAACTGGACTTTTCCGGCGAGGACAGAAGCTGCTGGACTTGAGCTAAGATGAGCTAAGAAATGCAACTAAGAGCTAAATATGGAATGCAGAGCAGATGTTGGTGTGTTTGGAATGAAGTGCAGCTTCCTATTTATAGGCAGCTTCCACCAGGTGTTGATTGCTGGAGCCATCAATGCAAGAGGACGTGGGTATGGTAAGTGGAGAGGTGGACACCTGAAGAGCCTCATTCCAGAGACTTCCATCCAAAAGTAGTGCTTGGGTGTGGCAGGTGCACAGCACCACGGAGAGCAATCCAGTGCAGCCGGACCACTGCACCGCCCGACCCGACGGCCAACCCGACGGACCAATTGCCATGATCCAAGATCCAAGATCCAAGTCCAAGTCCACGGACACGGAACCGGAGCCGGGCCGGGGCCGGACCCGGGCACGGGCGCGGGCGCGGTGCGGTGCGGCGCGCGCCGCGCCGCGTGTGAGGCGGTCGGCGAAAAGGCTCGCGCGCATGAGCATGTGTGGCCCAAGCCCACCACATGTCACTTTGTTATCTCTTACAATGTGGTAGAGACTTAAATACCACATTAAAGTTATTTCATTTATCAATGTGGGACATTGATCAATGTAATACTCTCCAAAAACCCGAATAAGGTAAGTTTCTCCACTTTAGGTAACCTATTACTTTTGTCCCCCCAAACTTCGAGCCACTATTTCTCACTCACCGAAAATCGAAATCGAGAAATTAAGCACACTATAATTATCTACTCGAAACGTAGATCGACGTGATATATCTCAATTCAAAAATTGGATATATATCCGGGCTCGAAAAGACGATTAAACGGGCTGAATATATATATATATATATAATCATTTCGATTTTTCCAACACTTACATATAGTAACTAGTCGCCTTCGCAACTCCAACTTTGTCACTCAGTGATCTTCCATCATCAAAGTTGCCTGTTGGAGCATTCCTCAGTTAGAGAACTTGCAATGGATCAAGGAGGTCTTATTTAGGATAACTGCCCAAGTAAATTAATAAATAAAGACTCGAACTTTGAGGACAAAATCTTAAAAGCATAAACTTATTGGACTTACAGTATGGTGAAGCATCTTAATCCTCACCTTCTTCATCATAAAAGGACATAAAAATAGCCAAACAAACGCATACACTTATATCTTCCCCTGCAAAAAGTAAAAATAGTGCAGCCAAATGGTGCAGACTGAAATTGATTTCCCTCATTTCAACTAAAAACTTTAAATAGAAGCATAAGGGAAAATTCAATAATTTTGCAATTAACAGATAACGAATGAGTAAATACCATGTTGAGATTTGCAAACTGCAATATTTGTTGAGCCCAAAAAGGATAGCCGGTGATTGTAACTTGACTTCTCACCATCAGCAACTGTTCCATAATTCAAATCTAACGACTCTCCAATCGGAAACTTTGATGCAAACAAGAGCGAGATGAACACTTGAACCCTCAAGGTGCCGCCGTGCCTTTTCCTTCAATTTAATTTCCGATGCCCCAGTACAAGCTCTAATCCTCTTTAAATATTCCCCTACATAATAAACACGCTATTCACTAACTGACCCATAACACGACTCTTCATAAATAAAATACAACCAACAATACTTTATAATTAATTAAACTAAGACTTAGATAAATAAAGGCGCTTGTACACTTCTCTCCTCATCCGCGACTCCTGCGCACATAAATTCGCCATGGCTTGGCTCCCCCATCATCCGTCGGAATCTCCGGGTCGTCTTGGTCTGCTTGTTCCTCCCGGTCGGACCTTCGTTCCCATCAAACTTACTTGTGCTCCCAAGGCACTTAAAAGGTCTGACAGACACCTTTTTGTTGTACTTCCTAAGGTCTTAAACGATCAACATCATTTGATCGTTTCTTCATGTAGTTGTACTTCAACTTGCTATTGTACAAAATGTACACAATGTCATTCAACTTCTTTGACTTGAGACGGTTTCTCTTTTCATGTGCACTTTGTTGAAAACGCTCCAATTGCGAGCAGAGCACGTAAGTCCCAAAATCTTCTTTACAAAGGACATTAACTCCGGAACCTTATCATCACAATAATCCCACCAATCAACTATATATTGAAATAAGAAGATAATTAGAAAACTAAGACATCAAGTCATCAACTTATAAATAATATAATTAAGAGATAATTTTAGTATTTTACTAACCAGGTCCGCGTGTTTTATCCGATTCAAGAAGATCTATGTCCAAATAGTCCTCGCTTGTTGATGAATGAGTCAATTTGGTCATCAACCTTTGAAAATTCTTCCACGTCAAGTAGCCTATCCATGCAGCCTAAGAGGCCTTTTTAATCTCTGGATGGCGTGAAAAATCTTATCTCCATGGATTCAAGGAGTAGGCACAAACATGCAAATCTCGGTGCAACTGATTATTATCTCCCAAATTTGCTTATAGCTACCTATTTCTCTACCCAAGTTCTCGGCTATCTTCTCTTTTGCTTCATCCATACCACCGTAGATGAATCCCATTACAGGAGTTACACCATCGACTAGCCTTAGAACACGCAAAAGAGGCTTTGTGGTGTTGATAGCATAAAGCACTTGAGGCCAAAATACTTGCTCATCCATTATAATATTCTTCACTTCTTTCCCTTCACTTTTCTTTGCCCATGCACAACCCGCCCATTTATTGGAAACAAACATCTGTTGCAATGGTTGTTTCAATTCAAGAACACTCTCCAATGTCAAGTATGCAGTGGCAAATCGAGTGGCACCCGCACGAACTAGATCCTTCTTTCCATACTTTCTTGCCAAGCTCAACACCCACTGATGGTTGTAAACGAAGTTTGTGACCCGTTTAGCTTTTAGCAAAGCACTTCTATGTTGAGGCAAATATCCAATCTTCTCTAGCATTAGATCAATGCAGTGGGCAGCACACAGAGTCCAATACAATCTCTTCCTCTTCTCCATCAACATACGTCCGACTGCTTTGTATGCAGCCGCACTATCTGTCACGACTTGAACAATATTCTCCTCTCCAACTTCCTCCACAACTTCATCTAGTATCTCAAACAACATTGGAGCATTTTTCACAACATCTGATGCATCAACACTCCTTAGAAAAACATTACCATATGGATTTAACAAGGAAATTGATGATGTTCCTCGTGTCTGACCAACCATCCGATAGTATCGAAAAACCTGTTTTAGGCCATGTTGCTTTTATCTCTTCCACAGCTTTATCAATCTTCTCCACGTGCCTTTTAAGTATTGAGGTACTTAACTCGTGTGGACTTGGAGGTTTCAAACCTCTGCTATAGTTACCTACAGCACGTAGCATGCTAAAATATGATGGGCTCTTAGCAACATTAAACGGGATCTCATTCTCAATAAAGAATCTTTCAATCTCATAAGCAACCACGTTTCTGAGCTCTTTCGAATTTTATGGAGGCAAATCATCATCACTACCAGTAGCGGGACCACTGCTCATAAATCTATCCATTGTTCCTCTTACCCCTCTGTTTTGACCTATTACTGGGCACGAGTTTATTTGCTCTAATAGAACATCGTCACCGCCGCCATCGTCAACCATCTCTTGAAAATTCATTTGTGCAATGTGCTTTGTTTTCACATTCGCTTGCATGAATAGCTTGATCTCTTCCTTGAATTCACTAGGCACCTTCGGACATGGCACCACGTTCTTATGCGTGCACGCAAGATGTTCTTTTACTCGCAAGATCCCACCCTTTATCTCCTTTGAATAGAAATTACATTTCAAATACTTGTATCATTTCTTCCCTTGTTCATCCGGTAAAATGATTTGAGTAGAGTATTTCCATGCCGGATCGTTTCTACTCATTTTACTTAGTTGTAAAACAAAAATTAATCAATTAACCCCCATCAATTATCTTCCAATTTTGTTCTTTAGTCGGTAAATAGAAAAAGAATCACTAATAAAATCCATCTTGCCCATCTCCCTATAATGTAAACTTGTAAGTTGTAATAATTATAAATTATATTAAATCAATACTCACCCGTAGTGAGGAAGTCGCAGCGGTGGCGGCAACTTAAAGGCGGTGGCGGCGGTTTCAAGTCGGCAGTGGCAGTTTCAGGGCGGCGGCAGTAGTGGTTTGAGGGAGGCGGGGCGACTGTTTTTATGTGGGCAATTGTTCAACCAGCGTTAGCGGTAAATTGGTTCAATTTGGACGTCAATTAGGGTTAGTCAATTTTGATAATTTTAAAAAAATAAAAGTTAGGGTTATATGAAATTTGGGCCAATTTGGATAATTCGGTTTTAATTTTGGAATGGGACATCTTAAATTGAAAAAATAAGCCCAATTTCTGTTTTTCCAACACACAAACGCCTCAGCCGTCCGACTTGAGGCGTACGCCTCGAGGCGCACCTCGACGGACTAAGGCGGGCTGGCGACTCGAAATCAATGAGGCGTACGCCTTAATGCTTTTTTTCGGCGCCTCCCTCTGAGGTGTGCCTCGACGGACTAAGGCGGGATGGCGACTCGAAATCAATGAGGCGTACGCCTCAGTGCTTTTTTCTGGTGCCTCGCTCCAAGGCGCGCCTCGAGACGTACGCCTCAGCCGCTTTTTAATTCACTGCCGCCAGCTTCCATCTTTCTTCTTCACTAAGAGGACCGAGCTGGAGAAGGGACTACTACTCGGTCTTATAATTTCCCCTTTTAACATCCAACACTAGGCATTCGATCTCATCCTTTTGTATCTGGTTGTACTGGTATGGTCTCACCGAGATTGGTCTCGTTCTCTTCTGAAGTGTAATCCGATGGTCAGTTGCCCGTTGTGGAGGCAGCCCGGTTGGATCACCAAAAATGTCGTCGAACTGATCTAAGGCATCCTTCAATACTCCAAACTCACCTCCTACAACTTCAAACTGGACTGTGACTTTCCAGCAGCCAACGGACTCCAGCAATACTGATGATAATTCCCCATCTTTCATCTTAAGTTGCCTTCAGTGAGGATGTGGCCCAGCCCGACAGATCGTCGTCCCCTAGCTTCACCATGTGCCCCTAACCTCAAATCGAACCAATCGCCTATCCCAATTAATATGAGTTTCTCCCAGAGTAACCAACCACACCATTCCTAAGATGGCATCAACTCCGCCCAAAGGAAATACATGATAAGATGGAATCAACTCCGCCCTAGATTATTTGATTTTTTAATAGTTAAATGTGATCTACATAATTTTTATCATTTTAAGAAATGTGTCATTTATAGTGGGACGTCCAGATAGAAAAAACATGTCATTTCTAATGGGACGCAGGGAATAGTACACAAAATGGAAGAGGTTTCACTACAAGATAAAAATACAAAAACAGAACAAATTATAGGATAAAAATAAAAATTACTCGGACTTGTTTCTTAGGTTTGTGAGGCTTGAATGCGAGGTTTAATTAATTCCAACCTTTGAAAAAAATAATACTCCCTCACTGAACACGGTAATTAATATAGTGGAGGTAAAGGTGTAAAGTTGTGGTGTAAAAGTATAAAGGGGTGGGTCCACTTACTTAGATTGATTGTGATCCACTCGTTTATTTTTTTATTTGGTATGTGACATAAATAATGATGACAATCAAAAAAAACAATTGAGACATTAATAATGAGACAGAGGAATTACATATGACTTACTGGCAGTTCTAGACTTAAATCCCAGTGTAAAATATGGGCCGTGGGTTTCCATCGAGCCTAATTGTTAGGTTACCGTGCTGAATTGATTCTTTTCGGGCTCCAATGGCCAAGCCCGCTCGTAATCCCGACCGGGCTCTAATTATAAGTTCGACATGATAATCAACTAAACTATATTAATTTAGTACCTAGTCTATAATTCACTAAAAATATTACTCCCTCCGTCCCATAATTCTTGTCCCTTATTACCTTTCGGACGTCCCACAATCTTGTCCACTTTCCTTTTTAGTAAATTATTACACACAACTTTTTTGTGGGACCCACAACTTTATACCAATCTACACACAACTAACAACTCTCCTTAAAAACCGTGCAAAAAGTAAATTGGACAAGAATAATGGGACGGAGGGAGTAATTCTTTTAGCAACTCTACGTCATAGGCTGGCCAACATTGTCAATGCAAATTGTCGTATTATTTGACTTTGTCGTAGACTGGTTCATGTGGTTTGCGTTGCGTGTATCACAATGAATCTTGAATTATTTGAAACGGAATCCGCCAAATTATTTAATTATCCAGCAGGAATCTTTTGGAATCTCAAGCGTATTGTTCAAGTCAAACTTCCTATTTGATTAAGCTTCAATCACCATCATTCAACCAACAAAAAATCATAAATCATAATTAAGAACTATTTGAACTCAATTTGAACTCTCCTGTGTGGTTTGCAGGCTACTGCATAAAGAGCGGGGTTTACCCATTGGGCACTGAAGATAGCGGCTGCGCAGGTTCCACGAATCAAAAAAAAAAATCATAATTAAGAACTATTTGAACTCAATTTTTTGGAATTCTCCATTTTTTCTTTTTTTTTTTTTATTCATTGAGAAGAAAAGAGCAATATTTCTACTTCTTCAATAAACTACCTTTTATTGGGCAATTATATGATATTTAATAATATGTACACAAATGCATATTGCAACTTTAATTTTAATCATATTCTCTCTACCGTGTACATAAAACCCTCCTGAAGAGAAAATAAAATAAAATATAGAAGCTATGTCAAGAAGCTAATTTTGAGTTAACAAGTGATCTTACCTCACGAGAGATCAAAATTTGTTTAGACCTATCAAAAATTTTGTTAATCGACATTTTATCGTGACTTATGATATGCATTGTTCACGACTATTATCTACAAATGTTCAATTATCGTTTTCTTTTCAGCAATGTGATTTGATCATAACTTCATGATCAGGATCTTCTATGATTTATGACATGATATGTTCAATAGTTGTTTTCATATTCATGAGGATCTTCTATGATTTATAACATGATATGTTCAATAGTTGTTTTAATATTCATGATCGAGATTGGATCTTGATTCCATGGATGAATTTGTGATCATAAATATTTAATAATTATTTTACCGTGTATGTGAAAAAAAAGTTAGAAAAATGTATTTAAAATTTTTATTATACATAAATATTGTTACAAAAATAATTAACCTTATTTATTTATTAATTATTATTCTAAATTGCTATTAAGAATATAAACTCTTAGTATTTCTTTTAAAAAATCGCATAATTTATTTTAAATATGTTTCATAAAAATAATATATTCCTTTCTTCTCACTCTATTGATCCTTTTTTTTTTTTATATGAAGATTAAAAAAATTATTTTTTAAATATAAATTAAAATAAAATAGAATCTATTAAATATATTATAAAAACTATTTTATTAAAAAAAGTAATAAAACCAATAGAATGAAATAATCAAAAAAGGAAAATAAAATCAACTAAGTTGAGGGCGTTTCTCTCCGCCGCCAAGCTTTTGACGGTTTATTGCTGTTGGCCGACTGCCGACTGCTCTCTGTTCTGTCAAATCGTGCAGTTTCCTGCCGTAATCTTGTATATCCACGCGCAACAGAAGCTGTGATCATAAGCTCAGTCTCACACGACCCGTGGCCATGAGCATCGAGTGATCGAGGAAGCGAGTTCATTGTACGCAGAGACATCAGCGCGTTAGCGCGTGAGTCAACCTACCTCTAAAAAACGTCGTGCCAGGGGCTTGTAAGCGCGAGACGTGCATTATAAAAAGGGAGTATTATAATTTAATTTAATTATTCTTCATATGTTTCCATTTTAGAAAGGTCACGGTGAGTATTATCTATAGGGGTGTAACGGTTCGGTTCGGTTTGACTTTTTATGTATTTTAGAAATCGAATCAAACACATAGAAATGGTTCAGTTCGGTTTGTTTCAATGGGTTTTTCAATATTGAAACCGAACCGAACCGCTTATAAATAGTTTGGTTCGGTTCGGTTCCTCGGTTCACCTTTTTATTTTTTTTTATTTTTTAAATCCTAAATAATGCAAGAATAATAGTTTGTAGGATGTCACTCATTTCAAACTCATAAGTATAGAGTTGTTATTCATTTTTCTTCATTTATATAGATTAGAATTGATCTTAACTTAAATCTAATATCTAAATCCAATAACATTCTCATATAAGAAAGACAAATATTAAATAAAAAAATTAAAAAAATAGGATTTTTGTTCGGTTCGGTTCGAACCATTCAAAATTTTTTGAAATCGCGAACCAAACCGAATGTAAACGGTTTCTAAAAAAATAAACCGAACCAAACCGCAAAACCGAACCGAACCGCATTTTTCAGTTTGGTTCGGTTCGGTCCGATCGGTTTCGCGGTTCGGAGCGGAACCACTTACACCCCTAAATTTATCAATTCTATGTCCTAGTTGTCCCCTTGGGATGACGTAGTGGTGAAAGTGGGTGGCCCGAGACCGATAGGTTATGGGTTCAAATCTCACTGGAACCTCTATGTATTGCTTGTCACTTATAGTTAGCCTAGAATGGTTGAACTCTTTTGTATAGTTTGTAGGCTATTGCACAGGAGCGGAGTTTATCCAGGTGCACGGCCGATGGCAGTGCGAGTCACCCGCGGGTTACCCTCGTCATCCAAAAAAAATATTATATGTCCTAGTTATTTGTTAATCCATCCGTCCTAGGGATGGCAAAATGGCAGGTCGGGTCGGGTATCATACTACCCGGACCCGCCACGCGCAACGGACCCGCGGACCCGCCCCGCCCCGTGGACCCGTGCACGGTCCGCACCTTTGGCCCCGGCCCGGACCCGCACGGGCGGGTCCTACCCGCCCCGCCCCCGTTTTTTTTTTTTTTTTCATTACTACAAAAATACTATTCACTACTAACTAATCAAGTTGCAAAACCTGTTATCGTCAATACTATTACAACAAACATAAAACAAACACAATTTCATATGTTCGGATATTACCAAATAAACAAAATACAAATTATAAAGTCATAAAGATGTCCAAATCATAAAGTCATAAAGATGTTCATATCCTCATAGATAATTATAATTTAAATATAGTATATTGAATTCTAGAAAATTAATATTTATATTTTATAAGTTAATTTTTTGTTAGATGTATCAATTTTTTTTTTTTTTTAGTATGTAATATTCTTATATATAACTATACATGTAAAATATTAACAAATGTGAACGTTAGCTCAAACGGCATAAGTGCATATAAAGAAATTATTGATACGGGTTCGAATCTCACAAGTAACACTTTTACACTTTTAAATTCTAATTTGTTACGGGGCGGGTCCGGAATGGGTCCAGGCGGGTCTAAACGGGGCGGGGCGGGTCCGCGGCTGGAACCGAAACCGCCCCGGACCTGGTACGGGTCGGGTCCGGAATCGCCCCACACTCCTACGGGGCGGGTATTACCCGCCCCATTGCGTGCGGGTCCAGGCCGGGTCCGGGTCCTTTTGCCATCCCTAATCCGTCCTACTCCAATTATTCAATTTTTCTGTACGAAGTTGTTGATTGTGTGTAAATGAATAATAAAAATATTAAATCTATTATATTATTTCGAGGATTGTGTTACTAGAAAAGAAAAATGTATAATTAAAATGACATAGTCCAAGAATAAATACTAAATAGTTGGAGGGAACAAAAGAAATTGATTTTATTAGTTAATACTCACTCCATCCCACAATTGTTATTTTACTCGTCATCCAATTTTTTTTTCTATGTCCTAGTTATTTGTTAATCCATCCGTCCTACTCCAATTATTCAATTTTTCTGTACGGAGTTGTTGATTGTGTGTAAATGAATAATAAAAATATTGAATCTATTATATTATTTCGAGGATTGTGTTACTAGAAAAGAAAAATGTATAATTAAAATGACACAGTCCAAAAATAAATGCTAAATAGTTGGGGAGACTAAAAGAAATTTTATTTTATTAGTTAATACTTCATCCATCTCACAATTGTTATTCTATTTTACTTTTGGGTTGTCCCATAATTGTTGTTTAATTTTTATAAATAGTAAATTATTATAAAATTTTTATTTAAGAGCTCCACATATTTAATCACAACTAATAACTCTTTTTAAAAATTTTATCCAGAAATTTTGGAGCAAGAATTATTGAATAAATGGAGTATATAATAAGACAAAAGAAATTAAATAAACGATCATTGATGGTGATTCACCGCATAACATTGATTCATTTACCATATTAGTTCTATTTATTTTCTCATCTGGCTATATATTATTCTACTCGAAACATATTCTAATCATTCAATTAGTTTTCTTTCCACCAAAATCAGTTAAAGACATGCTAGATAGATGTCATGTCACGGTCCATTTTAGTTGCATATCAATCAAGTAATATAATTCGATTTTCGTCCATATTAATATAATATCATCATCGAAGATTATTATATTTGTTAGCTTTTGGGTTGCGAAGCAAATTCGAACTTTATGTAATTTACAGCCGCTAATGACACTTCAAACTCAACGCGGATCTTCTGTCCCGAAGTGAGAGGAACACTTGGTGGTCCACCAATCATGCAGCGCCATGCGTGCATTGGTGATCCCCACTCAATTAAATTAATATTTAATTTTAAAAAAGGTGGTCCACCAATACACGCATGGTGGGGCGTGATTGATGGGCCACCGAAGAAGCCACCAAAAATGGGCCAGATGATCTTCTGGCCTTCAAACTGGCATACGTATGTTTAGAAAGAGTTTCTTACAAATTATCAAAACTCGTTAGAAGGCGACACAAGCGGAATTTTTAGCGAAAACGGTACTTTAGCCAAAATAGTCAACATCGACATCTGAGAAGGGTGGAATGGTATATTCACAAGATAAGAAGGGCCCTCTCTATCTTCTCTCTCTTCTCTTCTCTCTCCTTTCTATTTTACTTTTTATTTACTTCGGCCTCCGAGGCCATTAGTTGTCGCAGTGAGTGATGTGTGGGTCTGTCAATATCTGCATACATCTTGGTGCCGAAATCCAAAAGTCGTAATTTTTCTTTTTCAGAAATTCGCAGTGAAATTAAATTAGAAAAATATTTGCATATGTGATGAGATATTTATGCTGCGATAAATCGCCTCGCAAACCCTGATGGTCGAAGCTCACACACAGACGCTTTTATCCATGTTCTATCTTCGGTAACTCCATCGCAAAACGTTCCCGATTTTTCCTCAAAATCTGTTCTCTCTCTCATGTTCGTATTCGAATGGGTTTACCTCCTTTTGTTTCCAGTCCTTTTTACTGTTGCTATCTTACCTTCGTTCTCTAATATTGAAGTAGAAATATTTTACAGTGGGTTTTCCTTTTTTTTCCTAACAAGTTTAGATAGAGATAAGATATAGTTGCAGTTTTGAAATAAAAATATTTTTTTTGAGTTTTAGCGTGATATTACCGTTTACGCTGGTGTATAGTGATTTTTGCAGTTGTCTTTCCTGAGATTTTGCTGATATGTTTTGGTAGGTTAGTTCAGAGCTGTCTGTGAATGTAAGGAAATATGTTTATGTTTTTCTTTCCATTGAAGAACTTCTGGTTATTTTTGGTAATGGGTCTTTTTTAATTTTTTATTCGGAAAAAGATAAATATTTTTTTGTGGATTTTTGAAATGTTATTTATATTCAAATTATTATGTAGTTTTGATGGATTTGGATGCCCTTGTTGAATCTCTTGCTTGTAATAATCTTTTGCATGAATTGTCTTATTGATACAAGCTGTTTGGTTCATGTTGTTAGGGGCCTCTTTTGCTGTGCCAAGGATTTATACTTCCTGTTGGTTATTTTATCTGCTACTTCCATTCTCGTCTCTTGCCACATGTGCTCATTAAATGAAGCAGACTGTCAGCTAGAAGTTGACAAGTGCAAGCCCTATATTGGGAATACTCATACAAACTCCCCGGGGTTGTTTGATGGCGATGTAAGTCCATCGCCATCTAGACACACTGTCCAGCAACCGGGTCTTGAAAATGTATGTCCGGATCCAAGTTCATTCTGTTTCCTGTCAACATTGGCTGGTTTTTCATTTAATGAAGTTGGTAGTGATAATGCTAAGTCCGAAGGCTTTCCATCTGGATTGAAACATGAGAGGAGTAACCTCAGCTGGCCAACCAATAGTATCTTGAGGACTATTGCTGGCAGAGTCATTTTGTGTTCTTCAAACCAGCTGGATGATATTAAAGGATCTTCATCTGTTGATAGCGCCGGCAATGGCCAAAAAGTTAATGTTTTGTCCTGTAAGAGCACATTGTTTGACCCTGGAACTCGCGTTCCAAAATCAGAGGACAATGCAGAGACGGTCAACTCGGGCATTCCGGATGGAGCCTCTAGACCTCCTGTGGAAATCAAACCCTTTCTGCTGGATTGGGGACATAAGTATTTGTATTATCCTTCTGTAGCCTTTTTAACAGTGAAGAATGTACACAGAGATAGTGTTCTAACAATCCATATTCCTTATAGCAGCAATTCTCAGTTTTATCCATGTAACTTTAGTGAAATTTTCTTGGCTCCTGGAGAAATGAAATCAATATGTTTCACTTTTATCCCTAGACAGTTAGGCCTATCCTCAGCTCAAATTGTTTTACAGACTAGTTTTGGTGGATTCTTGATTAAGGCCAAAGGTTTTGCTGTTCATTCGCCTTATTTCTCAAATCCTCTGGATGGTTTTAATGTTTCTTCTAGTGGAAGGTGGAGAAAGAACTTGTCTCTGTTTAATCCTTTCGATGAAGCTCTCTTTGTGAAAGAGATAACTGCTTGGATATCCATTTCATCTGGAAATACTTCTTGTTTTTCAAAAGCTATTTGCAGAGTTCGTAGTTTGGAAGATTCTAATGAGGAAGGGATCTTGAGCACTAATGAGTGGTTGGATGTTGGAAGTGCTGAAGGTTGTCTACCTGAAATTGCCATAAGGCCGCATAAAAGTTGGGAGGTCACTTCTCAAAGAACAGAGGCCGTTATGGAGTTAGATGTCTCAGATCATTTTGAGGGGAAAATTGTTGGTGCTTTCTGTCTACAGTTGGTGAGATCTTCAGTCAATGAGATTGAAACTGTTGTAGTACCACTTGAAGCAGAGTTGAGGCTGAAATCAGCTTTAGATACAGACTATATTTCGGTATCTTTAGAGGCCTTAGTTCCATCTGATACAAGTTTACATATTGTTGCTCTCTCAGTGAGAAATAGTGGTCCTTATGTATTGAGTGTTATAAAGGTCAGAGAAGTAGGAGACACTACTCAGAATTTCCAAGTTAAGTTTGTAGAAGGACTTGTACTTTTTCCTAGGTCTGTTACAAAAGTTGCTATCATCAGTTATCAGGGAATTCTTGAAGTAGACATGAACTGCAAATTGGCTGTACAGATAAATGACACAAGAAGTTCCCTGATTGAAATCTCTTGCAAAGATATAATCAATGTTTTTTCACGACACAAATTGGATTCCACTATTAGATATGCCCAGGAGATCAACAATAATGCCAATTATATCAATGGTGGAGAGAGGTCTTCTGACAACAAGCATCCACTTAGTGATGTCAAGGTATAGACTGCTACCTTAGTTTCTTGGTACAAACTAGTCTGCTGTCTTTGTTTTTTCACTTAAGTTCTTCACTTTGTAATTATTGAAGCCTACAAGAACTTAATTATGTCTTCTAAGTTCTTTTTTTACGCTATGTCAACTCGGTTGTTGAATCAAATGGTAATAGAAGTAGTAAAATGTTCGCCAGAATTTTGTGTGTTTTACTTATCATTATCAGCACCTATGCTTAATTCTTGCAACTTGGCACTACGTTATTCAAATAACCTTAACCTCTACAACGATTCACTAAATTATGGGTGCATACTAGTATTAGTTAATAATGGCATTGACACTAAGAAATTTAGTGGCTTCTACTTATTCCTCATTTTGGAAGCAAGCACATGCAGCTAGCTTCTATTTAACTCTAATAAAGGTTTAAAAATCAGAGACGCCTTATTAGTCAGCATATAGAGTTGATAGTCTGTCTGAAGTAAAAGTAAATCCTGCTGCATATTATTCACATCCTTTTATGCTTTTAATGTAATTGTAAAGTTGGTAGTAGTTCTTTATATGAGAATAATAACTGTGTGAATTGTTATCTGAAGGCAGTGGACAGAAGAGAAGCAGAGGAATCAATACTCAGAAACTGGAAATCTCAGGCCAGAGCAAGTTTCTTGTCTGTTCTTGATAATAACGAAATACTGTTCCCAATGGTTGAGGTTGGAAATCATTGTTCCGAGTGGATAGCTGTGAAAAACCCGAGCAATCAACCAATATTGGTGCAGTTTATTTTAAACTCTGGTGAAGTCATAGATAATTGCCGGTCAAGTGAGATACATTTACAGCCATCTTCATCCAGCATCTTAGCGGGTAACAAATCAATTGCTCCAACAAAGTATGGGTTTTCAATAGCAAAGGATGGGCTGACTGAAGCTCTAATTCATCCTTACGACAGTGCATCTTTTGGTCCCATCCTCTTTCAACCTTCTGTTCGCTGTGAGTGGAGAAGTTCGATTCTCATTAGGAACAATCTCTCTGGTGTAGAGTGGTTGTCTCTTCGAGGATTTGGAGGATCAAGTTCCTTGGTGTTGTTGGAGGGGTCTGATCCCGTGAGGAGTATAGAATTTAAGATGAATTTCACACCTCAGCTTAATTTTTCTTCCCCCGAAACTCTGCACACCGTTGAAGGAAAGAAACCTTTGTGTTCTCGTCCCTTGATTAAAGATGTGTATGCCAAGAACATGGGAGATTTTCCTCTGGAGGTCTTACGCATTGGAGTCTCGGGGTCAGAATGTGATTTAGATGGGTTTGCTGTGCTTAATTGTATAGGTTTTACTTTACCACCTGGAGAATCTGTAATGCTTCAAGTATCATACCAAAGTGATTTCTTCACAGCCACCATTCAGAGAGACCTTGAGCTATCACTTGCAACTGGCATTGTTATGATACCCATGAGAGCAAGTTTACCATTGCTCTTGCTCAACTTCTGCAAAAGATCAACTTTCTGGACACGGATGAAGAAAATCATGGTTCTGATCCTTCTCGCTGCTTCACTATTATTTTTATTGGTGCATCTCATTTTCCCCCTCTCAACCGCCTTCACATATGTTGATCTAAAAAGTGGGAAAAACTCATCTGCTATGAGTAGTGCAGTCAATTATTGGAGCATGCGTTTGAAAAGGAGAAGCAGTGCTGCCATGCCTCCCGAAATGTATGGATTTGAAAGATCAATAGTGGGAGAAGAAGCATTGCTCTTGGGATCTACTGAGCATCAGAAGCATGAAAACTCTTGTATGGATGATCCAACAGCGGCATCAACATCCTCTGAGCTGTCAAAGCTATCACCTGTTGAGAACTTTGATATGCAAGCTGAACCAGATTCACAAATTCTAAGTGTTAGGATTGGAAAAAAGAAAGGAAGAAGGCGTCGGAAGAAAAAGACTTCCGGCATTAGGCTACCGGGAGTATTTGAAGTTTCAAGCAGCCAGAGTAGCAATTCTACCCCAACATCACCGTTGTCACCTGAGACATCTTTAACACCAAAGCGGTCATGGTTGGGGCCACTTGATGTCGAGCAGCCTGTGGAAGTTAGAAACCCTTTTTCTGAGGCATCAGGCCTGCAACGTGAGAAAAGAGAAAGCTCTGAACCTCGTAAAATCAACTTGTTGAAAAATGAGGCTTCCCCCAAGCATGTGAGCAACTGCCCCTGCTCTGCTGATGTGCAGCCTAATTTAACAAGAAAACTTGCTGGTAGAGCTGTTCTGTTGCCTTCAGCAACTTTTCCTAGCGCTGGGAGGCCTACCCAATCTTGGACATGCAATTCTCCCTTTTTGACATCGACGTCTACTATTGCTCCTCAGGCTCGGGCTCCCGGGACCAAACTACATAACCAAAAAAGTAGTGAACCAAGGGTCATTAAGGATGTTGAGGAAAAATTTACTTATGACATATGGGGTGATCACATCTTTCGACTTCCGGTAGCTTATCAGTCAAATCTGGCCTCAAGTTTGTCATTCCGTCCTCTTGAAAACAATTCTGAGAGCTTCTTTGTGAGGGATCCGCAGACCCTCATGACAGACTCTCTACTGAAACCTGTAAGTCCGGATGTGCAGGGCAATAAATAAATAAAATAAATCAGTTCTGCTGAAAATTTTGTCGTCTTTTAACGTAATTCTCTGATTTAATTTAACTATTTGCTTACTGCTTGATGAAGTTGCATATAAGGAAAAGTAACATGCAGTGAAGGCCTGTGATAATATGGTCATTTCAACATATAGAGTAACTGTTGTGCTTGCATCATCATCATCATCATCCCCTTAAACTGCATAACTGGTTTCCCTAAAAACCTTTGGGACTTCATGGGAATTGAATTGAACCTGACGTGCATTAATGGGGGTAGCTTATGCATATGTATACCCCTTTTTGCACACAGTACAAAGAATTTTTTTAGTTTCAAATACTTAAATAGAAGAGAGAACAGTCCTTCAATAATTAATCCATCTATCATGAAGTCATTCATTAGAAACTTATATCTCATGCTTGATATAAGCTTTTTTCAAATTTCTGAACTTATAAAGAGAAGTGAGAAACTATGTTATTCATTTATGCTTGCCTTGTTTGAGCCAGACCGGCATGCCAGTTCTGTTATTTATAACTTGTCAAGATTCTCTCAGCTTGCAGCAAATTCCAGCATTATTTATAAATCACAGTGTATTTAAGATTTACCTGCATGATATGGTGTTTCTCTTCAGCAAAATGCTTTCTTTGGCTATGTTTTGAGCTTGCACAGTTTCCACTTGATGCAAATCCTTGTTGAAGGAAAGTTTTCTGCAGCCATAGGTAGTAATTGGCTGCTGCTGATGGCCTATAGGTAAATATGGGGTATGTGATAAATATGAAAGGCATGGTAATTCTTCTACTATATGGAGAAATTGTTTCTTACAGCAACATGATTCTACCATAATCATTTGGGTAATAAGAGCCAAGTATTGCCATGTGCATAGGTTATGAGTATCTAACATATTTTTAAGATACATGTAGAATGTTCAAATTCTAGATCTTGTTAGGTAGGAATTGCATTCTGGACAATTGTTAGGACAAGATGAGTATCATGCTTCACTTGTTATGAGTGAGTTGAAAGTGGGCCTAAGGAAGCCTGTTCCTGGGGCTCAAGAATGACCAGGCAATCTTCATGTCCACTCATGTCCCCATCAACAGCAGACAAAAGCAGGCAGATTACAAAATGATGCAACTGTGAAGTTTTCATTCTATATGTATGAAATTTTGTCCCATTCTAATGATTTGCTGATTATTGTGTAGGCAACTCTTGAGAGTAATTGAATATGTAGATATACTTTTGATGGGAAAAAAATTAAATTTGATTATTATTGCTTTTATGGTGAAATTTAGCTATTTTTGAACTTTTTTGTGGTGTTATGACTATTCTTGCAGTTACCCCCAACATATATTAAAATGAATTGAAATATATGAGTTATGTGGCACTTCACATTTGAGTATGAGGTGCATTTATTACAACGTAACTTTAAGCTAGTTTTTTTTTCTGTATTTTAAGATGTCGGAAAATCCATTTCAGATAATTGTTAAAAATAAAAACTCATTTTATAGAGCTGTTGAAAGCTAACGCAGGCCAAAAACATTAATTGAAGAAAACGAATAGATTAGATAGCGTAGGGCCGGTGAGAGGACGATACAAGGAGGCAATATCAGAAGAGGGAGAATCAATCAACACCTGCTGAGAAATGCTCTCCCCTCCAAACAATAAATAAACAAAACTTAACTATCACTTTACACTTCCTGCACAACTACTTCTCTTGCCTCTTCTTCTTCTTCTTCTTCAATTCAAACCCACTCCTCATCTTCCAACGCCGGAATCTCGAACCTCTTACGACGAAATCACCGACGTTCTACTGAGCTTTAGCCAGAGACCGGCTGGATACGCCGTGCAACAACTTCACAAATCCCAGAAAACTCAGCTTCCCATCGGTGTGTCTGATCCAGTCATGAAGAACAGCATGAACCGGAACTGAAGGGCTAAGGCCCAGTTCCTAATCAAGCAAGATTTTGTTATTATGGTTCCTTCTACTATCAAGACAAACAAAACATTATGCCAAGATGCATTATTACCGAAGCCAACTCCTCGATCATGATCGCCCGGTTGCCATCCTTATCGAAGAGTTCATAGGCGCAACGAGCATGTTGTTCCCATCTATCTAGAGCTTCAAGCTGATACACACTCAGAGCGGCACCGCAGAACTCTTCAAAATCCATTCTTCTATACTGAAGTGCATTCAGCTGTGTTAAGATGACAAAAGCAAAACAGTTAGCACTACAAAATCCAGCAGCAGAAAGTTATAGTTGATTTGGTGTCTTGTCTGAACTCACCGAAGCAAGAAAATCAAACATCCGAGATTCGTTCATGGCATCCGTTGCGTATTTCTTCAATGCCTGGCCAAATCACTTATCATGAGACTAATTCTGATCCAAACAAATTATAGTTAGCATAATCTCGGAGATACCAACCGTTTTGATATTGTCTAGGCTTATGGTGCCGTTTTTGGTTGGCTCCAGTAGTGCAAATTGCTCTCTTAGGTAGTAAAGTTCATCTGCTGTAAGTGTTTTGGATAAAGCCTGCAGAGATTTTATAAATGTAATTTCAAAATTAGCAACTTTATGCAAAACTGCATTTGTTTGAACGTTAAAGATGAACAAAAGAAAATGCAGGATTACTGACCCGTAATGCAGCTTTCCGAAGGGGAGATGATCTCATATAAGCTTTCATGAGCTTAAATATCAAGATATCCAATGGCGGTTTCACATCACCGGTATTTCTAAGCCACGGGTGACCTGAATACGAAAACTTGTTAGTGAAGAACAACCAACTATTAAGGTGGGGGTTTAGTTGCAATTGAAACTCACACATGGCTTGAGCTGCACTCATTCTCTTCCTCGGATCCTTATTAAGCAAACGTTTGACAAAATCTTTAGCCTCTGAAGACAAAGTTGGCCAAGGCTGTTCTTCGTAAGTTGGTTCAGCTTTAACAACAGCACGGAAGATCCCAGATTCTGTTCGAGCCCAAAAGGGGCGGCTCCCACATAATAATATGTATGCTATTACGCCAATACTCCAAACATCAGCCTCGGTACTGTATGCCCGATGTAAAACTTCAGGTGCTACGTAATATGCACTGCCCACGATATCGTTAAGCCTTTCATCTGCAGGAAAATTGACTCAGTATCAGTCTAATCATGTAAATAAATAGTCACCTTTGAACAGCTTAATGCAACAATTAGGACAAACCTGGCTTCACAAAATCTGATAATCCGAAATCTATAGCCTTTAATGTTGCGTTTTCTTCTTTGGATGTAAACAAGAAATTCTGATCAAACAGCATCAGACAGTTAGAGACAACAGTATAGACGAAAAAAGTATCAAGGGACAAAGAAATAAAAGCATAAAACTGTCAATTTATATTCTTAAAATGTGTATGTGAGGAGCAGGTTTGGCACATGCAGTTACAACTGTTTCTATGACACACCCTAATAAATGAACATCATGCTTAAACTAACACCAAACAATTTGACTTCAGTCTTAGGCTTCTAATTACGCGCTTCTTATTACGTGCACGCAAGATAAAGAAAACCTTTAGCACCTCAAAATAGTCCCTAAAAGCTCTTACCTCGGGTTTAAGATCCCGGTGTACCACACCCTGAAGATGGCAGAATGAAACGACGTTAAGTATTTGCATCATCACCGTTTTAGCATCATCTTCTGTATATTTCCCACCCCTGATCATAGAGGAAATTAAACTTACTACAAACTATAAGTCTCAAATAACCTTAACTTAATCACATAGAAAACCAAATAGTCACCTAGAAAGTATTTTATCTAGGAGTTCGCCTCCTTCGCATAACCTGAGAAATCAAGCCAAAATTAATGGTTAGAAACATGTACTTTTTCAGACACACCAAAAATCCCCCCCCAAAACATTACAGTTTTAAGAGATGAGTGAATTACTAAGCAATCAATTCAAGAATGAAAAAGGCAAACAGAACTTACTCCATTACTATGTAGACATTGTCATGATCTTCATATCCATCATAAAATTGTACAAGATTGTCATGACCTGTCAAAGCTCTCAATATCTTCACTTCCTTTCTTACATCTTCAATAGCAATAGCAGTTGTCATCTAGTAAAGAAATAACAACAAATTAACATCAGAAAAACATATTGGAAGAAATCAAAACAGCATTAGGAATTTTTTTCGAACAGTTTTAAGAAGGCAATCAAGATCCGGATATTGGTCCTTCATCTGCATAAAAGTAATGAAATCATCCAAAACATGGCCTAATTGAATGAAATTCATTCTAGACATTAAACACAAAACAGTAAAAGAAACCAGACTGGTAGAAAATCCCAGAAACCAAAATCCCATGATGCTAAAACATCAGATCACTAAAAAAATAATTGAAAAATTGAGCACTAAAAGCAGAGGAAGAGGGAGATTTCTCACCTTAGCTTTAGGTATAACCTTAACTGCAACCTCCTGCCCCTTGAGTTCCCCCTTCTTGAATTTGGCTCTGCAAGTATACCCAAAATGCCCTCGCCCCACCTCCTCCCCCACCTCATACTTGCTATAGAAATTCTTAGAAAATCCGAAACTTTTGTCCAAACCCGCGCCGTCCACCTCCTTCCCCTCCGGTATCGCCGCCTCGTTCGGCTTCACCGAGCCGTGCCGCCGCGCTAGCAACTCCTTGATGTGCTTCGCCGGAGATGGCGGTGGAAATCTCTTAAGAAATCTCCTCGGCGTCCCACTTCCCGGCCCCGGAGATATCGCCGGCGATTTCTTGGAAAATAGGTAGTGAGCTGGACTTGGGCTGTAGAACGGGAAAAACGGAGATTTCTTTCCCGCTTCACGATTTTCCTTCTTCTCCAAGTTTCCCGGACTTCTCGCATTCTCGCCGTTATTCTTCGCCGAAACCGGATTGTCGTTATCCGGCGCCGAAGTACTATCATTAATTTCACCTGAAGAATTAAAATTGAGCTCTTGAGAGGGTTTAGGTCTAGAAGTACATGCTCCCATCTCCGTACCACACACAAAACCTCAACTTTCTTTCCTTTCTAATTGCCCAGCAGCTCAAAATCTTGATTCAAAAAAAAGAAGTAGAAAAAGCTCTAGGAATTCAAAGATTTAAACACATTTTTATAAAGGGGTTTCAGCTTTGAATCTCTCCGCAGAAAAGAAAGTGAGAGAACGGAGTGAGCGAGAGAGGGATCTGCGGACAAGGTGATAAAAAGTAAACGACGATAGTTGCTTTGTGCGAAAAAAAGGAAACTCAAAACTCAAATTTTGAACAAAGGAAATTGATTTTGGGGCATAAATATAAAATGATGAAATATTATTAAAGATAATGAATGTAGGGGCAGTGTGGTCCAGGTTGTAGAGTTGAGATCCACGTGGCGAGATGTGGTGGGTCAGATTCTTGATTAACAACTGAAAATTAAATCAATTTTCTTTTCTTTTTTGTTTTTTTGGGAAACAAGTAAAGGAGTTGTATTATTTTAGGGATGGGTGACGGAGGAATTTCTTGATTAAGTTGTCTCATTTGTTTGCTTTTGATTGTCAAGATTTTTTTTTTTTGGGGGTTATTTTCGTCTGCAACTGCATTACTTTGCATAGTTTGCAAGCCCAAACGGATTGGTCCAAATATTTTAAGCTAATATTCATATTGTTAGGTAACTTTAAGTCTTTAATAATGATTATAGTTTTGTTATTCGAATAATCCTAATTTATTTAATACATATTTCAAATAGAGATTACAAATTTACTTAATCGTAAAAATATCATAACTTTGAGCGGCCGGGTACGTATTGCATTACACAGTTCTAGATAACTCGGTTTTAATGTGAAAAGTAGGAGACAATTCACTTTTTTTTTTAAATTTGTATTGTATTCTAAGCTCTAACAACCTGCCTAGTCACTGCAAAAATAGTCATTTTAGTTCGACTTTACAAAATGAGGTCCCTTTAAAAATATAATTATTGATTAAAATTTGAAAATAAAAAGTAAAGTTTAACCATAAATGATGTTTTATAATAATTATATGATATAGTCAACCTATAGAAACTGAAAATTTTGGAATTTGTAGGCAAATGGCCCACCAAAAAGGTTTTTAAAGTTTTCATTTTGATCTCTTTTATAGGAGCTAAACTTAACTGTTACTTCCCCTTAAAAGGGCAAAAAATAATAACAATAAAAACCATTTCTAGAAAAATATATAAAATTTATCAAATAATTTGAAGTTAAATATAAGGCATAAGAATAGTAAAATAGACAAATATTTTGTCTTGGTCTTGTGCCGCAAGGAACCAATAAATTTGAAGTCAACATACTGCTTTTACTTTTTATTACTATTATTTGTATGCTCCTTTTTAGCAATTACTTCGAAAACAACTATATAATACTATATGTTTTCCTAAATGTGTTCTTTTTATTCAACATTTGAAAATAGAAAAACAAAAGTTGCTTAATTTGTTGGTTCTCCTAACCAAATGCAATATTTTAGAGTTAAGGCGAATTTTCAGCCTAATTTATAAATCAACATAAACAACGTAATATTTTAAGATTAGTAATGTCCAAAGATGACCATCCGAAAGAACGATCGTAAAATATGAAATAACAAAATGTAAGTTGTCCAATAAGAAAATGTAATTGCCTTATGTCAATAGCAAGTGGATGTTTATGCATTTTTTTATTTAATGAGAAAAATTGCAGCCGCTATCGAAGTATAAAAATATATATATATATATATATATCATACATCAAAAATAAACTATACATTAAGTTAACTATAAGTCTATAACAAGTATGTGTACATACTTATAGTTTCACTTTCCGTTTTCTATTTTCGAAATGGTATGTTTGGACATTGAATTGAGGCAGAATTAATCGAATTAAAAAACACAAAATAGATATGTGCATGAATAGTTTGATTCATGGATTAATATTCTTAGTTTGTACGCAACAATCACATTAGGGTGGCATGTCAAATCTCATCGATCCAACCACAGAATCTCAATCATGTTTCTCTACTAATTTTAAAATACTAGTATTAGTTAAATAAATTAATGGATGTGAAATAATTAAACTGGGGTCAGAATTAAACGTAATAAAACAGAGTTAGGACAAAGGTAATAGTATGTAAGAGCGTGACGGATTATGAAGCCGACATTTTTATTAGCCGCAAAATTCAAATTTTATAATATCCATTATTCGTCATTAAAATTGGATAATTCTTGAATACAAAAATTGGACTACGCGGATTAGGTAAATTATAGACGTTGACTCCTCTTATTGTATTTAAAGTTTATATTATAAAACAATTATGCAGGTTATTAACTGATATTTGAATGTCCTTTTATTATGAATTGTTAGATTGTACACGGAATATATATTATTTCGAATAACAGTAGAATTGCTTTGATGCTAGGGGAAACTTGTTGTCCACCAAAATAATATATTATAATTAATATATATATATATATATATAATCATTTAATTTCTTGAATACTTTTACAGTTATACTACAGTTGAGATTTTCAAAACCCTATCAAATAAGAATATTTTATTGGAAGCAGGGGCGGTTTTAAAGGGGGCGGGTGGGTGCGACCGCCCTCTCAAACTCCCGTGTGATACTACGAGTTGTCTTCGATTTTTAGTAATTTATATATTTGTATTACTTAAGTTTTTGATTTCCAACCCCCACCCCCACCGAAATTTTTGAATTTGTCATCCTACACTAAATTAAAAATTAAGAATTAGTATATGAATGTGACCACTAGTTTTGAATACTATTTAAAAATGTATATTTAAGTGCACTATATAATTAAGAATTAGTATTAATGTGACCACTAGTTTTAGACATCTATTTTGATAGATTTACCTATATAATTTAACATAGATAACTCTATACAATTAATTTATTATGTTCATATTTTTTTTATTTGATTGTCTTTTTTGTAAAATTTGCACCATTTAAAGTACGCAAGACTTTATCTTTTATATACTTCATTGATTCCTAAGTTAGAGTTTGTTATTATTTCGAATATCCTCTAACTAATTTTGGGATGCTGTCAAAATTGAATTTTGTACTACATTTTTTGTATAAATTATAAAAAAATATAATATGCCTAAATAAACTTCAACTAATAAGTACAGTTAGATTCAAATATAAATAAACGCAAGAAAAAAAAAGAAATTCTCTCAGGCTCTACCCCGACCCCGACCAAAGAACGCTCTTCGTCATAAATTTCGCCCGTAACTAAAAATTCTGAACTCACCCCTAGGTGGAAGGAGAGGTTCTATTCCAACTACCATCAAATTTCCCCCCAAAAATTGTGAAGAGAATTAGCAGTGTTCAAATGGGAAATCAAATTAATTAAAAAAATGTTACATGAAGTTGAAAATAATACAATTATCCTAAAATGAAAATATATAATACATTTGATTTCAAAGTTGTTAGATGTGATTCATAAGTGCAGAATTATTAAAATAATCAACTACATTAATTCAAATAAAATTTAACAAACAATTATTTTAGTTGAAGATATAAAAACTAAAATCAAAATAAAATAAACCCAAATTAATTCAACCCATAATTGGGTTTAGGTAAATCATTGATAGCTGAAATCACGTTACAATTATGAAATCTCAACTTGATTTCTTCACGTGCTAATTAATAGTTTAATGGAAAGCTATTAATAAAATCTATAAATGGGTATCGATCCCTATAATCTAGGGTTTCTTACTTTGTCAAATTGTGACATTTGTGCACTGTATTTTTTAATCATCATATTTTTTTATCACTATAAATTTTCAATAAAAAAATTAGTACGTGAAATTTATAGTCTCTAAAAAATAGTAGTACGAACTAAAACTCGTAATAATTTAAAGAGAATCTTATTCAGTTATTTGATATACGATTCGGTTCGTACTTGTATCACCGACAACATCTTCGACCCAACAAAACATACAAATCCAAACGGAGTGAAACCTCCCTAATCCACCAAATGAGGGAAAACGAGTAGATGAATAATTTTTAACTATAAATATTTGGAACCCATTTTAATTTTAATTGTGATAAAGATGTTCGCCAATTGCAATAACTACTTGAAAGTGGCAAACCTCATCACTTCCATGTTGAAACCTTTTCTTCTTCACTTTTTCCACTCACTAATATAAAAAAATAGAAGAAATCCAAAACTATAATATGTACAAATATATCATATTCTTTTATTATCAATCTAATGTTTTCCTAATTTCATACATGACCAAATCCAATGCGTCATATCCCGTACATTAAAATCAACGGCGAAATGAGAAATTTTGTCTAGTGGTATTCAGTTCTCTTAATGAATCATAAAAATAAATAAGCACACATAATTGTGACTTAGCCGCTAATTAAAATACACATTATACGCCATCCGTCCTATAGAAAATGTCCTACTTTCCTTTTAAGGTTGTCTTATAGAAAATGTCTTGTTTCTAAAAAATGAAATAATGTGTGGTTTAGAATTAACAAACTAAAAGTCAAATAATATACACTACATAATTTAAATTTCTTAATCTCCGTACTTTATAGAAAGAAGACATTTTCTATGAGACGGATGGAGTATCATATATACTTCATATCCGTACATGTTAAGGAAATTTCCAAATTCATGCAAAAAGTGTATTTTCAACAACCAAGCTCATATGGACAATTGCTTGAGTTGATAGAGAAAAGGGCTTCTAACCTACTAGCCTTATGCTATTGCTATTGCTATTGCTATTATTTTAATGTACAAGCACTTGAGAAAAATTGGGAAATTTGACCACCGCTTTCTATTTCTTAATTAGCACGAATTCTCATCTATACTAAAAAATTTGCACAATAGCCCATTTGTCACATTTGATGGACAAATATATTATGTGCCACGGATTTAATTTAGCCAAAATATATTTTAACTTGTCATGCCGGACCTTAAACACCCAAGCTAAAAGTCTAGACTTCTAGGCTAACAAAAATGATTATTATGAATTATGTTACATTATTCTATATATGTATTATCTACATTTAATGACATCACATTCATAAGTGATTAATTATACATTTAAATGACAAACATAATTTTTCCATGCTAGACCGCCATAATAGGGCGTCAGTAGACTTGGTTTGCGTTTATATTTCTTAATTACGACAAACCCGTTAACAATGTAACATTAAATGTCGATTTCATTGAATTATTGAACCATTTTCTCTAGATGGTCTAGTAAAGAAGGCACGACACGACTTTATTGAATAAAAATTATAAATCTCCATGAAATAAATTGAAAAAGTTGGACTGTATACTAACTAATCTCTATATAAAAACCAACTCAATTGAGCTAAATTTTGTTATAATACTACTTAATTAGGATAATGTAGAGTTTTTGGTAATCCCCCTAGGAGTTCCATGACCTAATTGATAAAGTCACAATCTGATTACTATAATACGATGTCAAATCCTACTTGATTTGATAAAATGTGTGCATCTCTATAAGTAGATCCGATGAGTATTTAAAAATAGAAATGTGGAGTATAATTTATTAAGACAATGAGGTTTATTTGTAAAACCTTTTTCTAACTAATATTAGATCAAGAAATAGAAAACAACCAAAACTCGAGAGAAATATACTTTGCTATAACATGTGGAATTGACCTTGCCTTTTCTCCTAGAGAAATGATTTGTTTAACACAAAAAACTTGCGTGCGCCCAATGTATGGTAAATGTTTTCTCTATTTTACTATAGTGGTTTATAGTCCAGTGGTTAATTGTTTTTTTTTTGTGACGGCTTTTTTTTTACCAACAGGTCACAGGTTCAAGCTCTTTCAGTAGCATTTTTTGTTTAATTTATTTTTTAACAATTTTTTTGTTTTATTATTTTTTAAAATTTTCTTATTTAGCAAAAATACTATTCGATTTTTTCATAATTTTAAATTTTTTATACTTTTTAAATTATTTAACAATCTTTTTATTATTTTTAGTTTCTTTAATGTTCTTTAATTTATTTTTAATTAACGACGACCTTGTCATTTGTAGTGAACAAAAATATCATTTGTTTCGAAGAAAAATGTTATTCGTAAATCATTTGCTTTGGAACAAAAGTGTCATTTGTTTTGAATAAAATGTCATTTGTACATTATTATTTATTGACTATCAAGTATTTTTTGAAACAAATGTGATTTGTTTCAAAAAAAGTGTCATTTGTATATGTAATGAGTGTCAGTTATGAATACGTTTGTCATTTATCTCGAAGTGTCAATTATTGTGAACAAATGTGTCATTTATATCAAAGTGTTAATCACACTAAAGTAAAGTGCCAAATCAGAATTAAGAAACGTGTCACTTTAATCCAACCGGTCAATTATTTAGTCAACAAAATATAATCAACATAATAACCATAAATGTTACTTAAAGTGTCAATCATAATAAACAAAAGTGTCAGTTGTATTGGAGGAAAGTGTCACATTCTCATTGAGTGTCATTTGCAATGAATAAATGTATCAATTGCAACGAACAAATGTGTCATTTTATTTTAGAGTGTCAATTATTATGAACAAAGTGTTATTTCTTGGACGTATGGATACAAAAACAGACCAATTAAGAGAAACTACAATTTATCAGTACAAAATTCGTTGAAAATATGTGAAAGAAACCACTTCATAACGGACAATCACAATTCCACCAATGAATCTTGTAAACTAATAACCAATATGCTAATTCTACCACCACCACCACGCACAAACAATATTCACTCAAATTTCAGCAACGATTTGATTCGATTTTCAACACAAACACTCTACAAAGATCTACCCTGACAGCGACGTCTCATCCATCCGCTGTGAAGATCTGAGGTGGAAAGCGGAGGCAAAGAGATTAGAGGCAGAGAGAGGAGACGCTCATACATCCGTTGCGAGGATCTGAGGTAGAAAGTGGAGGCGGAGAGAGCGGAGGCTGAGAGATCGGAGGTGGAGAGAGCGGCGGAGAGAGACAAAAAATGAGAAAGTGGAGAATGAGGTCAAAATCGGATCCAATTAGGTCAAAATCGGGTATAATTAGGTCAAAAGCGGATTTTTTTTTAATACTACAAATCAACTCGGATCTAATTAGGTGAAAATCGAATCCTCTTTGACCGGAAGTACCATACATACGTTGTACACAAGTGTGCCTCTTTTTTAATTATTCATCATGCGTGAATCAGTTGGAACTGATCGTCAACGGGGACACTATTATTTAATTTTTATTATTATTGTTATTTCTGAATAAATATTCGGTTATCATTCAAGTTCTTATTGATATCGACTTCTTTCTTGTTTTGGAACTTTTATGCTGATTTAGTCCATCAAAATACACTTCCATACGAACAAATAAATATAAAATAAAATTGAAAAATGGTTTGCTTTGCTATGGATAAACTATTTCCTATTACTATATTCGATCTGCTATCCTCTATAAACATAAATTACTAATCCTTGAAAAATTAATTTTCTATTATGTTGACTTTTTTCATTCAAATTAATATTTTGTTAAACCGTTAAAGATGCCTCCAGGCTCCAGACGCGTAATAATGCATGCTTCTTGCATTTCCCATAAGCGTCTCTACACGGGGAAATCACGCAGCATAATTCTATCATAGTAATAATTAACCTTTTTCTTTAGAATTCAAATTGTTATATATTCTAGATAACTTTATTAATGGAAATAATCAAAACTATTATACTCTGTTTCTATTCATACAAATTACAATAATGCAAGGCAAGCCATCAATTCTTTTTTTTAAATTATTTATATAAAAGAAAGATTCTTAAACCGTCCATTACCTTCACCTTATTAAGATTCTCCAGACTCCATAGGCTAAATCTCTCATTTTGGTGTTGACTTCAAATCAATGTACAACCGCAATGATGAAGTATGATTTGTAAATAGTATTGTGTCCCAATTCAAAGTCAAAAGGCCCACCAAAAAAATAAATAAATTCTCTCTCTCTCTCTCTCTAGTCGATGTGATTATATTTAGAGTAGATGAGATGAAGGTTAAACAGAAGAAAGTTGAGTTGGCCGTGGAGCAATACTGCAATAGCAACTACGTGCCCTAAATTAGTGGTAACATTAATGCTGGTGGGCCCAGACAATATTGATGCGCGTGCTGCAGCCTTTCTTATCCGGCCCAAACATTGGGGCTAAAATTAAGGCAAGAAAAGAGAATTTACAATTACGTCTATCTAAATTTACTGTGACGTCACATCTGTATTAATTAAAATATGCTAAGATTACAGAAGAGAGAAGTTATAACAGCGTTAGGTCGTTATAGTTTAGTGGATGGAATTGAGAAATGAAGAGGACCACAATTGCATTGAATCGGTGTATAATAATTAATAAATCCACACAAAACAGAACTTCGAGGTTGCCTGAAACTCAAGCATCAACTCCCTTACTTCCATAACAAAATTAAAGCTTCTCTCTCATTCATGCATGCCTACTTTGTTTTGCAGGAACGACCCATCGATCTCACGTGCTAACTCCTCCCTAAACATGCGGCTGCTTAACTAATTATTCTTAGAGAGAGAGAGAGAGAGAGAGAGAGAGATTATGGGTTAGTAATAATTATGTGGATTAGTGATAACATTTCATGATGAGGGTTTAAATGCTTGAAATTTCATGATAATGGATGAGAAGTACAGTTGCAGATAATGGATGAGAAGTACAGTTGCAGGTTGATTTGTATGTAGAATTAGGTTTCGGACCGACCATGTGGACTTGTCCCTTGTCTCAAATGCTTGCTTTCCTACGACACTATATATTACTACTATATCTATTGCAATTAATTCAATGGAATAAGCTGGCCTCAGAATTTCTCGGCCCATATATTGGCGGCGTTTATTGGGCCGATTTATTGGGCCTAGGTTATCGGATTATGTATAGTGTTGCCTTATTAAAGTTGTCTAGTTTTTTTTTTTGGTAAATTATTACAATTTTGTTTTGAGGGATTCATAACTTTACACAATTCTATACACATAAGCTACTCTCCCTAAAAACAGTGCCAAAATAAAAATAGAGTATTTTAATGGGACGGAGGGAGTCGTATTTTATTTTATAAAGTAGCCAAAAATGTAGATAAACAAATCAACTGCATAATCATAGGAAGAAAATTGAATGTATGAAAGGGGCTCACTTCCCTGGCTCACTTCCCTCCAGTAGGGCACGACTATTTATACATAAATATAAGTAATTTTTAAACAGAGATTAAATTCTACCTCCAAGAAATGAATACAGAAGATGATTATTGCAAGGCATCCAGCTACTAAACCTGAAGTTACTAGATTCTAACATTGTAATAGGATGAGACCTATGCCCTAAAAACTTTTAACTACATATTTAAGGAAAGAATCAGCCCAAGTGAAAAACTGTTCCAAGTATATCTCTGCAAGTATCACAAAGCCAGGAATGATCACATGATGTTGCAATACAAGTCAAGATATCATCAACAGAAACAGAGGAATCTGAATCCAACCCCTAAAAGGGAAACTATATTTGTTTATTTGTTCTTGAAAGAATTTAGATCATATGGCACCTGATCCCAAAAAGGGCCATCTTGTGACTATCCTCAGCATTGATGGAGGTGGCATCAGAGGCATAATCCCAGCTACATTTCTTGCATTTCTTGAATCCAAACTGCAGGTCTTTCTCATTAATCATCTCAAATTACATTCAAGAAAGTATAATCATATATATCAAAGTGTCTCCTTTTGTAGGAGCTAGATGGACCAGAAGCAAAAGTTGCAGATTACTTTGACATAGTTGCTGGAACAAGCACAGGAGGGTTGCTAGCTACGATGATCACCGCGCCCAACGACCAAAACCGCCCCATGTATGCTGCAAAGGATATCATAGACTTCTATCTACAGCAATGTCCGGCCTTCTTTCCTGGTTGCAAGTTAGTATCATAAATTTGCAAAGTGACTATGTTTCGTGGTTTATTTCACTAACAACTCATCTTTCATTGAAGCCTGCATAACTTGTTGAAGACGCTCAAGAACTTATTTGGCCCCAAATACAACGGAAGGTGCTTAAGAGCGTTGCTAAGGGAGAAGCTAGATGGCATCACAATCAAGAACACATTGACAAATCTTGTTATCCCAGCCTTTGATATCAGGAAGCTTCAACCAGTTATCTTCACAACTATTGATGTATGTATGCATCTCAATTTCACACCTTTTCTGAATCAAGAAAAAGTATTTGCTTACTTCAAAAGTTGTTGCAGGCAAAGGAGAAGCCTTACAGAGATGCAAAACTCTCTGATATATGCATAGGTACTTCTGCAGCTCCTACCTTTCTCCCAGCTCACTATTTTGAAACAGAGGATCAAGAGGGAAATGTAGCCACCTATGATCTCATTGATGGAGGTGTTGCAACTAATAATCCAGTGAGTTTGAAGAGAGATGCATTAAAAATAATCTTCTTCAAATTGAAACATCTTATGCATGCTACGTGTTTGATGAAATGCCACAGACGCTAATAGCAATATCCCAGATCTCTAATGGGATATTAGCTGGAGACTCGGAGTATTGGATGGGGCCGTTCGACAGCAGCAAGGTGCTGGTGCTGTCGCTGGGGACCGGCATACCGAAGCAAGCGGAGAAGTACAGCGCCGACGGAGCGGCGCGGTGGGGCTTGCTGGGGTGGGTGTACAAGAGGGGCAACACGCCGCTCATGGATGTGTTCGGCGACGCCAGTTCCGATATGGTCGACATCCACGTCTCCACCCTCTTCCAATCCCTCCACACCAAGAAGAATTACCTCCGAATTCAGGTGATTCACAAACTTAATTGCCCTAATTTGGCAAAATGGTTAGCCCAAATTGATGGTGGAGTTGGTTGATATGATTTATAGGATGATACGCTGTGTGGGGACGAGGCTTCTTTGGACATTGCAACGCAAGAGAATTTGCAGGCGCTGAGGAAGGTGGCGGAGCGGCGGCTGAAGAAGCGGATGTCGAGGGTGAATTTGGAGACGGGAGAGTTTGAGGAGGTTGAAGGAGAAGGGAGTAATGAAGAGGCGTTGATTCGGTTGGCGGAGCAGCTTTCAGAAGAGAGAAAGCTAAGAGTGGAAGGTGGAATTGATAGTCATAGAACCCTAGATATTCATGATGATGATGAATGATGATGATTGATAGGGAATATTTTCTCTCTCAAAATTTCATTACATCATTGGAGTATGAGTTTAAGCTCTCACCAACGTAGGATTCTTCATTGTATTGTCAAACTAATCACGTCCTAATTTTAAGCTTATCCTACCAAAGCTTATGCATATGAAGAATGAGATGTACTAATAATACTCATGGTTTTGTATACATTCATAGGAAGAACCAAGAAAACAGCCATGGCTGTTTCTTGTTTAGTAAAAGATTAAAAGATTCAGACTCTTACAGTTCAAATCTACTTCTATCATTTTCTGACATTGTTTAAGAATCAAAGTCTTGATTAAACTAGCAGAGGTCACAGAACAAGTAGTCCAAGCAGGTATCCGTACAGTCATAGAAGCAATTGCAACTGCATCATTAAGACCAAAGAAAAAGAACATCCGAAACCTCAAAATCGAGGAGAAATTAACAAAGATATAAGAATTAAGAAGAATTAAAAAGGAATTACCACTGGTCAATGGCTTTATCTTGCTCGTCGTCCATAGGAGGATTCCTTTCAATGGATTGAACTTCTGGTGGATCCATATTCTCTCTCTCTCTCTCTCTCTCTCTCTCTCTCTCTCTCTCTCTCTCAGAATGGATATATGGGGTGATATGTGATTTGGCTTTTTATGCAATAGTGAAGTGGGGTTTGTTTGAGTGGCTCAAAAAGTTGCCAAATGCCAAACAACTTTATAGTATTAGTTTTCCATGTTTAGCTCATCACTAATTTCATTCTTGATGGATGATTCTTCGTGTTTACACGAGTTACATCATGTGAGTTTGTTCCGTGTTGGATTTTGTCTCTATGTAACCATATTTTTTTTTTTTAGGAAAATGGACAACTAACAATATTTATAATTTGAGAAGTATTCAGTTCAAGATTTTAGTTAGCTTCTCAGAATATTTGATAATATTATTCTCTCCTAATTGAAAAAACACAATTGGTTTTTTTACTCTCTTAGTTTATTATGTATAGCCGGTAGTTTTTACGTTAAATGTGGGTTCTCACCAGATCCACACAGGAATGAATATTGATCCCACATAAAAACTAAGAACAGATCTCTTAACACACGGTCCAAGTAGTTAGTTGCTTTTTATTATTTTTTAATTCAAAAAAGGAGAAAAAGTTCATTAAGGTAAGTATGTTTTTTACACATGTTTTGAAACTAAATCGAACACCTACACTTTCTTCCATCATCTTTCTCTCTTCTTACCTATCTATCTCTACCCTACAACTCTCTTTGCTACGGTGAAAGCGAGTCTTCATAGGGCAATTGTCACTGCCTATGGACCCGAACCTGGGTGATCTATCCATGACTAAGATGAAGTTTGGGTGAAACTAAGTGGAGGTCTGAACCGACTGATGTTGAAGAATCAGCGCATGAGTTGTGGTTAGGGTTGAAATGCCATTCGAACCCAAAGTTAGCTGGTTCTCCCCGAAATGCATTGAGGCGCAGCAGTTGACTGGACATCTAGGGGCAAAGTACTGTTTCGGTGCGGACGGCGAGAGCGGTACCAAATCGAGGCAAACTCTGATTACTAGATATGACCTCAAAATAACAGGGGTCAAGATCAGCTAGTAAGACGATGGGGGATAAACTTCATCGTCGAGAGGGAAATATCCCGGATCACCAGCTAAGGCCCATAAATGATCGCTCAGTGATAAAGGAGGTAGGGGTGTAGAGACAGCCAGGAGGTTTGCCTAAGCTACTCTAAGGATAATAGGCTAATCTTTCCCAAGAGCTCACATCGACCGGAAGGTTTGGCACCTCGATGTCGGTTCTTCGCCACCTGGGGCTGTAGTATGTTCCAAGGGTTGGGTTGTTCGCCCATTAAAGCGATACGTGAGCTGGATTCAGAACGTCGTGAGACAGTTCGGTCCATATCCGGTGTGGGCGTTAAAGCATTGAGAGGACCTTTCCCTAGTACGAGAGGATCGGGAAGGACGCACCTCTGGTGTACCAGTTATCGTGCCCACGGTAAATGCTGGGTACCATTTTTTAGCTTCTAGGGTCTATTTCTTAGTTCAACACCCCTCTTACTAACTGGAATAAAATAAAATAAAATGAGTAGATCTGTTCCGACCAAAACGGGAATGGGCTAGGGTTATGAACTTATAACCTGATGATTGAGTCGATTCCATGATTATAAGTTCATTCCATACCGGACAAGGCTGGAATAGGGTTATATACATTCTCAAGGAGTCATTCGAGCGTATCTAAATAGATACTATATTTACATATGGATCCCTATGTCGTTCCATTCCATTTAGGATTAGGAATAGGCGTA